>NMRA01000119.1:522005-586567 GCA_002633005.1 Phoronis australis
CCCCCCCCCGATTTCTTGAAATTTCACGTTTAAGCGCCCATGTCTGGTTAACCGCCCACCCCCGATTTTTTGGGTTCGCCAATTTAACCGCCCAGGGCGTTAACCCGAACGATTACGGTAAATCAAGATTTTTGATCGACTGTTATTCACTTCAGACTGCCATCAAACTGAATGGACAGTAATGGAGTCCTTGTTTGGAGCGGAGTTCTCATCAAGTGTTCCATTCAAGAAATGAATCATTAATCTAGCACAGCAGACTATCAGTCTCACCTGTGAAAAAATATAATTATCGTCATTCCCAGGCAATCCCACAGTGAAATGAACTCTAAAAAGAAAAGACTGCTTCAGAAAAGTTCTCAAATGCGATATCTAGATTATTATTTTTTGTGCTAAAATTACAACTGCTACATTTACATTAAAACCTTTCCATGTTCACAAATTCGATAGTGGTTTGGATATCAATTTTAAATATTGATTCCCAAAGTCAAAATTGCAAGATTGTGACTGAGCAACAAAACACAATATTCAATCAAGTTGGAGCATACAAATATACCGCACTAAAGTTACAAAACATAGCACAGTCCAAAGTAGACATTAAAAACAAATCAAACTTTTCCAGATCACTATCAAACACGACCCAATAGAGATAAGACAACATAGCCACGTATGAAATGGGAGAAGATTGTGACCATGCGCACGTAGGTTAGCGTTCTCTTGATCCAGCCAGAGTCAGATTAGATACAAGGTGTCACCAGACCAAGTGAAACAATTAATATGTACTTGATTAACATTTAATCCTAGCTAATATAGCTGTAATCAGACAAAAAGTCAAGAATTTCAATTCAACAATGGAATACACTGATTTTCATTGGACAGTGAATTAATATTTATAGCACATTACAATCCACTTGTGTTAATTATACTTTTTAGGTTCATTAGTATGCCACATAACAATCTCTACTGTGTCTACAAAACCGCGAATTACAGGGGGTGCAAATTTTAAGAACCAGTTTTTTCCACTGAATACCAGGCATTAAACTAATTATCAAAATCCTGAATTCCTGTAAGCTAGGAACCACATTGGTTCCTAGTTGTGAAGTCCAATCCGCATACATTATACCCTATAACAACTTGCCCTAATGCAACTTTAACCCCACTAACTTTTAATTGGAGGTGTCCACACGCAGGCACACACACACACACACACGTGTATCCAATAACTAGGGTAAGGTGGAAGTTGTCACTCTGTGCGTTATTATGAACACCTACACATAGTGTACCTAATTATCGGACGGAACCTAAATATCGGACATTTCATAGAATCTTACTTGAAGCATAATCTGAGAATTAAATGACACCAATTTTTGTTCCGTTGTAATGCATTCAATGTCCGTCACCGTCTCGTTTTTTTACAGCGTTGCCTCGTTTTGATTTCACCGAGAGAGGGTGCAATTTAAACCCCCAAGTCGGCCTAAAATGGACGATCGCATAATTCGGTTATAAAAGTTGAAAATAAAATCTTTTTCCACAATGACACCATCTCATTGAACTGACAATATGTCACTGTTCCATTTTTCGTTTGTTTTTAAACTCAAGTCAAACCCCGACCGCGCACGTGCGGGTGTCATATCAAGAAGCCTAAGTGATACTACAGAAAAACTGCAGTGAGTTTGCACGTGCTTTAGTCGTCTGCACTAATTCATCGAAACGACTTGGCGCCGTCATCAGATTTCATTTCATGGATAATTTTGTTGCGAATGGACCTGGGTTCTAGCAGCATATATGTCAAAACACTCAGCTGAAATTTGGCGACAAGGTGCCCGCGGCCATTACGTGGTTAGTCAGTTTTCCGCGGTGTGGCGTATGGAGAAACATGGTGTCCGATATTTCGGTTCTCCGAAGGTTTGGTTGTTGTGTTTTTTGAAGATCAGTCGGAACATAAATGTGGCTTTCAGTGACAAGATATAGTAACAGAACAATTCCGTGAAGGTAAATCTTTATTTCAGCAAAGAATTTACAACAATCCGTAATATTTTCAATTAAATATAATGCAAAATGTGCCAAAACGTCCGATAATTAGGTCACTTAACTGTAATGTGAGTATGGCGCGCAAAAGAAAACCCATCTATATGTAACCGCAGCTGATAATTACTTCTGCCTTGGCCCCGAGGATTAATTGTGACCACACAGGAATTAGAAGTGGTGCAAGTTACCCTAGAAACAGTTACCCCACCTCGATAATGTGGAGTAAGATGTCACAAGTCACATAAGTTGCAATGGGAATAACTTGTTCTAGGTCAAGACTGTGTGTGGACAGCACTTATTAGTGATTTTTGCCCAAAAACCTACACAGCTGATTATAACTTCATTGTACCCCAATTAAACTTCACTGAATGATTAAATGACTCCAAATCACAAGGTCTTTTGTTTGATAATTGTCCAAACATCCCTAAGACCCTGCATCTACTCTGGCTGTCCTTCACTGAATAATTGGTGTCAAAATGTACTGTATAGGGACAATAGTTTTGCGTTTTCAAAATGAAACAAATTAGCAAACATGAAATTATGTTCTTACCATTTTGCAAATTTATTTAGCAAAATACATTTTACTACATCAAAGTGATACATATCAATTAGGAATTCATTCGGTTTTCATGAAAATATGCCACAACTCAATTTTACCGATAACTTATTATATGGCAATATTGCTTCTCAAAATGGAAAAAGAACAGTGCCTCTGTAGTAATAGCAGAAAGAACAAACTACATCAACAGGTTGGCAGCAAAACCAATTGCATTTAATTTGTGGCAGAAAAAGTTGCATATTGTTATACTATTTCCTGGACTGTTAAAACCAAGAAATTGCCAATCTCATGATCTGATCTGATTAAACTTGACAAAGCAAACCTATTTTGTTGGTACCCACAATGGCAATGTCCCAATGGTCCAATGCTGTGGTAGTACTAGCAGGCAGGTCAGAACTTACTGTCACACAAAGGAATCAGCAGGTGGAAGTTAAGTCTATTTTCTCTGAAAGTCGATCGAGAGGGAGAGATCTGCCAGCATTCAAAAATCAACTAAGGTAGTATAACTGATTAACAAATTTAATTGACAGGGTTGCGTCTTTGGCAACCAGCCTTGCAGATATCGAATGCTGGAAAAGTTTCAAGCAAACACAAGTACGAAACAGTCTTAAAGAAAAGCGACAGCAAGATAACCCATTAAGAAACCTTACAAAGAAATATTCGAGTACAACAGAAATTGCGTTTTACCTGGCAGAGGAAGGCAGCCTTCTGTGAAATGCTGCAGAAACTTTTGCAGATTTGGTCGAGTTAGCAACCCACTTCTCATTGGTCAATCGCACATAACATTGCCAAATATAGTGTTGCATTGTCGTAAAATAGGATTTGGACCAGGCATACCTTTTAAGGGTTAATGCAATAAATAACATTATTTATTAGCAATTTTGTGATACACTTAAAGCAATTTTAACCATTATGTGCTACTATATTAATTGTGAAATTTTCAACGTCTTTGCTGACGTGTTTTGGTGTTATGTCAACAACCGCAAAGCAATTCCAAGATGTCTGCGCCCTCAGAAGCGATGTGTAGTTCTTTGAAACGATAGACCGCGGACACCATGAATTTTAGTTCTTACAAAAAGTATATCGAAGATGGGGACACTGTCATACTGTACTTGGGTCACGAATCTTTATATCCTTTGACTGTGAAAAAGGGAGAAACCTATCAAATCAAGTTCGGCGCTCTTCGTCATGACGATTTGATTGGCATTCAGTACGGAAGTAAAGTAAATTGCCCGAAAGGTTGGATCTACGTCCTTCATCCGACTCCAGAACTTTGGACTTTATGTCTGCCTCATCGCACACAAATTCTGTATGCCACAGATATAGCTTTGATTGTGGCTCAGCTTGATCTAAAACCTACTTCTGTTGTTGTTGAATCGGGTAAGAACATTTTTTGTTGTCTGCTGTATCACTAGGCAATGACCATCGCATCTGTTGGCCCGAACCAGAGGCGATGTAGAGGCTATAGGCGCTCTGTACGCCGGAAGCTTTTCGGCGAATTATGCCTCGCACTGGCTAAACCATCAAAGTCACGTTGTTATTACTACCTTTTGCGCATAGACGAACACCTTAGGAGGTTGTCGATGTGTTTAAGTCCTTCCAACTCGAACAAATACTCTCGTTATGAAACTTTTTCTTCGAGCAGTCCCTATTTCAGTTCCCAAAATCGTGAAATCAAAATTTTCATTTTTTTTAACCAGGCCGAAGGTCAGAAGTTACGATCCTACCGGCGAACTTTGAAAGCTGAAGTTCCCGCCCTTTGCGTACGTGCTGCCGGGAACCAGCCGTGCATTTGCCGTGTTGTTAAACATTAAAATGTCAAATATGTGCACAAAGACTTTTAAATGTCATATCAACAGCATTTATTTATATCAAATACAAACAATAGTTCATTGAAATACAAACAGTTTCAAGTAACGCCAATTAAGGACAAGTATAAGTGGTGGCATTTTGGAAACGAACATTTGACTGACAAGACCACAATGGCTCACCTTTGGCCTATTTAAAAATTATTGAGGTTATGAAGTCACATCACCTAGCGAGCGCGGTAAAAGTTGGAGCGTGCGCAGTACAAAAATTTTGATTTCACGATTTTGGGAACTGAAATAGGGACTGATCGAAGAAAAAGTTTCATAACGGGAGTATTTGTTCGAGTTGGAAGGACTTAAACTCATTGACAACCTCCTAAGGTGTTCCTCTATGCGCAAAAGGTATTTATAACAACGTGACTTTGATAGTTTAGTTGGTGCGAGGCATAATTCGCCGAAAAGCTTCCGGCGTACAGAGCGCCTATAGCATCTACATCGCCTCTGGTTTGGGCCAACAGAGGCGATGGTCATTGCCTACTGTATCACGTGACTTTCGGTTGTGTTGTTCTTTAAAGGCTTCCCAAAGTCGCTTGATTAATGAATGTCACTGTTTGCCGGTTAGTGTGCTACTCCTTGAATAAAGTAGTTCAACACGATTGAGCGGATAACCGCTGTATTTTAAGCTATTGACATCTAATTTAGTCACCGTCTGTGTTTTCTATAAACTTGTAGTTTAGCCTTAGTTGTATACTTATAACCATGTGGTATTCTTAATTATGGTCAGTTTTTGTAAATTCTCGGACTATACCTTTATGCATGGTCGTTATCTTCAATCCATAACCGACGTTTGTAGTTTTTAGATTATTAGTTCATCGATATTTAAAAATCGGAAACCATATGATGTTGTTTTTTATGTTAGTACTGCTGTAATATTTATTTTTTATGAAAATTTTTGGTTTATGCATTTTGAAATTTTGCCAGTATGTACAGGCAGGGATGTTTACTACAGTTTATATATGGCCGGGTAATTACACTTAATTGGGTATTGCTCGTACCGGACAATGCGTTCATCATAACTGTATCTGCCTCTGTTTTTACCCAGATCGATCCATAGCTTAGAAATATATTTATACAGTGGTTTTATACTAAGGCTGATGGTAGTTTTAGCAGACATTCTTTACAGTATGTTATTTGTTCCTAAACAGGAACTGGAAGTGGGTCACTGTCTCACTCAATTCTACGAACAGTTGCTCCATTTGGTCACCTGCACACCTTCGAGTTTCACCAACAGAGGGCAGAAAAGGCAGCAGAAGAGTTCAGAGATCATGGACTGTCTGATTACGTCACTGTCCGACACAGGGACGTATGTGAGACTGGATTCGATTTACATGCCGTAGCTGATGCTGTCTTCTTAGATTTACCGGCCCCCTACAAGGCTATTCCATTTGCCAAAGAAGCTTTAAAGAAAGAAGGTTTGTTAATTCATGTTTGTATTGTAAACATTGAACTGCGGTTTGGGACAGTGAAAAGTTATTGAATTTGCTCGAGGTTGGAGCTGGTACCAAATTTTAGAAAGTAGCCACTATTGGCTGTCTTAAAATTCAAGAATTCTGATCAACAACAGTTCATTTATTTCGATGTAAGACACTTTGAGGACGCATGGAAATGTTGCGTCAATGGCTATTTTCTATAATTTTATAAACTGTCTTGCAAAACTCAAGAGTCTGATATTTGAAAAAATATGATGAACAACAAAATTGCTCATGTCTCAATTTTTGGAATTAAGAAAATTTAATTCGTTCTTGAACATCAGTGTCCCAAACTGTTGACCTTAGCAATACTTAGCATGCAACATTCGTACACACTGTATGGTGCACTCACCAGCTGGAAGGTGTACCCATATATTGCAGTCTTCATAGTTGGCAGGTGTGAGAAATTAAAGGAGCGAGCTATCATTACCCATGTTATGAAATGCAGGCCGCCAATTTATAGTAAAAAAGTACTTTACCCCATGGTGGCACGTGGCAACCGGTAGGAATTATGTTGGGAATATATAATGTTCAGACCTAATTAACACAGGTGTGACTTCAATAACAGGGCTTTGCTTTGATATTATCCGAAGTGCAAAACTGACTATGAGCAAATTATATGAGACAAGAAATTCCCACCAAGTAGCCTCGTGTGAAATAAGCGAGGGACAAAGTTGTGTTTTCCAAATAATTTCTCAGGGATGTGCAAAATGTGGTGAGTGTGCAAATGACTGATACAACGTCTCGTAGTATCTAACATTGAGGTGAATAGTTGTTTTTGGTTATTTGTAATTCTTGAACTTGGGATAGCCAATAATACATATTTCTAAAATTTGGCACAAGCTCCTATCTTGAACAAACATAATTAATTTTTCGCTGTACCAGACTAGGAAATTTTCATCACAATTCATGCGTGAGAACTTGACAAAGCAGTATTTTCGTATCTTTGAAACCCCCGCATTGATTTCAAGCATGAAATTTCGCAGATTGTTCATTTCGTAGATGAGATGGCATTGGCAATTTTTCAGATGGATTCGACAACCTGTGTATCCGCTAATAGCAATTTCACAGTTCTTTTATAGACTTTCACAAGACCTGGCCAATAAGACTCTATTAAGATGACGATGCCACCTTTTTTCTGATGGATTTATTATGCACCACCTAATGGTCATTTTACTGTTTTCGAGTCCATTTTTGGCATACGCCTCTTTATTGGCCAAACCACTCTGAAGATGATTGTAAAAATTGCCATTTGCTGCTTCTGGAAAGAGGACAGTTGACAATGACTTTCTGATATCTGCGACTACTGTGGTGCCACCCAGTAGCCTTTTTTGTATGCGTGGCTGTATCTCCTAAAGCCTCAGTAGGACGTGTAGAATTTGGGTAGTTTATTTCAATGAAGGTGGCAACGAATGTCGGTAACTTTCGGACAGAACCGACTACCGCTGTGCCCCCTAATGCCGATTTTACTTTTTCCATTTTCATCTGTATCGTTTGAGTTCCTTGACAGATTTTTATAAAGTTTGGCAAGTAGGTTTTTATTAAAGATGGATTTGATGTAATACACACTGCCCAGGAGCCATTGTTTTTTATTATTGATTTTTTGCACCCACCTATCTATTGGCCAAACCGCTATAAGGATCATTATGAAAATTGGTAGGATTGCGTTCCAACTCGGAAGAGCATAGCTGACAATGATTTTTGGATGACTTTTGCATTGTGACTCCCCCCTAGTGGCAGTTTTTTCGCATCTGTAGCTGTTTCTCCTAAACCCCTGCTGGATCTTTGTTAAATTTTACAAAGTCATTTCTATGTACACGACAACGAAAGTCAATGACTTACAGATGTTTCCCACACCTAGTGGCAATTTTTGTTTTCATGGTTTTCTTCGTGTCTTCAGACGTTCCTGAATTGATTTTCATGGAATTTCAATTGGCAGAGTATTTTATGTTAAAGAGACTATAACACGTTACATTTTCCTAAGAATGCGATGTATTGTATTCTACCTATGGGCCACTTTTAATGTTTTTTAAGAGCTTTTGACATTGGCCTCACTATAGGACCAACCACTCAAGGGATTGTTATGAAAGAATTTTATGGCACCCACATTCAAAACTGCAGCTAAACAAACTTGTCGAAAGTCCATTATTTAATCGCACTTGATGGCGCATGCATACTCAGTCTTCCGCATTCCTTTTATTAGTTTGTTTCATTTTTTGAGAATAAACGCTTTACTGCCGAGATAATTTCTGTAAATTATTTCTAGACTATGATGCACTCATAAATGCTTGGCTAAGCATTTTGCATGAAATTTTGAAATAGGAGTGTAAGATCGAGGCTCCATTTCAGGAAACTATTTTAGACTTAACTAAGACCTAAATCACATGTCATGTTGCACTTGTTGAACTATGCTGTTGACGTCATGCCAGCAATCATACTTGAAACAGAGCCAAGAGCACAAGAGCTATGTTTTAACTGAAGGTAATTTCCACTGGACAGAAGCTAGATAAAAAGTTGATACATTTTATCTGCTGCTCGTTAATTGTCAAATATGTGTAGTGTATAGAGAATCTCTATCTTGACAATAGGTGGCAGGATATGCTCCTTCTCACCATGCATAGAGCAAGTTCAGCAGACCTGCGATACGCTACAAGTGCACGGCTTCACGGATATTGTCACAGCTGAGTGCCTTTTACGTACCTTTGATCCACGAAGCGTGTCCTTAATCGAGGCAGATTTGGGTGAGAGTAGGGACAGGACAGACCCTCCACCAGGTGGTAGTATGGATGATTTAGACAAAAGGCCATCATCTGCTTCTAAACAAAGTAATGTCAATTTTGATGCTGCTGTACCTGTGCTTGAAATACCTGGGCATACAGGTTACCTTACCTTCGCTTCACTGTTTCAGTAGGATTTAATTGTCTCCAGGGTTATAAGAACTTATGGCGGTACCTGAACAATTTCTTGTTAATTTTAGTGTACCATGTTGGTAATTAACAATTTCAGTTATCAAAGTAACATTATCTGTGAGAAAAATCATTTTCTGAAATTAGCGTCAACACAGAATCAAATCCAAAACTTTGGCACGACATTCAAATGCTCTGCTGGCTGAGCTATGTCATACACAGTAATTGACTGAGTATTTTGAACGTATTTACAGGTAAAGTCACTTGCCTTGATTTCAGCAAATGTCGATAAGATTGCGAGTTTGGCACTTTGAAGTAAAATCCCAAAAACACAATGAATTTTGCGTCTGTATCCCTGGTCAAACCTTACAATTCAAAAACGGCTAGCCTATTAAACAATAATCCGAAAATGCGTTTCTCAGCCACTAAAACAATAATGCCCTTCGGAGCCATTTCTTGATAGAGTTGTCATGATAGTTATTTTATTTTTCACAGAGATGATCATCAACATTTTTCAAAGAATTGTTGAAGTTGACCACAACATTGGCAGCTTGAATGTGAAAAACTTTCATCAAAACGTTTGGTGTTGATTAGCTGAGGGTGAATACTGAAGGCCATTAGTTCACTAGTATGATCTGTTGAGTGTGCCTGTTCTTTGATGCGGGTTTTCAATAAATGATTTTAGTTTAGTCTGCAGTTTTTTGTTGCAGTCTTAATCATTAATTACACACAAGTTTCCCCAACGTTTGGTAGTTTAGCGTGGTGTCTTTGGGTTTCATATTTCATTATTGTGTATGCACTAAGCACTATTCAGAGGACAGAAGGCACCAAAATTATTTGTTTTTCAGGAGCAAAGAACGACCTAGTACCTCCATATCAGCTCTAACTTAGTTCCCATTCATCTGCTGGCCATGTTGAATTTAGCTCATTCATTGATGACTTGGGGAATTTCAATGTATGGAACTCCTTCTTCAGCAAAGACACTTTGTCAGTTCTTTCCGAATGCAAAAATTCTAATCAAAGTATGTTGCTGGTATCTGTAAGAATGCACCCACTATGTGGTCACATTACGTGACCTAAAATTAATTCTGAAAATATTTTTGCCCCGACCAATACTTCAGTGTACTAAAGAGTCTGCATGGTAAGCAGAAGGTGCCTTGTTCAAGTCCTGGAGCAAAAATCTTTTCAGACTTAACGTCATGTGATGTGACCACATATAATATTTATAAGATAAATAATTCTTACTTGTATGATGCCAACACAATCATGTTGGTAATAGTTTTTTTATACCATTTGTGTAGTGATTAGTGGCCCAATTGTTTTGATATCAGAAATTGCCTCAGGTGGGTGCAATGACAGTTTATTAAGAACTTGGTCTACATGTCATCAGAAAATGTAATGTCTTCCTGATGTTACTTGACAAAAAGAACAGACTGAAGCTTATGTTACAACATCCACTATCTTACATAATTGTACTTCTTCTCTCCTTACCCCTCTGTCCCCCCTCCCAAGCCACCCCCCNGTCCACCCCCTTCTCCCAAGCTCCACTCCTTGTTAACTTCTCTTAACCTATCCTGCCCCCTCCATCTGTCCCTACCTCCGCCTCCCCCTCCTGGCAAACCTCCCTTCTTGTCTCCTCTCCACCTACACCACCTTCCCTCCATCTTCCCCTACTTCCATCTCTTCCCTCCAAACTCCCTCAATGATTTATTACAATGCCACATGTTCACCTGCTCTACTGGAGTTTCTGTCGTACGTAGAAACCCATTTTCCATTAATTGTAATTTGACATCCTGGGAGCAGTTGGACATTTACATATTAACTAATTGCAGGATAAAAAAAAAACAGTGCAGGTGGTCTGATGTCATTTGACCACAATTGCAGGATACTGAAAGATAGTTTTTTTTTTGAACGTCATGACGTCATTGAGGTGTGAGTTGTTTCTCAAACACCTGATGCTACACAAAGACTTGGTTGAAATCCAACTGTCAGTCATTCTGTATTGGCAGTCATGTAGGTGGCAGATCAAGGCTAAGGATACTGCAAAGCTAATTCAACTCCTTATGTAATTACAATACTGTATTCTTTGCAACAGAAAATCCATGTATAATTGGTTTGTGTTTCTGTCTGAATGTCCCTGTCTACTTAGCGGCGTCTGCATAACAAATGATTTAATATTTGAATTCTCACAAATTCGCTATCACCTTGTTTTTCAAACTTGTCACAGATGAGCCAAGCCCAGTGCTTCATGATTTTAATATGTTTCCAGGTCAAATCAGAATGTGGAGAACATCAAATCTAGTTCTTATTCAGTTGAAATACGTACTGTCTATCCCCTTAACATAGGCAGATCCA
Source organism: Phoronis australis (assembly GCA_002633005.1). NCBI lineage: Eukaryota > Metazoa > Phoronida > Phoronidae > Phoronis > Phoronis australis. The sequence goes on from NMRA01000119.1 coordinate 533,188, forward strand.
GGAGGATTAAGGGAGTCAGGAACACCTTTTCCTCTAGTCTTTAATGATATCAAGTCTTGAATTTTCAAATTATTGACTTGGACCCCAATTTTAAAAGAATCCTTGATCCGACCTTCCTTTTGAAAATCCTGGATCTGCCATTGATCAATATGGATTGTCTTTGTAAATATGTGGAATTTTGTTGTTGCTTGGGAAGTTTTGCATTGATTTGTTTTCATGAGAGGGTAAAAGCCATTTTCTGACATAGCAGCGACATGATGAAATATGCCTTGTCGCTAGGCAGCGTTTTTCATTCTCATATCAATTTTAACTCTTTCGCTGCCATTAGCACACTGTTCAACGACTTGCCTGTTTGGGCACTTTTTTGTTCTTGATGCTAAATTACATGGGAACTAACTACAGTTTTGACATTATCAGATGACAGTTTTACCAAATTCCCAACGAAAGACATGTTTTTCTTCTGACTGCAATTCTATGGGGAATGTTTTAAATTTGGTGCTGTTATTATTGTTTGATTTAGTAATGGGAGACTTTCAAATAGAAGCTTGGGAACTGGTGAGGTGTAACCGGATACCAATGACCTCTAGTGGAGGAGGAGGCCGTTTTATAACTTTTGTTTAGAACACATTCCCTGTAATCATATAAACTGTAAAATGGTCTTTTCACAAAGTCAAACTGTTCCCCTATGCCACCCACTGTGAAGACAACGTAACTGTTGGTTCTGCTAGGTGGCGATATGACCAACCATTCCTACCTGAAAGTCTCCCATTGCAACAGTCATACTTAAATGATAATGACATATCTAGGCTAGTGAAATTGTTACTTGGCGGAATTCTTCGCAATTTTGGTCCGATTTTTACGAAATTTTCACACGACGTGTAGATCAGAAAGTCCTGGAAGCCTATTGTTTTTGGTCATGATCGGATACAAAAGGGCGGACGTGGCGGCCATTTTGTATCCGATTTCACAGTCAAGTACTCGTAGAGGCCGCATTTTTCGACCTACATGGCTGAAAATCGGTACGAATATACTAGAACGCATGTGCTACAATTGTGCAGAAAATCGTTGACTTCCGGTTAAAGATGGCGGAAATATTGGACGTGGCGCATGCGCACCCCGAAATAGGGCTAAAAACGTTTTCTCCTGTAGAGGGCGCAATTGCAAACCAATCACTTTCAAACTGGTCACGTGTTCGTTGAGTTTAATAAGCTTTTATAAAAAATTATTGAACCGGAAGTCACCTTCAAGATGGCGGCTGTGGGGCATGTTCACACGGTTTCAATCGCTCTGCTGTCGCATTTTTTATGGGAAGAGCAAATGACGTGAATTTTTGCATGTGGATTCCTTGAAGTATGGCCTTTCAAAAAGTCTGCGAGAGCGTATTTCTCAGACTTACCGTTTTCGAGTTATTTGACTTTGAATTTCAAAAAAAACCGGCAAATTTTCAATTTTCTCGAAAAATTTTTGGATTTTTGCCAAACTATCACATTAGATAGAGATTTGAACGGGCTTTCAGAGGATACTTTCCATTTTGCGCTACGACGTCTACTTTTTGAATTATTCGAGATTTTCGGATACCGTTGTCCCTATGCAACGCGCAGGTGGCTGGCTTTCAGTTCACTTTGTTTTGGTTATGCCTAGTTGACCCAGACTGACCCAGCCAGCACTGTCCTACTTTAAAGCATGGCTCGTCCGTCACGTTGCGCCATCTATTGTTCTTTATTGTAGTTGATTGTGTGCTCTCTATTTGATTTTTTGCTAGTCACATGAATGTTATCGTGTTTGACAAACTACCACTTTAGATAGAGTTTTGAACGGGCTTTCAGATGATAATTTCCATTTTGCGCTACGACGTCTACTTTTTGAATTATTTGAGATTTTCGGATACCGTTGTCCTTCGGTCACAGCCAGCTGGCTGGCTTTCAGTTCACTTTGTTTTGATTATGCCTAGTTGACCCAGACTGACCCAGCCAGCACTGTTCTACTGTAGACTGGACCGTCATGTGGCGCCATCTATCGTTCTTTATTGTAGTTGATTGTATGCTCTCTATTTGATTTCGTCGCTAGTCACATGAACGTTATCGTGTTTGCCAAACTACCATTTTAGATAGAGTTTTGAACGGGCTTTCAGATGATAATTTCCATTTTGCGCTACGACGTCTACTTTTTGAATTATTCGAGATTTTCCGATACCGTTGGTCCTTCGGTCACGTATGCACTCAGCTGGCTGGCTTTCAGTTCACTTTGTTTTGGTTATGTCTGCACAAGTTAACAGAGAGTTGTGACCCCGACTGACCCAGGTAGCACTGTCGTACTGTAGACTGGAATTCCAGGCGAAATACTATTGTAAACATAACTTCACTTTGCAGACTGTCACATAGTGCCACCTATTTTGGATTGCGGGAACAAAGTATGGCTCGTCCGTCATGTTGCGCTATCTATTGTTCTTTATTGTAGTTCATTATATGCTCTCTATTTTCTTCGCTAGTCACATGAATGTTACCGTGTTATTCATTATTGCCGCCTTGATCGTCATGATTGTCGTCGTCCTCCCCATTGTCGTCTTTCGATTAATTCCGCCAAGTGTCGCTCCTCCGAGCGCTCTCGTTTCCAGAGCAACGCAAAATGACAAACTCTCCAGAGATATTGCTGAGAGGTTATGAATGTGTGCATTGGTCTTGTGTGACACCAATAGATAGCTATAAAGTATGTAAAGTAATTGTTCTTAGACTGACTAACCTGTCTGAATTGATTCACTAATTAATGATCGTGGTTTAGCCGCGATGCTGGAGAAAACCTATTAGATAATTTCTCTTGTAAGGCATGAATTTTGAAAATTCAAAGATGGCTACTATTTACTTTTTATTTTAAAAATACTCATGTTGGTTGTTTCCCTAACTTATTGTTCATTCTTGACTTTGAAGCGCCATATGCTAAACAGTCGTGTTGGTTTACGACCACAGTTATCTCATCCAGCATGTTCAGCCTAGCCCATGAATAGCGACTAGCTCACTTCATTCTGTGACGGTGTTATCAAGCCTTTGATGTGCCGAGGATTTCGCTGGATACTCTGGTGCAAACAGTGCAGACTTTCTCGTTCACTAGCGTGCAAATCCTGTTAGCTTAAAATTTGCCCAATGTGTGTGTTGAAATGTAATTATTCAATGCTAACAGTTGCTAAATCACATGCAGAATTAGTCGTTCAGTAAGCAGCATTGGTTCTTAAACAATTGTCTTTCTGCACTTATTCATTGCACAGAAATTGTTATTCAACCAACACCCAACAATTTTAGAAAAAAATGGCTAAAATTGCCCTTTTCCATTTTCAAGGTTTTCTACCACCTGTAGTTAGTGTGTACAATTTCTCAAAACATTGCCAGGTGTTAGCTGTAGTATAGATCTTGAACATTTGGTGCTATTAAAATCAAATTTCCCTTGTAGGCCTTATTGTGTCCTAAATTGGTGAGCTTTTGCAAAGTTTCATTTTCATTGTCTGAACTTGTGTACTTTTGGTACTTCGCGATTTTTTTTAAGCGGCAGTTATGGGTTTTCAAGGGAAGAAGGAAGTTGTCATTTGTAGTTTGACAGCTACATTGGCATTTATCACAGATTGTTATACGCACAGAGTAACTGTGAATAGGTGTGTTAGGTCTGTCATTTTTAAGATTTTTTTGCTGCCAAGGAAGTTGAAAGAGATTGAGTTTACTTGCACAGGTGTTGCCCTTTTTGGTAATTAAAAGGAGCATTTTTTCAAAGTAATCAAGGTTTGACTGAGGTCACTGACCTTTATAGAATTGATCTTATCTTGTTGCTCTCTCTTTTCAAAAAGATCTCTGGGTTCAGTAGGAACAGTCCGATATTTCTCCAGACCTGAAGCTGATAAAATTTCATGTCACGCTGTGATGTGAAATTTATGTGCTTGGTCCCCATGGCAGCAATAACGAACTGTCAGTTCTTTTGTAGTCATAGGCGGATTTAGGGGGGGGCAGGCCCCCCCCCCTTGGCTGCCGCAAAAAAAATAAAACAGCAAGAGCATAGGGAAATGTTGAGTTTATTAATTAACCCCGGCAATTAAAATTATACGGCTGAAACAAGATGTAAATGTGTGGTTTTAGTGTTTGGGGGGGGGGTCTCAGATCCAATTTCAAGTGTCAAATTCGGAACACAGCGCATTTGTAACGGAACTATGGCTAAGTATAGGCTCTCCTGCGATATCCCAGGCGAGCGGCAGTGGCGCTGCTCACTACGACTCTGTTTCCGTCGTCTGCTCCACTGTGCAATGAAAAAAATTTACTTCATTTTTTAAAGAAAATGGAATCTGAGTGACGATGAAAAAACAGAAGCTGCTGCTAAGATGTGAATTTTAATTGAAGCCTTAGTTAATCACTCAGAAGCTCATAATCCTCTCTTTGTCAAACCTTAACTTAAGACGATTTCCAAAGCAATCCTGTCATTATTGCCAACACGAAAAACACGGATTTGGTCTTTTGGGCATTTGAAGACTATTTTAAATACAACAAATTTGTTAAGAAGCGATTGCACAAAATATAAAACGTGTAATAAGCATTACAAAAAGAAGTAGGTTTCATGCGCAAACGCTGTGGACTATAAACAAGTAGGTCTCTCAGTATCCTGTTACGAGTGGAATCGTGGTGATGCAGTGGTAAAGCACGCGCGCTCTATCCGTCAAGTTGTGAGTTCGAGTCTGTGGTACTTGCATTTTTTCCTGTTTGACACGTTCTCCATGTTTTTTTGTTTTTTTTTTGGCCTTCTTTTCTTGGATAATACTTCAGGAATCAAGGAAAATGCTTGATTTTTAGAGGAAAAAAAACGAAAAATTTCACAGCGGGAAGGGGGTTTGCCTCCCCCCATTCGGTGCTATGCGCATCTACAATCGTGGTTTGCACGAATGCTTACAGCCGGACGAAATGTTGGGTCCCCCCTTGTGATATCCTAGATCCGCCACTGGTAGTCCTGAAATCACGTCTGATTTCACTAAGTAACAAATTTTGAGACCAATTTCGCAACTGTAAGTTGTTTAAATCAAAACTTGTTTTTGACAGAAAGCACAAATTAAATACCATTTTAAGATCCGATGTCATGGCTTTCCAAATTTTCCTGGTATTTCAGTTAGTGTTCAAACTCATGGGTAAACTTTGAGGATTCTATAAAATCCCAATCGCCCATTTTGGGCAGTCTTGGATGTTGTAACCATTGGCTGATCTTAGCATTTCCAGAAGACAGCATTCATTTCAAAGGGGTTTTCAGTTTTGTGACTAGTGATGTCTATACTGGGCTGGTCTACCTCTCGATAATCATTATACCTGTTGACTGACAGGCCTGGCTTACTTTTCATGTACTACCTGCTTTGCAACACCATTGGATCTACATGATACCTGTTCACTGGCAAACCAGGTTTACGTTCCATGCACTACAGGTTGTGCAACATATATATATAGTACGAGTCGCATGGACCAGTTGATTTTGTTCATACTGGAGATAAGAGAGATGCTTTCACTGTGAATAGTCATTTTCTGATACAGTGGTGACATGTTGAAATTTGCTGTCGCTAGAGTATATTGTTTGGAAATATGTAACACCACGTACACTTTACATTAAAATTGGACAGAAAATTTTTAGACAATGGAATTTTATTGTGTTTCAATTAATTTGTTTTCACGCTGTGGTATTGCTGTAGTGTGAAGTGTTCAACTGATCCAGGTAAAAAATTTGCAGTAACTGAACAAAAGAAATTGTTTTGTCTTCGTCAATTCTGTCCATCTTGAACACCAGAAAGTGGGTCAAATTAAAGTCGCTGAAATTGTGGTACAGATACAAGGATAAGAGCTCTTATCAAATGTTTCCAATTTTTCTTTGTTTTCAGGCCTAAGTCGGAAAACCACTTGGAATGTTTCAAATCTTTATTTCGCAAATGAAATACATTTTCCAGTTTGTCATTGCTATCTAATGCCCTTAAGTGGGCTCTAAGTTCAGTACAATAGTTAGTTGTATGATACATCTATTAACACTACATTCCTCTTGCCCGCAAGAGTTTTTCAAACATTAATACAATGCTCTGCATAATACAAATTAGAAATTATTTAACAATTTAGATCTATCAAAACATTGTTATAAATTCTGGCCAGCAGAATGTTTAACTTTACATATCGGGTAAATTTGCAACACTGATCTAAATAAAATGCTTCCCTGTGTCTTTACTACAGGTTTTTGTCCATTGTATTAATCTTTTCATTGCAGTTTCTACCATGTACAAATGACAGGTTCAAGTGAAAAAAAACATGATGTGTTTTGCAGGGAAGGTTTCGTATGTTACACAACTGTCTAATTCCAGGTATTGCGTAAAGTAAAGGTAATTTTCTTGTTTACCATCTTTTCTGTCATTTCCATTACCTAGGGATAATGCTAACTCAAAACCTCCGCACAAAGTTGAATTGGCCACAAATGTAGATTTGGACTCAATTGGCATTCTCTTTCCTAAGTGCAATCAAGTTGTTTTTCACAGAAACTGCTTCTAGTGGATTCTTGCTGACATCAATTAGCAGTATATGTTGGTCTTCCGTTATGATTCACTTCCTAATTGCCGCCTCCTTTGTAGAACTTGACAAGGATTATGAGGATATAGGTAGTTTCCCCATACATAAGAATGTATGCAGATATTCTAGAAATTATCTGGCTTGTTGGGAAGATTTCTGACGCAAGTGTGTAATATGATTTTGCTCCCAACAACTGGCTATAGACAAAACATACCACTTTGCATAATGGACAAATTAAAAATGAGTTTGTTTCTTGTCACACGATTAACTATAAAATATGCGCGACTTGAAATATCTTACCTTGCAATCTGCCAAAAGATTTTTTCAATAAGAGTATTGAAACGAATTCCGTATTTTTGCAACAAAAATGAGTGAGTGTGCTCCAATGTAAAACAAAAAAAATTACCGACTTACCTACTGGTCTCAAAGTGATGGTGGTTGATTGCAACAAAACATATTTCAAGGACAACGTTATATTCAGGAAGTATAATCGTGGGTGTGATTTGTAAACACATCTTATAAGTCATGAGTGACGTAGTAACACTTCAAAAAATTCGAAAATGTCTATTTTAGAAATTAATTTTTTCTAAATTGGAAGAATTTTATGGTACTCACAAATTCCTGATCCACAGAGTGTAGATCGTGAGAAACTGGTTATTTTGTTATAGGGCAGTTGACGTTGAACATTCAACACACTGCCATTTTATGTAAAAAGTTGCATCACAACCTGGACTTTAGGCCAGTGTGCTCGAAACTCAACTCGAAACTGGCTCATGGCACATTTCGATAAACTGGCAAATTTGTACTCAAACCTTGTGAGTGATTAGTTAAATTTCGAGTAGGAATCTGAGTCAAGTCTTGAGTTTAGAAATTAGATCCTGGGTTTTGGAGAACAATGACACATTTAACCATAACTGACTTGCATATGGTTACAAAGTATCGTATACATAACTCAAAAATACAAAAGTCAGAAAATCATTGGCCAATATGACAGAGAATGCTATAACTAATAACTTACAAGTTAAGGTTCTCTGACCAGCAGAGTACAATACAAATTTTTCTATTATTACTTCAATAAAACATGTTTTTAATAAACGACACAATATCCAGAAAAATGCTCTAAACTGTTCGTTAAACTTATCAAACTTGTATTCTCGCCAAAGGTGCCCCGCTTCAACTTGTCATCTACGCATCAGATCTACCCAAACTCCACAGCCAGCTGGGGGTAAGGGTTGATTAAAATACAAGTACAAAATTAATGTGTCTAAACTTCCTCAATCCTCCAGATAGTCTGAGGGGCTCATTTCCCAAGGGTGGTACGACTCAAAAATATTGGTACTCTTCTTATGTTCAAGCAAGAACAGTACTAAACACACTGTGGTGAAAACTTGCATGTTGAAGAAGCAGCAATGACTGAGAAGGTCTATTTTGGAGCAACCTGTTTCACAGCTCAGGTAGCTTCATCAAAAATAGATGAATAGTTCGGCCAATTTATCTTGTTCTTTTTGTTTGCAGTAACGTTCCTACAGTCTCCACATGCAATGCTACTATCTATTCTGAGGACTGATGAAGATTTTTGAATCGTACCATCCCTGATTTTCCCCGTCTTCGTAGTCCTGTAATTATTGATAATTCATGGCAATATGCCATACTTGTTAATCAGCTTTGTGTAAGTTGACAACTTACAGTTTCTGTGTTGAAACAGACAGGGTCGACATTGAACCTGAAAACGAAACACAAGATTTAAGAAACATACATCTGTAATGTCACATGGAGAGAGATCATTACTACCTAGTATGCACTTAATTGGTCTTACATTTTGTTTCGTGCTTAAAACATCATCAGCTCAGATTGCCTCAGATCATAACAGTCAAGAGTTGAAATTAAGCAAAACTCAATAGCAAAATATTAGTGTGCTTTTGGCCAGAGTAAAGTGTAACCTTCACCCCCTTGTTTTCTTGTTTGAAGAGAAGAAATTGAACAATAACGAGGTGAAATTCACAAACACTATATTACCTTGACTAGAATTATTTGTCCCCTGCATGAAGATTTGCTCGCAGTCATCTTCCTCTATTTGGAGAGATTCGTCCATCAGGGAAGGAATGTTTGAAGACACGTCTACAAACGTGAACTCTCCAGTTACACTCGCTCCAGTGTTGCAGCTGGCACTTAAGGGCATGGGTGTGATACTACCCAGAAACTCGGACTCTGCACTTAATGTCCTCACGACTGACTGTTGGCATGGAGAAAGCCTGCACGCCTCTTCGCTTTTGACTGCCTGCTCGAAAGCATAGTTTCGCTCAAAGGAGGCAAAAAACCTGTCCAAAATCTCAATGTCAATGATTGGAAGCCTCTTGTTGAGACACTGTGGAGAACCAGCTTCACAGCTGTCACTCTCGGAGGAAACTAAAGGAGACGCCACTGGTGTTATCATTCCTGGACTTCCTTCTGGCATGGAACTTTCATTTGATTGTGGACTCATTATATTTTCAGGGATCGGGGCTTGCAACGGAAGAATGAAATTGGACTTTTGTTTGATGCTTGGTGTCTCTGGTGTGGGCGGACCATTGAATGGAATGGCTGCTTCCTGTTTTATGCTGAGTTTCATGCGGCCAATTGTTGATGAAAATGTTGGCATGGGGGTTTGTAATGTTGCCACAGGACCACAATCCACGGGAGGTATATCCAGCTGAGAAGCCTCTAACAGAAGCTCGTCATAAAACAGATCAGAACAAAAGTTGTCACGCCGCACCCTTTTGCTCCTGGCTAAGTCTCTGTAGTTGTCTTTGAAGTCTGTTTTACACCATCTGGAGAAAGAGGATGACAACGACAGGTTGATTGGCTGGCTCTGAGACGGATAGGATGAACTTTCTGGGTTCCCATATGACTTGTCTCTGCTGGACTCATAGACCGCATACTGTCCCGTGTAGTCAGTGCTGAAACCTGGATGCTGTTGGCAAGGGCTCTGTTCATGCTGGTAGCCTTCATAGGGATATGTGGTGGGAGTCGGCGACGGCAACTGGAAGGATTGTGGGAAAAACTCGGAGTGCCTTGCCATGTTGGCCGTATAAAGAGAACACTGCATCTTGTAATAAGGTACATCTTCCTCACTGAAACATAAGAGTATTATCCATTAACCTTTTTATTTGTTTATACATTATTGATATAAACACAAAGTCAATTGTTTTCTAGTTTTTATAAATCGTCTACAGCATGCAGAATTCATTTTGCCATACTTTTGGCTCTCCTCATATATGATAAGTCACCATCTGTTTGTGAATTTTCTACTGGACAGAGTTTATGTGAGGTTAGCTTCCAGTTTGACATGTGTGCACCCAGCCTAAAAATAGGGGGGGTTGAATTTTTGGGAATGTGGACCTTTTAGTGGACTTTTGTCTCGTTTTCTACTTTTTTCGAACTTTTTGTTTCTCTGAGGTGGACCTTTTTGCCCAGTTCGCCAAATGGGGGGACTCCTCTGAGCCTCCCAAGCCCCCCTGGATGCGCGCATGTTTGATGTCCACTTTGACCTGATGATCAACTTATTGCAGCTTTAATGTGGCTTTACCACTTATTTCCAAGGGTTGAATTTCATAGATAACTTTTTAAGTGTTAACAGTAGGTCTGTAAAATTATATATTTTAAAAATTCTTGATGACCTCAGAATTTTTATGAGCACAGTTTTGCCCAGAAGTCCATAATCATGTGACTGCATTTGTTTGAAAAAATCTATTTTTCCACATAAGTTATCGTAATTTCTACATTTAACTTATCTTTGCATGACACTTCTGAATTATTTCCCTTATAGTATTAATTACAAGAGCACATTTGGGATTTTTTGACCTTTTATCCCGAGAACTCCGCTTTAAAAAATGGAAGACGTGGGATTCCTTGAAAAAATGCAAGCCTTGATTGTGACTGACCAGCTTTTGGGCTAAAAGGCCAGGTATGTTTTTTGTACCTGATAAAATGCAAAAACATAATATCCAAGTTATGCCAAAAATGTCAAGCTTGATGAAGAATCATGTTTTTACAAAAAAGTAATCATGCGATTACGAACATCTGCGCATTAGTTTCGTGCACATGATGTAATTCTGTGATCACCAAGGATTTTAAAAACATAAGAATTTTATTAATACTTAAAAAGTTTAAGGAATTAGATATTTAGGAATGAAAATGTCCTATTCTGATAAGGAACTGCTTCCTAAAAATGAAACATTTTGCTCAAGGTTGATCTATTAGCAAATTTTAGAAATAGACAATACTGTCCATCTCAAATTCAAGAATTAAGACAAACGATAAGCAATCGTTCACCTTTATGTTATACATTAGGGGGACAAATGAAAATGTTGCATGAACAAACATTTTTGACAATTTTAAAAACTGACAAGTCTATTACCCGACATGAACACCCAATCCAATCACGTCCCAATCTTCGGAATCGAGAAACCCCCAATTGAATTTCATTGTCCGAATATTTAGAGACTGCCCAAATTGGAAAATCCGTCTACTCAATGCTCCACTGTGCATGCATGCTTTGGTGACACTCACTCAATAACTTGGTTGATACACTCAATGACTGCCTCCTCAGGATCGCACTCAGTAGGGTACAAGTGACACAGATGCATAACGCAGTTGACCCAGACGTAGCCGTTTGTCTCCGATAGCATTCGGACGGCCATCATACTGCCCATGGTATGCACTGAGTGAAGCACTGCAATAGAAGGGACAAACCGTCAACAGGTGGAGCTGTGTGGTCTTATGACACTGAATTTACAAATCTAGTTTCCTGGGATTTACTAGACTACAGTGGCCGTTGCAAGCAACCTAACCAGTCTTCTATACTTCATCGAAAAAATGAACTCGAGAGAAATAAAAAAGTAAAGTACCACAAATTCTGGCCTAAAATAACCATAAAGTTTCAAGAGAGATATGTTCTCTAATTTAATACAAAATAATTCTTGTGGTATTTTTAATCTTGCGAATTTATAATCTGCCCTGACAAAAGCTCATTTGTGAAACCTACTACATTAAATAGAGTAAAATAATTATGCAACTTCATCGAAATGCTAAATACGTGAAACAAAAATTCATGATGCTTACACAATTTATTAATGTCATCCTGTTATATAGAAAATTTGTACTACTGCTTTTATTGAAGGCACAGCTAATGGATTAAAAAAGCAATTACCTTGGGAGTGATTATGGCTGGCGTCACTGAGGTCCTGGGGATGTATTAGACTGTACCAGGATCTTCCATAGATATCAGCTGGCTTTAAACCCAGGTGCATTTCACCTCTGCAATACATAAAATCAATCCGTTACCACGGCAACCACCAATGTGATGCGCTACAATGACGGGCAACATGTAGTCATCAAATAGTGATACCCAGAAACAACAACTCCTACTAATTCCCCTGTAGACATGGCTCTAATTAGCCAATCTGAGATCTGAAGTTTTAATTTCGACTTTTGCAACCTAATCGAAGTGCAATCATGCCTCTAACAAAGTCCAGACAATGGCAACCACATCTGACTGTCCTAGAACGTACCTGGAATCCATGTTGATGAATGTCATGTCCAGCTTATGTGTGCTTCTGTATATCTTGGGGTTGTTGAGCAGGATGTTTTCTTTAGTCTCTGGAGTCAGTAAAGGTGTGCACACTGCCAAAAACACCGGCTGGTCCCCATATTGGTCTCGCTGGCTGGGGTGGATGTAACGTCCCCGAACATGCATTACCTAAAACCAACAACCTTTACCATGAAGAAAACTTCAAATTCTGTTTCATGTATGAATGTGTCATTCAGTCGATACCCTTACCTTGCGAAGCCCAATATTAATTAAGAGGACTGGTCCTTAACTTTTGTCAAATTTTAATAGTGTAACATTATAAGTTGAATTATTTGGGGGTAGTAATGTTCGAATTTTAAGAGACTACTGCAGTATTTGGAAAATTTCGCATGTGCAAAATATACCTCTGTATCAAGTGTTTACCACAATAGTACATGATAACTTCACATGGTGTCAATCCTAATGTCAGTCTTGCCAAATGGCCAATCATTAGTTCAACTATATTTTATCTTCCATGATGGTTGCATAGACTGTTTCCATGGCGATGGTACTATTTCTTTTACTTAATAATCAGATATGAGCCAGAGGCTTATGAGCAGATTTAGTTGGTTATTTTCGGTATAGTCTTGTTAACATTAATTAAGGAGTTGGGATCACAATGATTTCGATATTGATACGCCATGCCCACTCGATTCGATTTTGCTGTTTAATTTAAAGTTACAACTTATGTGAGACTTGAAGAAATTATTGTGACATTGAACAAATAAGCAGTTCATTCATTAGTTGGAATCCTTTCATATTTAAAAATTTTGTTGCTAAAATTGATAGGAGTAGTAAGCTGAAAATTAATTAATCTGACAAACGAGAATGCCAACTTCCGTTACTCTGGTGTTTTTCCGTGAATGGTTGTCAGTTTTGTGATCAGAGCTGTGTGGGCGGGCCAATTACCATCACCACATCCATCAGAACTTCCCTGTTGGTGACTGAGTCAGATATGGAACAGCACTCTTATGGACACTGTACTTTCACTGGTCACCATCACATGATCAGGACTACTAGCAAAAACAGCTGGATATCAAAACAGTCCACTACCCAACCATATTTGGCAGTTATTTCCTTAAATCTTAAATGATTTTCCCCGAAAATAAAATGTTTAGGTCTTCCTAAATTGGCTTTGAGGTTGTGATGTGGTATCAAGTTTCTGTCCCCCAAATAGCCCTAACATCTGTCACTGTTGTTGGTAGCACTTCATTCACCAACAGGTGTCAACATGTGTCATTACTGAAAAGCATGTTAGCTCTGATAGGAAGTGTGTACAGGTCACAGACAATATGCTTGATAATGCTTATTGCTCCTCACTTTGTTTTATCAGGTCAATGCAATTAGATTTCAGACCTATTCAGACTGACTTCTTTCTTTAAAGATGGTATAAATTGGCACTTCAGACAAGTCGTGAAACGCGCTGTTTTGACATTCAGTGATCACGATCATAGCATTATGCAGTAAATCTAAACAATATTATTCCCCGTGACAAAACTACTACTATTCGAGCTCTGCACAGAGTTAGTTGGTTGCTCTAACTGACTGAGATACACTTATTATCATAGCTTACTGATTTAGGATTTAATAATACAACTGTTCAGGAAGTGTGTGCGGGAATGTTCCATGTTGATAACTCCTCTAACAACTCTAATGAGGTTATAAAGAACGGTGGAGGTGTACAGATAAATTGCTTTCGGATGTAATTTCAAAGCATTAACTCAATATACTACTGGGGGAGACTTTGGTCAAGTCCTTCGGTATTTTTAGACAAGGATGTTATTTAGGTAAAATGCAACCCATTTAGAATATGATATGGCAGCCGAGTGATGTTTTGTTTTCATTTTTTTCGCAAGAAATAAGTTGGACCAAACAGAGTCTTTCTAAGTTGTACGAAGCTGCCATCAGAAAATGTTTGAGCAATTGTGGTCATTCAAAACAATGTTAGAATGCTTTGAAAAATAAAAGAAATCAATTCTGGCAGTTATTTTGTCCGAAATTCATGAGATTTACCGTAATGGCGACCAAGTGGTCCTCTTTGAATTAATGCCTCACTACACTTGACGCATGTAATCTTACAATGTCCACAACTGGTAATTGCAGTTTCACACCACTTTTTGTTATGAAACTGATCTCAACTCTACTTTACACAGTAGAAATACAATTTCTGTGTTTGGAAAAAAGTAAAGTCGTTAATTGGACTGGACTAATTAAGTTGGAATTTGCCAAGCTGTCACCCATATGTATCGCAAAGAATTATGCGGCTACGTTAGGACAATTGGGGAACAGCCTGTTTTCTCACCTCAAGGCTAGAGAGAGTTGCTCACTGGAACTAATGGCAGCTTTCTTCAGTTGTATAATAACTGTTTTTATGGCAAAACATTGACAAGGACAAATACATGAATTAATATGCTTTTTTATCACTCATCCATAGATGGGCTGTGTTATGTTGTGATTCGGGTCAATATAACACTCGTAAGATCGATTTTCTATGCTAGGGTGCAGCTGTGAATTTGACAATTTAATACTAGTTCTCCATCTCAAATAAGAAAGCATTACGTCAAAAAGCCTTGAATCGTAAAAATTGGGTATTAACATAAAAATAGAAAGGCATCAACCGTTACTGATGGGGGCTTGAGGCTTGCAGGTTCACTGGTTGGTGACAAAAATTTTTTTTAGTGATCTGTCACCAGTCTTTAATACAAACCTGTCAATATACCCATATCTCAACCAATCCTCCCAGACCATTTGTGAGATAACTGAATTAACCATGGCCCCCAAGTGATTTGTTTATTTTGACAGCAATTATCCTATCAGCTGGGCCACTGAAGCTATTATCTGGATTAGGCAGATTGTGTGATAACCACCACTTGTCAATTGGCATTGGTGGATAGGAGCAGTTTATCACAGAAGAAAATCTGGTGGCAGTTGGGGCTCTCTGATCACAGACTGTGTGTAACACTTATCTCTGCTTTGCAAACTCAGGCTTGTTTCAGAAGCCCAAAAGCAGCACTTTATTGAAGGAAGTAATATGTTTCTAATTACATTTCCAACAAGTCTATGTGAAACCACTGTTTTTCTCTGAGACAGTGTCAACTGGCCAGCTTGAGCATAAAGAGTCAGTGGCTCTTAAAGTGTTTTGAATGAAAGTAGGTTAGAAATTAATTAGCCGGGGCAAAATATGCATTCAATTTTTTTCAAATATCACTAACAAAACTCTTTTAGTCTGAATTTTCAGCAAACACTGTAAGTATCGGTACCCCTAAATAGAAAAATGTCCAAATCTGGCTAACTTTGGAGCGTCACGCGTCAGAAACGACTGTTAGAATTCGTATGAAACTTCCAGATACTACGCTTTACGCACTATTCTCCAAAAGAGATTTTCAGGAATTCTTTTTTAAAATGTTCCATTTTAGCAAGAGCAGCTATAAAAATGAGCTTTTTTTATGATTTTCATGAAATAGCTCAAGATACAGTTGTTTTGCCATCACTGTACCTTCCTTTTTTGCAAAACTTTACCAAACAGACATGGTCACGTGACCCAATCAATGGCAGTGGTGAAAAATTAAAAATAAAATTGCACAGGTTTTCAGATTTCAGAAAATATATACTTTTGCATTGTAAATTCTTGGTTAAATGAGTATTTTTGTTACGGGTTTATGTATAACCTCAACTAAGGGAAATCTTAGGGATAATCTTACTAATTTGTAACAAAAATGCATGCAGGAATTATCTTTTTTTTTAAAACCTATGACAATACTGTAAACGCCCGCAATTTTTTCTGATGGAAGATACTGCACAGAATTTGAATAAAACTTCACATGTACATCAATTGTGTCCTAAATTTTCAAAATTTTACTGTGCTTTTTCTTTTGAAATGAGATTGCATTAACCACTGCAAATAGTTGGAAATGCTTGTTCAATTCTGTATGGCAAATCAAACTTACCTTCTGTGCTGCAAAACTATGTCTTTTAGCATTCTTTGACATGTTGATCCGGCAGAAAAATGACCTTTGATCTCTGTCATCTGATGAATCATAGCTCATTCGTAGCAGCTCCCTCTGCACTACACTATGATCTTGCTTGTCAATGATGTCATAGATGCTGTCTCCTTGAGTCAACAAGTCAACCTAGTGGCAACAGTTTTCAAAATAAACTGGAAGTCATCTATACAAATATTCATTTCTTTTCGACTAGAACCTGTTTCAATTCCAGCCAAATCTCGATAAAATCTCAGCAAGTGTCCTGGTAAGTCCATTAATTTGCAGGCTAAGTGTAATAATTTCGCATTAGAACTCTTGACTAAAGTTCAACAAGAATGCTATTTTACTGCGATAGAAGTTGGTAATCTGACATCTAATTTTGTAAAGAATGGCAGACTCAGTCAGTTCCGTGGAAGTCTTACTAATTTACTTTGTAAACTGATGTGCATCCCAGTTTCCAAGCATGTTTTTGAGGTCAGAAAATCTGCAACTTCAAACCGCGATCAAACAAATAATTATTAGGCAGTTCAACATGCCCAAAAAACAACACTGGGCATCTGTACAACGGTGCACAACTAAAAAGCTTTTCACTATCATTTATTACATTTGATTTGTTGAAGTATAGTAGTTTTAGTTGGTTGTGCTTAGCCGATAGTAAACATTATGTCAGGGCTGCGTTCAGTAGGTGTAAGAACCAGTGAAAACGAAAGATCTTGTAAGTCTTCAGAGATATCCTCACGTGTTACATGCGAAGTACATGATCATAGTAGTTTTACTGTGAAATTCTTGTATCTACGTTATGCAGCACAGGTTTTGAAACAGTTGACATAATATACGGTACATGTTTAAAAGTGTATATTCACCAGATACAAACAAATCAATCCGTAATACATGACAAGTAACATAATTAGAGTATTCATATCAAACTTCAAACTTTGATACATGGTGTTTTCAAACCACCTACAGTACTCCATCCTAACTCCCCACGAAGCATGACTTAATGACACACACCCCCATATCAACTAACACAGCTATATCAGTACTTTGCACATATTCACAGTTTTACCACCATACACCGTATTCACGCAGTCGCCATTTTAAAAGTGAGCCTCTTTAAAGGTTTTAAAAACAATGCATTTTGCGCTTAAATACAGTGCAAAGCGTGTTTTTTTTTTGCGTGCCTCGTCAAATTCATGCCTCAAATGCATTGTTTTTTAAATCTAAAAAGAGGATCACAACTAAAATTGCGACTGCGTGAATAAGGTCTATATCCGTGTATTGCCTCAGCCAAAACACAGTGTGCCTCTCCCTCGAGAAGCACTAAATGCTCTTTCAGAATATGTATGAACCTTTAAAAGAATTAGTCTAATTGTGAGTCCGGGCTAATTCTGGCAACCAGGTTTCATATTTGTTAGTAATTTCACAATTATTTGAATTAACAAAATGAGATGTTGTTAATTCTTATTACATCAACTTCTAAAATCACATTACGTTTCAGTCACTACAGTTTGGTAGTTTGACTTTAGGTATGAGACAATACTATTCGTTTATCCATCCGTGAAGGACCTCTGACTTAGAATCTGAGGGTGTTCCACTATATTCTTGACGAGGCCTGCAGCTAGAAAGTCAGGATATCCAACCATTTTGAGAGTGGACTCGAAACCAGGGACCAATTTGTTGTGTGCTTACATGAAAATTCACCCTTCCATAGTGTTTCCAGAAACACTACTCTCTTGTAGGGGTTAATTGAATGAACCTGACCCTTTTGTATAGATCCTTTCATTGCTGAATTTTTACCTTATTTGGCTGAAACAGCAGAAGAGAAGAGATGGGATGTTGTCAAAAATGAGCACATCTTTTGCAAACGAACTTTAAAAAATAACATGCAAACCAAAACCTTCTGTAGATTTGTGTATTTAGAAAAAAGGGGACCTTTTGTAAAGTTTCGAGCTTTCAAAGCAAACTCTTTTGTAGGGAAAGGCTGAATAGAAAAAAACACCTCTGATAGGGAATTGTGTTAGAAAAGACACTCTTTCGAGAGGAAAATGGTTCTGAAGTTTCATGTCCCATATACTTCTACGGGAGTAACCCCCCTGAGAGTTTGAACTAACAATGCTTGCCTTTGACAGGCATACTGAAGAAGACATTTTAATTACTGCAGTGATATAGGTTGTGGTGTAGCACTTGCAGTTTCTGTCATGATAGACTGGAGTAATTATTAGTATCCACCTGAATGATGTAATATTCATTATTTACATAGCAATGATCTACGCATCATTGAAAATCAATGATTTTCAACCATTTCCTAAGATTTATTACCCCATAACACACGAAAAATTGTAATTCTTTTCATTTTCTCCATGTGGTCTTCTGAATTGATAGAATTCATCGCTGCACAATGAAGAACAATTAGTGTAGTATATCCCATCACAGTTTGTTATGACATTTGTCTTTTACCATTGTAACAAAAATATTTATTGTAATTAAAGCACCTTTGAAAAATTTAATTTTTTCTAAGGTTTCAGCTTTTCTGCATAATATACAAATAAATTAGCAAATCACCTCTCAGATGTATGTGAATCTTCTTGTTTCATAGACTCCTTTTCTTGGGGAGAAAAAAACTTCTTTAAATACCTCAACATAGAAAAATCTCTTCACGTAGGGATTATAGCGAAATTAAAAAATTTAGTAGTACTGCATTATCAAGTCACTTGGTAATGCAGTTCCTTTAGATTTAGTTTCAGCAATAAAAAGCAACAAAATTCAAGGAAGTACGTCTGAATGTTATCACGTAGAAATTTGTTATGTGTTTTTTTTTTCTGTTTGACAGTTCAACGTACTTCCTATATTCTGTTTGGCACAAGTTACAAACTAATTCTTATATAGTGGATAAGCTTTGGAGTGTCTTCTGGGCACAAAGTGCTTTTACCACTAATTGAGTCAGCTGTAATTTTTGCTTACCATGGAGTGTCCCAAGAAATCTGTGACATTTCCTGATATGTACAGTAATTTGCCATCCCGCGTAGCTATCAACAGGAAACCAGATAGGCACTGTAAACAAAGAAATCGACAAATAAAACTCCAGTTGCGTCAAAATATAATTCTAAAATGGGCGTTTTTCAAAATTAAACTTCAATTCCACACATTAGCTATTCTGGTGCTTAACAATCAAAAAGTGATTGAAGAAGCACTGTGAACCAATGCTTCTAAACAGGAAGTAAACATTTTGTCCACCATGTGCTGCATCTCACTGCAGCAAACAGAATTTATAGGACTCTGACGTGATTACCACTGCCACTGTACAGGATTGGGTGTGCAAGATTTCAGTGCTATTCCCGTTTCTCCAGAGAAAAAATGCCATCTTCAAAACTGGGAGAATGAAACCGCATTTGAAAAGCATCTGGAAATGATGCAAATGCTGTGTCAGACACAACACCTGATACCTGAAACAAAGTGGCTAAAATGCGAGTGCTTTTGCTTGCTTTTTCACTAGAAGCAAAAGCACTAGTCATACAAACGGTTACAAGTGTCACTTAGTTTTCTAGGGGTGTGAGTTACTCTAAAACTGTAGGGGTTTTCCCCGACACTTTTGTAGCCAGACCGCTTACTTCAAAAGTCGAATTTGCCCAGGAATGGGTAAGAGGCATAATTTGTTTATTGGTGTATTAATCAATTGACATCAAATTTTGTTTAAAAAGTGACTCAGGTGGTGAGGAAAAAATTAATTTCTGGCAAAAATGGCCCCTTCCCCGACAGCTGGTCTTTCTGGGTAAAAAGCTAGGATTTTCACTTGCATTTTAGTCAGTGAAATTGTTAGTTTTTACCAATCCTGCGTATAAAGTCTCTGCCAAACTTGGACAAACTTCTTGCCAAATTTATGTGAGACAATTTAGTCAAACATTTGTCACAGTAAAATTACATTTTTGCCAAACTTTAGTCAAAAGTTGTAAGGCAAGTTGTTATTTTGACATTGTGTGTCAAGATTTTGTCAAGATATTGCTGGAATTGAAACGTGTCCTAGTCAAAGAGACATGGCTGAAACAGTTTTGAATGTTGACACTTCATTTTATTTTGAAACCTGTGCTGCGAAAAGTTGGTCGGTAAAATTACTGGGTTAGATAAACAAAGTAAGTGTGCACAACAAGAGGTAATAACTGAACAGGTAAAACAGTTTGCAGTCACACCTGCATAATATGCTTCATGCTATAGTTTTAGTTCTAGATTGCATTTCTCCAAATATGGTCTCAGGTCACAACATGAATCCTGCTCGATGCTTTTAATCCGGCATTGTGATAGCACTGGAATAGGGCAGGCCCTTGTCCATGATTGTACGCCTGTGCATAACTAAGGAACCCAATGGCAAGTGATAACGAATGTCCTTTCTTTTTTAGAACAGAAGCTTAATTCAAATTCCACTGAATTTGGGCAAAATTCAACCAAGTGCGCAGATGCACTTGAAACCATTTTCATTAAGTATGGTAATTAAGTGGGTTAAGAATAGTCTCGACTAAATTAATCTTCAGACTATTTTTTCCTCGTGATTGAGAACGAAGGAGAATTAGCAAGCTGACTGAATCATTCTTTAATTAGAATTTTATGACCATAAGAGTCATTACCGGTAATTTTTGTTAACGGAATTACACATAAAGACAGGAAAATGGTATTATGTCTTCTTTTGTCTGGTGTGCATACGACCTTCAGTAAATGGATCCCTCTCAGACTTTCATCCGTGGCACAAATTTAGAACACAGTATGGGGGAAGAGTATAATTTTATTTTTTTTTAACAATGTTTAACAAAAATGAAGAGGAAGAAAACTGCACATCACTTTTTGTGTGATTTACATCAATGAACGCAAATTGATAATTCTGGCACTTATTTTTGTTCAAATTTGAGGAAATTTTACCCCACTGATGCAGCTGGATACAGCCAAAGGTTGTTGAATGTTAATTTCTTTTGAGCTTACCACAGAATTAAAGATACAATTACACGCTGCTCCAGACAATTTGGGAGGCTATGTTGTTGCAACATTACTGCCTTGACTAAGTTATGTGCTAGCAAATGGTTAAATTTAGCTGTTTAGTGAAAACAAATTTTTTTAAGTGCGTCAAAGGAAAGCCATAACACCGAACTATATACATTTATAGATATCCGCGTACCATCTTGACAAGCTGTTATGGCTGACAAACATTAAAAAGGTAAAAATCTTATTTCGTGAACAATAAGGGATTGACAGGTATGTCAACCATGAACCTCCACAAACCTATATTGGGTTAATGCATTGCAGGTAATTTATGAGATGACTGACAGCAATTTCGTTTGGTTTTTGTCAACAAATCTGCAGCCTTGACATTACCCAGGTTCATAATTTTATGTCAGCTACAAAAGACCTGTAGGCACTTCTTAAGTGTTGTTTCTTGCCTAGATTAACACGTACCTAAACCCCTCACCAAGGAGAAAAATAAAATTTGTTGTGATTGCTATGGCATTGACGTGCTCAGGCGCATGTGCTGAGTGCATATAATACTGTTTGTTCTTGAAGCATTGTGCTTCAAGCTATATAAAATCACAACCCCAAAATTGGGGAGCTCAGACAACCGCTCCTGCGCAAATTTTTCTTTATGATTTCGCGCCCACTTCTTGCATAGACAATTGAGCATTGGACCTTGCCCACCTACACCATTTGAATAGCAAAATTTGAATGGGATTCGGTCCATATTTCACGGTCACTGATAGATACAGGGCAATGCGTAAACAGCGCAGTTATTTTTCCCCGTGCTAAAGCCTTTCCAGCATTATTTCCACTACAGGATGGTCTGTACTTTTTTAATGTGCGTTGTCTCTGACGTCAATCACTGGTTGTTCATTCATGCGAGTTGACCTTGGCAATTGTTAACGTCACTTAGGTGAATTCTATGCACAGGGGACTCAAAGCACATGCAAATCAGTAAATAGGTGTTGTATTTAGAACAGTCCCTGTTCTATTTTTAAATGGTAACAATTAGGTGCCTATATTTAGTAAACATAAATTTGTGGGACTGTGAACCTGATTTTAATTTGTTTGACATGTTTTTACCTGTGAGTATGACATAGTTGTAACAATTTCCACGAAACGGAGCTGTGTAAACACTCATAATTCGTAAATGAATGTTTTCTGTTTTACTGCCAACACGTCATAGAATACACTAGAAATAATTATTGTTTCTACACTTGAACGATATCAACTAAAATCAAAGCCTGACAAAATAATTAAGCAGCAATTGTTCTGCAAAATCAACTCTCTGAACATAACCAAAATCAGAATATCAGCTTACCTGGGAAAAGTCAAGATCAGTTAAAAAGGTTTCTACGTCAAACCCAGATGATCCAAATACTGAAAACATAAAAAGAAAAATCCATGCAATAATTACCATACTATCCTTAATATGTCCATTGTTTACTGTCAGATAAATCACTTCAATAAAACCAGCACACATAATACAAGTAATAATTAATGTAACCAATTAAACTAAAAATCATATTTCTAAACTCCAAGATTAAGTTTTACTCTTTACTCCGCCAAACGTTTGGTTAAGAACTTGACTGCATAAGAGAAAACAACATCTAAATATTTGTTTGAGAAAAAGCACGTTTATAACTGCATTTTGCCCTGTTTAGCTGGCTGAAATACCTTATCATTGTATGCAATACTGTGAGACCAGTTTTATGAGAGTAACAAGTTTAATTCAATCAGGGGCGATATGCAGGTTTAGGGCTATGTAGGAACCCACCGACAAGCCTGTGTACTGAGCCAAATACCTACAAACCAGTGAGCAATACATAGCTCCAATTTTTTTCATAGCCTCTCATACATTTTAAAAATAAACACCTTCTCATTTGATATGAGCTTTTCTCAAATAAATGAGCTTTGAAAAAAGGACTTAAATTGAATACTTAATAAGGTATTGCCCAGACAATGCCACTCTTGCAAATTCATTAAACGGTCTATCTTTTTTCGAAGCTCATTTATTTGAGAAAAGCTCATTTCAAATGAGAAGGTGTTAATAACTCTTACCAGCATTTCGGAGAACATTGCTTAAAGCATAGTGCCAGAAAGTTTCATGAGAATTTAATCACTTATCCGTGAGATATGATGTTTCTAAGTTGGCCAAATTTGGAACTTTTCTATGGTCCTACAAACCCAAAGCTCATAAAGCATAACCCCTCAAGCGCACTTATTCATTTCAAATTACAATCCACCTGCACGCTAGACTGGTAATTTCAATGGCAATAGACAAAAAATATCAGCCAATGTACACCTATTGAATTGTGTCCCATTTTCAATGATATACTGTACATGGGTGTGCTTTTTGTCTGTGGACGTACTTGATTTACTGGCTTGGACGTCTGGTAGGCTCTCAATGATGACTTCTACCATAGGATTTAAACCAATCAGATGTCATAACCAACTGACCTAGTGGAACCAGCGAAGTCAATCAAGTGCAGCCAATTAAAAGTAGACTTTACCTGCTTGGTGTTTATAAAAACCCCAAAACAGGATATAATTTGGTGAACCATCTTTCCAAACACGATGCTCCTTTAACATGGCACGAAACGCATCTTATGTCGTTTGAAGGTTTTGCCACTCCTGTTTTCGTTTTATGATAATTCAGACGTTGTTTATGCTGACCACAACAAGCTTTTATTTCACAATGCACTCCGCTGGACAGGTTTTCTCTAATCTTCATTATAAGTACTTGGGAAAAATGAGAAAATACTTGCACCACAGGGCATTGACCATTATACCATAAGATGCGCTTGATAAGTTTTTCCCTTTTTACTAAGAAACTTTTACCTAAACAAAACAAAGGATTTGTGTGTAAGAAAAAGATGTTTTGCCCGATTGCACGTAACCCACGATTTTGTTGGAAATATTTCAAGCAGCTTCTGTAAAGCAAGAAAGGGAAATAATATTTCAGAATTGGCAGTTCGTATTCAAAGCGAAGCTTTCCTTGATACTCTTTGCATGATTCTCCTAGGTACTGTTAGAAATTATTCCACTTTTGCAAGAAGGGCTATCAAAGAGTAGGGTTTAATGGATTTGTATAAAATAATTCAAGTTACATGAAATGAAAACAAAAATTTAGAAAACTGTATCAGTGTTTTTGAGATGTCAACTTGAACATGCATATTAAAGACAATTTAAGTGATGCTGTTGTTTGCTATGAATGTACCTATCTTTTTGCTGGAGATTTTTGCTAAGACAGGCGGCAGATTGATGTATTGTTAAAAATTAGATTATACGTGCAGGATCAATACTTTCACATTTCATCATGTTAAATTCTGTAGTTATGCACATTTTTGGCCAAATGCACAGACTAACCAATAAGTTTGCACATAACTATCATCTTGATATACAACAAGTACAATATAAAATTTCTGTTTGATTTCTGAGAAGAATGACCTTAGTCTATCTGATTTCTTTAATCACTCGTCTGTAAAGAACTACCATTCAAAGTGACAAAAAGTCACAAACACAAGATAAAAGAAGGGAAAGGTCGCAAAGAACAGACAAGATTTAGCCAGGAGGCATTTGTGAGCTCCCCTTTGCATGGTATGGGGTACGGTACTCTTTGATTGACTCTAGAGCTAATTAAATGCCCTTAGCTTGAAGGCATAGAAGCAGGAAATGCACCTGACATGCTCAAATTTTAATATTTTTTTGTTATTCAGTGACACATCTATAGAAATTATCAATGTTCAGTGATATTTTAGAGACACGTGTCACATTTTAAGACAATCACTGCCAGGGTTCACGTTGCCGACACACCTTCGTGGTGTTTTGATAAATCAAAACAATTCCTCCCGATCAAATATACGCAACCATACACAAGTTGGGTCCCGCATAATGGGAGACCTTCCAAGCAGCAACGTAGAAGCTGCTCAAATGGGACTGCACACCAATGGCCTCTAGGGGACATTGTTGCATTTATCTTGTGTTTAAAATCTATCACATATTCTGTAGAAGGGTCTTTTCACAAAGTCAAAATGTTCCTCTGATGCCTGATTTTGCCTGAAAAGGAATTATCTCCTGGTAGAGCCAGGTGGTGATAAAGAGACACCTCTCTTTAAAGTCTTCCAAAAGTTTCCTGCTTTCTGAAAATCTCCCATTGGATTACACAAGTAAACTGTCAGATCAATAAATACTTTGGCTGTACTGGACATAGTCGAGCTAAGTGAAAACTATGGCCAAAGACCAAATGCTGGGGCAGACCAAAAAATACTACAGACAATGCCTCTAAATCCAGCAGCTAAACTCTGCAAACGCGATTGGAGACTTTGTGCCCAAACCTATTGTCCATAGTTTCCTACAGTACTCAGATATAGCTTTTCCAATCAGGTGCAAAGTTAGGGTTCCAAGCATTGCATTATTCTTAAAAATTATGAAATCAAATACATATGAGGTGTACTTTTTCAAAACTATCCAGACCATTAACCTGGTCTACGTTTATTTGCAGAAACCCACCCAAGCGTTTCTTTTAATGGGGCAACTTTTGTACAGACATTGCCCAGACAACAACAGTAATGTCCAATAAAAGTAATGTATTATCACTGTCCTAGAACAACATTATGGATATACAGGTATACTACAGCATTTAAAAATCAAAAAGGAATTGGAAAGGTCAACATCTGTGACTTAAACTGATTGAGTAGAGTTTGTCACAATCCAGACACCAGGGGGAGGGATTTTGCAATAATTAATCAGTTAACTGGTTTACCACTCAATGAATGTGGTTAACCAGTCTTAAATCTAAATTTATTTTACACAATTGGTTTTGAATTTTTGTACTCACAATATTTTCATAGCATTGCTACAATTCAAGAGTTTGCAAACGAGCAATTTTTTATCATGTATAGTTTACAGTTTATCATTAACGCCCATAACAAGCCAGGGAATGCAGTGGGCAGATTTTTAGACGGCTGAGGCTGACTAGAACTGTCAATGGTCAATTGCTCAGAGTGGACGTGAGGTGCAGGCAGGGGGTACAATTGCATCCGTCACACTAGCCTTGGCTACGAACATGTCATTCAGTTCAAGGGAGATTTTGGGAATTGACCTATTGCAAGCTCCGCCCCCTTGCGTAATGTCGACTAACAAACAATAAGTTTTACCCGGCAATGTGTTGTTTGTCGGGTAAAATGGCGGCATGGAAACGAAGATGTGTCAATAATGCTGCGTTCTAAATGGTCAGTTAAGCTATCACTCAAAATCCTGGCGATAGGTCAGTTGTGGAGTATCTATGACGTAAGCACTGAATGACCTGTCAGAAGAGGCGTGACTACAAATGCAGTACTTACGTCTTTCGAAGTAGTTGCTCTTCCTGATGTAGACACAGGCAAGTGACATCACTTGTAGCTGGGACAAGCGAGAACGTGCTGTCTCTGGCAATGGCAGGATATCTCGCAAGTAAAGGATTTCGGCATTTATGAGATCACGTCTCTGTTTTGAGGCACCCTTTGTGGACCTGAAACATATGTGGGAACTGTCTGAAGATAAGTGTTTATCATTTATCAGATAGATGTAATTTCATCTTAATGAGGAGTAAGTTCCGCACATTCTGATGTATTGTTTGTTGATGCACAGACTATCTCTGCTCTAGGGGTACACCTGTATGTCCAGAGCAATAAGCCAGTGCCTTGTGTTAAAAAAAAAACAACTTTTGGTTTATACTGCTTTAATTGTTAAACATTATGTTCTCAGTTTGTACCTAGGTTTGAGAAGAACTGACTGGCCGTTACCTCTTCACTGCAGGCCCATCGAGTTTGTCATCAAGAGTTTGTTTCAGAGCCAATGCAGCATGGGAGTCAGAGAGTAAAAACTCAATTCAAACAAAGAATATGAACACAATGATGGTGGTTAGGAAGATTAAATATGTCTGTCTACAACACGATGTATGGCCCGGTTTTAGGCAACTACACTTTCTTCTGTAGTCCTACTATAACTTCTTGTGAAACACTTGTTGCTTTCGTCAGATTAAGTTACTCCTTTTAGAAAAATTAGCCGGGAGAAAATTTACTTATTTCAAGTGAAGCATCTGGATTTTTTCCAGTGTCAATTAATTCCTGTGTCCATGAAAACATGACATACTTATGTTTAAAATTTATTTAATTGATACAATCAGGAAATAAACTAGCAATGCAAAATGACAACGGTTTTCCTGAATCCAATGATGTTATCTAAACCCTCTACGTTGTTCTAGCCAAGTTTTATGTCATACAATACAGAATGAGTCAAATAGTGTTAGAGCTAACAAGGTGCTCTATTGCTTCCTAAAATAGTCAAAGGTTGTCTGTGTTACCACACTTCCTGGACACAAGACCATGACCCCCAACCCACACATTTTCTACAATATTGACATGATGCCACCGTTTCATATGAACTTCAATGTCCATTTTCTAATATAGAGGAGCTATATGTTGAAATTTGCTCCAGAGAAGAAAAAAGAACAGATGTTACCAGATGGCAATATTGTGTGTAAACGTGCATTGCCACCTATAGGCTTACAGTTTACATGGACAGAGACTTTAAAGAAGTGGAATTTCACAGCGTTTTTAAATTCTTTGCTAACCTCATGCTGCCTAATCACCACCCATTGTTAAATAGCGGATGTTCAAATGATTCATGTAAAGAAGTCTATGTTGCTAAATGCATGTTGGGCTTTGAGGGGGTAACTAATCTGCATAGTGCACTAGAATTTTGCAGGCAGTTATAAATCATGGGTGTCATTCACACACAATAGGCCTTTTGAAACTAACATGCAAAGTCAGTGAAGGCAGTTCTTTGTGAACCATGATCATAGTCACAAAACTGTCGCTGTTGGACTGTGCACCTAAACACAGATGAACAGAGAATTTAAGGTGCTGGTTGAGAAGATATTGTTTTATTACCCTCTATGGATTCTGAATAGCCAAGCCCAGAAAATACCTCTGAATGAATGAATGAAAATGCGTTTGGTTTTCAAGATCATTAACTCTTCCCAATTTGACCTCAAGAATTTAAAATTGGGTCAAACAGAAGTTGTTCATTTTGTGCCCTCGCAATGCTAAAGAGTTGAGTTACAAATGTTTCCGATTGATCAATATTCCCCACACGTATCTCGGGCGTAGTCAGTGTCATGCAAACAACACCTTACGGCCAAACATTGTGAAACTGTCAAGGAGATTTCAGATATTTCCCTCGACAGCAGTGGATGTAAGGCTTTTAGATCTACACGAGACTGAGTCTGAGCTAGCCTTGATAAAAAGTCAATAAAAGCACTCTCCAGAATCTAATCTAAGATTAGATTAGATTAGAGCCAAATGAGAGGCCCAAATTGAGCCTGCAACTAAGTTCCCAAACAAAACAAGTTTAAGACAGTTTAACATGTCCAAAATAACCTGCCCCGCTTTGAATTCTTTCTTCAAAATCATAACAAAATACACTTGTCCCATAGCTATAGGCATGTGTGGGTATGCTTCTAAAGCCAAACTGTCATCTCGATAATTGAAACCTATTTGAAAAACTTTCAATGAACTCTGAAGATAGAGCCAAATGTAAAAACTAAAATTAATTACCACTAGGGGGCACAGCAGTAGTCAGATCTGTCAAAAAGTCGTGGTCAATTTCACTCAAAGATCCTCAGTGCTAAGGACTAAGGACTGAAGAGCTACAGTCACAGACCCAAAAAAGTGCCAGTAGGGTGCGCCACAGCAGTTGAACCCTCCCAAAATTATTATCAGTCGTGGTTTTCTCAGTCATAGTACTCCTTTGAGAGGTTTGGCAAATACTTGAAGAGGTGGACTTCAATAAAACGGACTTCAAAGTAACAAAATAGCAACTGGGTGACTCAAAATGGCAAACCCAAGAGATTAAAAGGGTTCAGTGAGTAAAAATAACACCTATGAGCTCACCTTATATCAAAACTCTATTTTTTGTGACCGTCAACTGAATCAAAACATTCACGAATGTCCCAAGGTAATATTCAGTTTACTTAGACAGGGCTCAACAACCCTTAATTAAAATCACACACCATTGTTTATTTCCAGACGGGCATTGTCTGCATGTCCCTGCTTTTTGATAGCTTTTACATCATAATCACTGCTATTCATCTAAAAGTTGTTGGTTATATCTCATTTGCACTAGTGATCTACAGAAGCGGAAGCTGACAGTGGAGTGTCGCTTGTCTCAATCACACTGAAAGCAGCAATAATTCGTGAATATACACACATTGGGATATGCCAGGGGGTTTGACAACTCGCACCGTAATTGTAGATTTCGTTGGGCAAGAAAAGAATTGGCAACGCGCTCCTTTCCAATATAAGATTTTCCAACTTAATTTGCAAAGTTTGTTCATCTGAGGGTAAAAGTGCTCTTCCCATAAGTGTAGGTTTTCCTGTTTTTCAAATACAATCAGTTGGAAGTTAAAGTTGCCTTAACACAAAGTTGAAAGTAAAATTCCGGTACTGCAATTGTCTCCATTTTTAGGGGCAAATTTCGTGAAGATATTTTAGCTATTTTTTTTTTTCGATGAAACTGCATAAAGAATAGGCCAATTGCATGCGGAAATTATCACTTGCACGAAGAATTAACCTGTGCATAGTCTGACCGATACTTTATGGTCCCCCCGACTACTTCATATGAGCATATGTCTGGCGCATGCGCCTTTATTTGAAACACTTGAGTGAAACCAAGGAACAGACTTCAACGTTTAAAATAGAGTGCGCTTGACTTGATGTGTATTCAATATAACAGCAGCTATTAAACATAAAGTGCGAAGTATAAAAAAAACTACAAAAAAACACAATAAAACACCCAATTTGACACGCGCATACGTATATACGAGAAGCACAGGGGCATGTTCTTTAATGCGAATATATGAAGTACTTATGTATAAAATGTTCTTAGGAAAATCGCATTTTTTCGGGCACACACGTTACAGTGTGGCTGCCTTGTGTTCATCTGATAGGTGCCTGAAACTATTGCATTACCAAAAAGTAAAAACAGGACTTTGTCAGGTAGGTGACAGCTGTGCCCTGGTTCAACAAGGACTGGTACCGTGGGCACACAGATGCAGACGATTTTTTTACTATACCTTGACTTTTCAAAAATTTCACCTTTATGCGAAAGCGAACATTTTTAATATTTTATCTTACCTATTCATGCTGATTGTGGCCTCCAGTCTGGTGCTGATAGCTAATACTGGACGATCGGTGGTAACCGCTTACTCATCCAACCAAACATTGAAATGCATTTCTGCTTCACTCGTCCGGTACAAGATTTTTATGGATACATATCACGTGATCCTCGAAATTTGAATACACCGTCTTATTGGTCGATGCGCCGAGGTGCGGTGATGCCTTGGACGCGTACACGTTTGTATACCAAGTGTGTGGATTCACTGGAGCGTAAAAGGGAGCCCGTTTTAACCCTGCGACACGAAATCGTCATATCGGTTACTAAGGATGATCTTATTTACGAAATATTTTTGTCCTTCGTGTTGACCGGTTTTCACAAAGGACACTTCACTATCACTCTGTCTGTAAACAATGTTTTTTTTTTTAATTTGGGACGAATGGACTGGACTCGACTAGGTCAACAACTCGTGCATACAACGTACTAGCCTTTCCATAGCATGCTTTATTTGCCAAACAGGACCAACCAAGCTTGAGACTGTGTTTATTTCGCTACCGCATATGATTTTCTGAAAACTAAACACTGCATAACCCACATTATTCTATTCCGAATTCTTTTTATCTGAAAATACAGTGAATAACAAATTTGGTCAATTCAAGACTTTGTCATCGTCAATGAATAATAGATTTTGTGATCTACTGTTTTGCCAAGAAATACGAGTAACTTACCTATGACCAAACATGTTCGTTAAATTTGGATTTATTTCCGAAAACAAGCCGCTAATCGCCCATGTATATTAAGTAGACCTCTCCGGCATTCATTTACTACCAGGCGAAACTTGACCTGAGTCATTTTCCGGCACAGTGTTGGTTTATTCATGGGCGGCGCACCATAGGGGTCTGAGGGGCTATAGCCCCCCACTTATATCATTGCTGTGCCGCCCATGTTATTCCTTCAGTAGGTATATACTGGACATAGTCGTAACGGAGAGGCTGGTGTTCGCGCCTGTAGACGCACGTTTGTTAATTAGAACTTTTTCCATTCTTTACCGGGTTTAATGTCGTAGCAGTGCGCACCTCATTTAGTATGTCATGCTCACGGTTTCACAGAGGCTGTACTCAGACCGGGCCCTGCGAACTAAATTGGAGAAATGCGAAGCTCACTGAAAGGCATGGAATGGCGAACGAGTGCCAAAGTCAAAGTAGGCGAGAGGAAGAGTGGCGTTGACTCATTTATTGTCGCCTGTTTATTTAAAATGCCGTTGCATGGGGAAATCACGCGACGTGGAAACCCGGAAATAACGTCATGTTTCAAGATTTATTAGTTGGTTTGGAAGTACGGTGTGTTTTCATAGTCATCTTATATGTTCTACGCAATCATCTAACTTCCATGAAGTAATTTGTGGAGTCCGCGGTTTTAATACTCCAAAGTGGCACGGCGTTTTGTTTTATTTTGCAAAGCCACACTGCATTTCAACTTACAAGATGTCTAGCTTAAGCTACTTTTTATCTATAAAAAGGGTTACCCAATTCCTGTTGGCGTTTTGAGATCAAAAAGTCTCAACTTGCACCTTTTTATCTGGAGGCAGGTATTGATGCCTTCTGGATAACAATCTCAACGAATAAAAGTTGGAAAACGACCAAGCGACCTCTGGCTTTTGCTAAGATTACATAATGACGTTCAACGGGTCTAAAATGGAGGGAAAGTCTTTTAGTAAATTAGCGCATGCGTTGTTGTTGTAGGCAGTGTGGTTTCATGCGCGCACCCAGGGACCGGGGGCCTCAGGGGGCTCGAAGGAGAAGGTCCGCCTCAGAGAAACAAAAAGTCCGAGAAAACGAGACAAAGTCCACTAAATAGGCAGGAACTACAAAATTCGGCGAAGGCACAATTAACAGCCCTGAACGTACCTCGATTGTTTTTTTTTTNCTCGATTTTTTTTTTTTTTTTAGTGAAAGGTCCTCATTCCCAGAGATCCGATCCGAGCCCCCCTACATTTTAGGTTAGGTGCGCACATGCATAATTTTGAAGCAGGCTATTTCTTCTTGTTGTTTTCAAGTCGATGTCCCGGTCATTCTGGTTCTTTCTGAAACGAAATGGTAGAATGAAGATCCAGAAATTTACCTAAGATGTATTTTCTTCGACTATTTGACCGTTTCGCGGGTCTCCGAGAAGTAAGCGGGCGCATCCCAGGATCCTAGAGATTTACGGTTTACCTATAGAGATGACTGTCTTCGCCTACTTGTTGCTTGAGCTTCGTTCCAAGGAACAAGGAGCCAAGAGAACAAGTACGCTTAGAAAGGTACTTGGTTACGAACACTTTGGCGCTTCACGTGCATCTGCGGAAGGAACCCCGGCCAGATTGCAGGTACGCGATATTTTTGTCTCTGGGGTGCCGGAACGTGCATACAGATAGGTAGGGCGTTCGCGTATCTACATGTTTGGTTTCGACTTCACGAGATGTCCACAATAAGAAAAATGCTAATTGAACGTGACTCATTGAGAAAATACCTAATAGATTATGCGGCCACAAGTTTCTAATTCCACACATCCATGAACTCCAAAAGATTTCATCCGTTATGCAGAGGTAACCTCATTTGCGTGTGCAGTGGTTAATCTTTAATGAATTGCTTTATGTTCACTCATCAAATGTTAATTGCGTTGAATGTAGACCTATATCAACATAAAATATCCAAGAAATTACGTGAATTCAAAACTTACTGATGATTATGCATTTTTCATAGCACTGAAACTGAAAAAAGAACGAGTTTTGACGGCAAAAATTGGGTGTGAACGAAATATGTAACTACAAAGGTGGTCTTTGAGCTATCTTAACGCAATTCGCGCTCTTCTCAAATAACACTCCGCCTAGCAACACTTGTCCTCCAGTCTTCAAAACGTCAGTACTCCAATTTGGGGGACTCGATGGTTGGGCATGGCTCCATCACTATGATCTAACGGCAATAGCGTATGCGTTACTAACCTCTTGGGTTTCCGGTGTTACATTAGCGATGAATCCATTCAATTATGATTTTCGACCAGTTTATCTTTGTGAATGTGTATCGTGAGAAATAGTTAGTACACTTCTTTTTTATAAATATGTAATCCATATTTCTAAAAATCGATGTAGCCACATCGCTTCCAGTTTAACCATAGTGCGTTTGAGGTGTCATCATTCGTTCTGAAACTCATTGAAATCACGTACGCATCTCGGTTCGTGGACAGCTGTCGATTTATTTATTTTTTACTTTATCGAATTATGTCTTTCACTCTTATGAAACCGGTCTCATTTCCGTACCGTCATAGGTTTCTATTTCCGTTACCAACAGCAACATCGAAACCACCATCGATTCAAAAAACGCTTCAGAGATTTTCCGGGATGGCCATCCCAAAAAATTGCGAATTCAAAAATGGCTGCATGTCACATTGTTTGTGGTTTGGGTTGGTAACGGAAATCTCTCCGAGGAATATTATGAGACCGATTTTATGATGACAGGGTGACATGCAGTTTTCTGAAGCAGCTGCAAACCCGTGTTCTCTTCATGAAGCGAACTTTTAATGTAGACAACTTAGTATCGCTATAAAATTTACTCATTAAGAAGTGTTCTCTAGATCTGAAAAAATTGACAGTTCGCTATCCGTTGAGTACCATGCTCAGTGCTTAAAATGACACTCCGTGAGAAGCTTGTAGAGCCTTGTTTCAAGCATTTGTGAACTACCACTCCTTTCGAAGTCTTGAAACAATATCCAATTTGAAAAAGGAAAAATCTGATACCAATTTCATAGTGGTAAAGGGTGGTAATCAAATGTTGGTTTTCAGTCGTGATGTAGATCGAGTTTACTGCAGCTTAAACTTTCGCTTAAATAAACGTAGAATTTTTATCGCTGCTCAAAGTCAGAAAGTCATTGACATTGACGCGCGCACACGCATCGATGAGTGGTGCACGTGTTAATTTAAGTTTTCAGGTTTACCGTGTGCATATTTTTGCAAGAAAAAACACCGCGCTCTGCAGAACGCAATGACACCTGCGCCCTTCAGTGGTTACGATGTCCAGTTCCGCCGTGCTTTAAAAAGGCGTGGAACGCGAAAGCTCGTCAAAAATATCTTTTAAACAATTCGCGACGAAAGTACCGTTTTGCAACTTCTAGTACAGAGCAATTCACTTTTCAGTGAGGAAATTTTCCGAAAAAATCACAAAATTCACGATTTTTGAAACACGCACGAAGGAAAAACTATGCTTACCACAGAGTTTCTGATTTCCCTCCCACCTATGATAAATGCGCGCATGCGCTCACTGCCGTTTGCTTTAGGTCAAAGATCGCGTTTTCCATATAAGGGAAATGTGCTACGTTTATGACAGGCCATGTCAAATAAGAAGACGTGCTTCGCCTTGTGGGAGAAAAATCGACGAACTGGCCAGCAGTTGACATATCGTGTTTTTTTTTTCAGAGACATTTATTAACTCAACCAACCAGTACATAGTTGTGCGACAATATGACATCTAGTTTAGTGTACATCAAGCAAATTACGAACATTATCGGACCCTATAAAAGCTAGTTAGGGAAAAAAGACCACCTTGCCTGGATCATTGTAAATATTTTTTCCAGGTTGTAGTAATCACATACCTCACGTAAAAATGACTGGTTCTGAAATTTGGAAAATGCTTTGATATCAACAGAAATTAAAAATCTTTACGAGCCAACCCTAAAAATACCTGGTGAGCAGGTTGAATTCTGTTTCAGTGGCAAAGAACCACTTTCAATATTGCAATTTAGTCCGTTGATCGCGTTCCAGGCCTCTTTAACTTGACGCCAATGTTTCAAATGTGCTTTCGGCTTAAGGGACACTATCGGTTTTACAACTGAAAACGTATTTTCGCACTTATTGTTGAATTGGAGTTTATTTGCTTATACCGGATCTATAAAACAACAAAATCTGTTGTGTTTTTGTGATTTTTTTACAAATCATCAATCCCGCTGTTGTCTGTTAGGCATACCGCTGAAATCAGGGCCGGAGTCTTTATCATTTACTTTTCTCGCCCATGTCTCTCTAAACAGAAAATCACGAAATTTGTTAATTAAGCTCACTAGACTGCTTGTAGCATCGGTTTCAACATTCAGTTGGCATTGAGGGATACCCTCAGATTGAACTACAGGTGTCAAATTTTGGACGTACTGACCATTTCTGTGTTTTTCTGAAGCATTGTTTGGCTTGTGAACGCTTCTGATGTACTTCGTGGCAAGGAAAATAAAATCTTGTGATAGATTTTGAAACCAATTTTGGAGTGATAAGTGTATAGTTTTGAGTCTAAATGGGATGAAATGCAGTCCAAGCAGTGCCAATCAGGTCATGCCGAAATCGCAAAATTCAAACTGGATTAACAATCAATTAATTCCATTCGGCCCATGGCCTGATGACGTGTTATTAGGAACGCTAATTCGCCGTGTAAAAATTAAAAAAACGACGGGTTTCTACGGTGGCACAAAGATGGCATTGAAAAAAACTAATATTAACATAATTTTTCGAAGTTTTTACCAAAAACCCCACTTTTCTCCGCTGAGAAAAGATTTTCTATCATCTTTAGGCCACCGTTAGTTCCACCTCAAAGTAAGAATAAGACAATGGTGAGTATGACGCTGCATGACACGTTGAAAAGGGTGATAATAACAAAAATCTCAACATTAAAATTAGCCGAGTAGTAACATGCAGTACCAACACAGACGCTAGTCCAGCGATGGCAATTTCTAATAATAGAATATCAGAAACAATGATAATGTGAAGACTGTATTACATCATACGTTGTACCTTAATTAGACTGTGGACACGGCACTCACGCAAGCAAGCATGGTCACGTTTGATACGTGAATCAATTTCCTGCTCAAGTGATTTCGGTTCCTGCAGGATGAGACCCCGGATGAGACCAGATTCGTCTGGCGCTATTCTTCGCGACTCTTGTAACGCGATTAACAGCTTCTGTTTGCAGAAGTCGGCGGTGTTTCACTGATGGGTCATTATCAGTGAAAGGTGTCACGCTGAGCGATTATAGTTACAACAGTGGCAGATATTTTCAGTAATTAGATTTCATCTCGATATCACAAGAATACGGTTGCTGTTTCACTTTTGAACCGACTGTCTTCAATTAAAGCGTTGGATTAGTCATTATGAAGCTATGCGTTTGTTAGTTGACTTATCGAAGTAATCATAAAACTTCATTGTATTTACTGATGTGAAGTTGATAGTAAGACAACGTGATCTGGCTTTTAATTTTCTTAAACACTTAGCACAGTTTTTGCGATTAAAACGATTAATGACAATCTCACAAACTTCAACACATTAACATTGGCCACTGATAATTCTTCCCGTCGAACAACACATTTACTTTTTGCAACTCCTTTCTTTCCCATATTTTAGACATGAAAATGATACAAAACGTGATTTACTGAATTTTTTAGTCACGCTCTGCCCATTCTTTCATTATTTTTGGTGGGCAATTATCATCATAGATACAAAAGTTTGATTCTAGAGTTTATATTTAATGTTTATCACTAGTCTTGCATCCCGGCGCTTGTGCAATCTTTAAGGTTCGTACCACTGATTGACATGTCCAAACATGTCCAGTTGGTTTTCGTGACCACATGACGTTGCTAAAACTTAAAAAAGTGCTCTTTCTTTCCGTTAACTTTATTCTTCAAGTGTATGGAATTACCATGGTTAAATTTTCAACATTGTGTTATCGTCGTATGTAAATTATTTCAGTATCGATATCTGTGTACGAATGTCCTGTTGGCAATGAAATTTGAAAATGTTTGGAGATGGCGATGTCACGTCATGAGACCGGTATTGAAAGTTTCATGTTAATTATGAGTTCCGTGGCGTTGCATGAAGTCATGCTTTAGGGAATTCTCACTTCAGAGTTGTGTTGAAATTTTTCGGAATAAATAGCTGAGGAGCATTTAGCGAGTACTTTCAGAGAACCCTCTGTTACCTCCTACTTGAAACCTGCAAGAATTTAACTTGCTTGCTCTCGGACAATTCCTCACAAGTTCATTTTGCATAAGAATGTAACAATGCGGCTGCACTTTCAATCAAAATGTAGTCATGACAAAGACCCAAAATCTATGTGGTCTACACTTAAGCCACTCTTTCAGGGGTGATTAAAATAATGACATTGCACTCAATTTAGTCACTGGGTCATGAAAAATCGTCCTACTGAGATCACTGAAGTTTTAGCATATAATTACTTTACTGACAGCTTACATTAGTCTTCAACAATCATCCTGACCCAGGGGGCGCGGTCAGCTATTCTGATCACCCAAGTGTGTTTGAGATCAACCAAACTAATTTGTCATCTCATCATGGATCTTTCGAGTTTGAAAATTGTAGCCAGTCTGGTGTTTTACATGAACCTCAAACGGTTGAATCCTCATAAGGCTACGGGATTTAACAACATACATCCATAATTTCGCAGGCTTGGTGCACTGAAAGTTCTACTTCTCACCCTACACTTTTTATAATAAATACATTAAACCGTCTTTTTACCCATGGTTTCTGAACCTTAAGAAAAGCAACAGGCTTAACTTGGCATGTTACTGGCCTGTCAGTGTTACCCTCGGCAAACTAGGTTTTAGAAAGACTTCTGTGTAGCCAATTCCATGTTTATTTTGAAACTGAGCAAAATCTCTGCCAGGAAGAGTTTTAATGGCGAACTTGTTCTCTTGAGACTTATTGAGGTCCCAGGTCAGCCGTATGCACGGTGCCTACTAACCGATTTATCAAAAGCGTTTGATTACTAAGCATGTACGGTGGCTCACATAAAACATATTCATTGTTACTTTCCTACTTGTCAGCAATGAGCAATGGATTAAAGTTGCCTCTGCACATACTAATTGGCACCGACCTTTTTCTAAAGGTGTACACCCGGGGTTCTATACTGGGTACTCTATTAAGGTCTCATAAATACATTTCATACTCTAAAAGGCAAGTGCAAACTGTACAACTACGCTGTATTATGATGATACACTTGTACACTTCGATAAATCTATAAGGGTGAAATTTTGAGAAACCCAGCTAAATGAGGCGATGAGATGGTTTTACTAAAACTATATGTTTTTCAATGTTGAAAAATTCAAAAAGTTCCCACCATAACCCTGTCTCTAAAAAAATTTTTAGTAATACATCTTAATAGATTTAATAGCCTTTAGTATACCTGTTGCTAAGAAACAAGACAAAAATGGAAAAAATAGTTTTCTGTTATTGGAGTTGTACGTCTCTGCCGTTGTTGTTATTACTGATGTGGTACTGAGGAGTTATGAGGAAAGTCCGCGGAGATCGCAGCCTCGAAAAGGTGCGCTTGTGGAGGCTGTAGTTAAAGCAACTTGACTCTGTAAAAGCAAAATTTCGCCTCTAATGAGAAAGCGACTTTATACACTAAGGTTCGAAAACTATTACTATGTAGGCTTACGTAATCATCCGACATTGAACAAATGTTTTGACTCTGTGCCACTGGATCTGTCCAAATGTGAAGTTTTATATATAACTTCCAAGCGGAGGGGTACCTCAAATTTGTCGAAGTAAGAAATCGTGGGCAAATTCAGAAA
This sequence comes from Phoronis australis, assembly GCA_002633005.1. Classification (NCBI taxonomy): domain Eukaryota; kingdom Metazoa; phylum Phoronida; family Phoronidae; genus Phoronis; species Phoronis australis. Next base: position 572,079 of record NMRA01000119.1, read on the forward strand.
TTAACATTTCGAACAGGGTGGGGATGTGGGCAACTCGTCAGTGGTATTGATTCTTAGTTTTTCGTCTTTTATATGTAAACTATTACTTTAGCGAAGTTTACTGTCTTTTCGTTTCCGCTGAAAATATGGCCAAATGATTCGAGTCTTTCAACAATTTTTGTTGAGTTGGAAACGAAGTGCGCGCACAAAATGTTTTTATAAATGACAATAGGATGATTAGTTAGATTCTTCGTCGCACGTGGGAAAATTAATGATTTGTTGAGGTCAAAGTGTCATGACCTTCCCTCGAAATGTAAACAAGTAATAACCCATCAAGGCGTGATGCTGTTTTTCAATAATCAATGCAAGTGTTTGTTTATTCAGTGTAGAAAAGAGACTCACACACGTACGAAAATACATTTTGTTTTTTCGAGTTGAGAGCCCAGCGGAAAGACGAATTTTAATTTGCGTCGCACAGGTATCAATTTGTCTCCTTAACACAAGTCACAGTCAGTTTTGTTCACAAAGGTTCCTAGAATGACCTACAAACGCCTTTTTAAATTGTTATCGATCATAGAAAGCTCACCGCGCTACATTGCAATTAAGAAAGATTTAAAAATAATCGCATCCGACAAACCAGTGTGATATTTCTGATGTCAAAGAACGCGTGGATAAATCTCCCTTGGGAAGAAATCACAGGAATTGTTAAAGATGTTTCCGGTAAAAATCAAACTAAAAAAGTGCACAGCTTCGAAACGAAAATGGTTAGAAAGTTTTGTGATAGTCATTTTTAGAGTTTCCAAATTGAACCGACCCTGCACAGGAGCGCATAACACGGCAATGGACTATGGGACATATAACACTGACTTAAACCAACCCAATACAAACCACAAATGCATTTGACAAAATCCTGCCTTTTGGCGAAACATAACGTAGGCCGGTAAAATTACCATTTATTTAAAACTGATCATGCGCATTCCCAGCCTAAAGTATAGGGGGGGGGGGCGAATTGTTCGGTATGTGGGCCTTTCACTGAAAAAAAACGGAGACTAAAAAACGGGGTACTGCGTTCAAACCTATGAGTTGTGCATTCACGCCGAATTTTTGTGGTCTTTAGTCTCGTTTTTTCGGACTTTTTGTTCCTCTGAGGCGGACTTTCTTTGCTCACTTCGGCAAATGTGGGGCTCGTTCGAGCCCCCCAAATCCCCCCCGGGTGCGCGCATGCTCATTTTGAATTAATATCTATCTTTCCCATCCGAAGAACCCAATGTACTAGAAATGTGGCAGTCACATGCAAAAGTAATTTCCAGCTAAACGGATGTCACAGGCACGTGACTTCAAAACATCATTGCACTGTCACCTACCGGTATAGGAGGTCTATTCACCCGATCTGATTCTAAAGAGACGTATGCCGATTTATGATCATGTTCAAGAGGTTTCAAATTTAAGTTTCTGGTTATCTTGTATGGCCCAGTCTTTCAGTCTCATCTCACTGAAACGTGTCGAGTGACTTGATGACAAAGTGTACTATGTAAAGCAATAACTTTCTCTTAAAAACCTTCTTCATGGTGTTTGGTGCGTGGTAGTTGTGCGCGCGCGCGTGTGTTTGGGCATGGGTGCGGCCTTGAAGGACTCTCGTACTTAGCTCTCGACCCTTACTCGGACAGTAACGACACCGCAGATCGATAGCTACGAGCTGAGCTGTGTGCTAGAACACAACTCAGTTCTTAGCTCGATGGTGGTTACCCGTATGCACTGAGGAGCGAGGCAAAATACTCATTGACCTCATAATGATCAGCGCCAATGTAGTGCACTCGATTACAATGAGGGAGCTATCGAAAAAGACTTTTGTCACGTCAGGTGATGAAATAATTCATTTCGAATGGCTAGCGATAGCAATCAGCAAAGCACTCACCTCACATCGCCCGTGTACTGTAAGGCTCATATCAAGTTTTTACGCTCGCCATGCACGTAAAGGAAATCTGACAAGTGAGATATTCAACTCACCGCCTCGCAAGGCAAAACCATTACGGTTCATCTTGCCACAGACGCGACTCATGAAATAAGCTCAATTGCATTCGAGGAGTGTAGCTCACCGCTTGTGGCGGCTCTTAGTGATTTCCGGGTCTGAAAAGAACTGGGATGACTACCTCGAAGCCACCTTATAAGTTACATCGAACCGTAACTTAAGCTTACGTTCTTCATTAGAATTACACGATTGTCGCAAACGACTAAATTGAAACATCTTAGATGAACTTATGGTCACCTTAGCATCACCGTAGCGCCAGATAACAGTACTTCATCGTATTTTGCAATTTCAGTGTGACAAATCCGTATTTAGGTAACACAATTGTCTATGATTTCCCAAATCATTTCAAAAATAAAATTAAATGCCCTATTTCAGAACACAACATATTTACGATCGCCTTAGTATTTTCCCGTGTCACAGCTACATGTATGTCGACAGTCACAGCGTACACAATCTTATGTAATGTCTTTGGCTGTCAGACTCACCAACGCGTGTCATTTTAAACAAAATATGTAACAGCAATAACTTTAAAGAGGCATGGAATGCAAAAACTCATAAAGATACCTCTTAACAGATCGTGGCGAATCTACTGCTTGGGGATACTAACGTGAGAGTTAATCACTTTAAATATTACAGGAACCTCTAAAAAATCGTCAGATTAACTATTTTTGAAATGAAGACGAAAGAAAAACTCTTTTCATTACAATACAGTTTTCAAATCCTCCGCCCCTAATAAAGTATATATATGCGCACATGCGCTCAGAAAGTCGGATGCGCTACTGCTTGAAATTGCCATTGCTTTGTTTACATCAAAGGTCAAAGGTCACAATTTCTATATAAGGGAAGTGTGCTACGTCTAAGCCTTGTCATACCAAATAAGGAGACGTGCTTTCTCGTGTGGGAGAAAAATCGACGAAGTGACGAGCAGTTGACAGATCGTTTTTTTTTTGAAATTTGCAGCTAAAGGAAAAATGCTTTGACGTCAACAGAATTTCAAAATCTTTACGAACAAACCGTAAAAATACCTGGTGAACAGTTAGACTTCTGTTTCAGTGTCACGGAACCACTTTGCAATTTAGTCTTTTTTCACGTTCTATGCCACTTTAAGAGGCTAACTACTATTTTCGTGCTAGATATGAACAGAAGTCGCATCAGTAAAAAGACAAATGGTATCATGTGATTTTCCAGCTACTTAAAAATAATTTTTTGGTCAAAATTGTCTTTAAAATAGATAATGCAATAGCCGCTAATAACTTCGGAGTCTCTTCAATTCTAACTAGTAACGGTGTCACGATTAGTATTGATAACGAGCATAAAGTTTGTCTGGTGCCATAACGGGCATAATTGTGACGTTATACAGTCACATGCGGGGTATCATGCGGAGCCATAGAAATAGAGCTCTACTGACATTTGTATACACCATTGGAACAATAAACGACTGCTTCGTTTGATACACCATAACTACACGACTCGAAAAAAGTTGCCAGTCGCAATGGAATTTAAATGCCGCAAGTGTAATTATTCGCAACAGGAGAAGACAAGACCACCAAAATTATCCCTCGTCATCGAGACACTGTTTCCCCGAGCTGCGTATGTGTCTAAGCTCCACAGTCAGGCGCAGCTTCACAATTTGGAGCATGCGCTCAATATTACAGGGTTTTTATATAACTGTGTTACCGCAACGCGTGTGCCCCAAGAAATTCTTAGAAACTGCATTAATTCAGATGTTGGTGCATGGGCCTAAAAACGCATGCGTATTGTGACGCTAAGGTGATTGAGACGCTAACTTAGGTGAACTTTAATGATGGCTTCGAATTAGTCACCCCAGAGGAGATTCGTTACTGCTTTGGGCATTGTCAATAATTAGTTAACCTGACACGGCTGCCTGTGCTGTCCATTTAATGCGCCGAGAATTATTGGCTCATCCAACCAATAATGAACTGCCATTTCTTCCCAATAGGGCCTAGATCACCGTGACTACATCTCCTAATCCGCAAAAGGAACTACTTGTTACCTCCTGAAGGTAACCTTTTTACCAGAAGACGGGTTTAAATCACTTTTACCCAACGTATCTGTAGATTATGCCAATTCCTGGAGACTCTTCCGGTCTCTCTGATTCAATAGCTTTATGCGATAACCGTTGTCAAACTTCGCTACAATACGCTGACAGAGTGCTGAAAGGTGTGTCCGGATTGAAAGCTCAATGTGCAAGCCAACTATAACGTGATCGGGCTTCAGCCACCCAATGGTTGTAGACAGTAAAGACAAGCCAAGCATCGACTGAGAAGACCAGGATTTGGGTCATTAAAATCTTCTTTGTGCCCATCCTGGCAAAAATTCTGGATTCACGGGTAACCAGCACACTGACAGACATAGTGCACCCCAAGTTATAGTTCGCACAAGTGTAGAAATGAAAACTTTCAAGAGAATCCGGCAAACGAAAATAACCTCTGCTGTTTAAAAGGAGAGAGTTTTTTTAATCTCTGGCGATCCACTGGCCGAACAATTAGCTAGAAAATACAGATGATGGTCCAAGGCTTGAAACCACTAGCAAAAGGAGATACATGCAAATACATCCTTTTACGATTTCACTCAAAATCTTAACATTTAATCGACTACTCTTTTTATTTAAGACATTCTTTTAGTTATTTTCCAAAACACTGTAACTAAATTTCCAGCAAATTTTCTCTCCACGAGCTACAAATTGTAAAACCGGATTCACAATACCTTGTGAAATAAATCTGCAGATTATTTGTTTTTTAACGAGTAAAGACAACAATTTCACTCAGTTTCCTTTGTACTTTGGCCGTTTCGTAAAAGTATTTACCCGAAAAAAAAGAATTCAGATAAGAACGACACATGATGTCAACTATGTACTTTCTCACCAAAAAAAATGCGAATGTGTGGTCATTACCCAGATTTCGCTCAAAAGTGTTCGAAACGTGAAAATTTAATTCTTTTTAAGATAAAATTTTTTACCTCAGGTTCTTCGACAACTTCATGTCCTCGGACATCGACCCGCGATGTTTAGTTTACGCACAAAGTGGCGACCAGCGCACACACGCACAATAACGACTAGTACGACTTCCAAACAATTACAAGAGCATATGATTAGCAGAGCCTTTCAACTAGTGAGAATATGACATCAAAGTGTTGCCACGGAAACTCGTTAATAGATTTCTGCTCGTTAGAAATAGCGAACTCAGGTGTTATTCCTGCGTTGGTTGGCTAGCGTGGGATCAAGCCAACGCGTGTGCCAGAGAATTTTTGAATGGAAAATACTTTCAAATCATAATTTGCGGTCCTCAGAATTTGTCATGATCTTAAATTCAAAAATGAACTCGTGATTTAGTTTTGTTATCTTATTAGCCGCTAGTTTTAAAAATAAGGACTGTTTTAAAAATTGTCGGGAAGTCAACTAAATGCCATTTTATTAGGCCTAATCATCAAAGCGCGTTTAGTTATACTAGCCTAACCCACTCACAGTCAATTAACGGATACATTACGAATGGATATTGTATTAAAAGTATTTACATTTAATATATATTTGTACTGCGCTTTATATACGGTGGTGTCCAATGAAAAAATCAGAACTCATTGTGTATACATATATCTATGATATAAAATGCATTGTTTGCACAAAGTCCGTCTCCCCCGCTCCACTACAGACCTTCGTTGCGCCCGTTTCGGCACCGCCTTGGTCCCAGGTATTGCACCGGCCCCCTATTTGGATTCGAAGCAGTGGCGGATCTAGGATACCATAAGAGGGGGGGCAACATGTTGTCTCGGGGAATCGGGCAAAGTGCGATTGTATGTGCAGCTCAGGCCCTAAGTTGCAGGAGCCGGGTGTGTGAACCATCTGTTCGGAAAACTTGCCGGTGGATTAAAAAAAGAAAAAAAAAACGGGGACGCCGCGATCGGGGGCACCCCCTTCTCCGCGTTCTAGTTGCTTACTCAGTATTTCCTCGCGCTTCACGCTGTCGCTGTTCCATTTTTGCTTACGGCAGCCAGGGGGGGGGGGGCTAAATCCGCCTAAGCGAGGTGTCCTATTTTTTTCTCGCGGGCCGTTTTTTCGAGGACGGGGAGGGAGGGTGTCCAGTTTCGTACTGGCCTTGGTGACGTCAGTCGGTCGGCTCAAAGGTCTGGGTGACGTCACTACGTCGGCTTAATTTCACTCCCTCCGGCTACTGTAGCTTACATAATTCATCTGGCCTGTCGCCGCCAAAATAAATGATGCCTCATTAAAAATTTTTTACTCTTCTTTGAGTAAACTAAATTATTTACCCGGGTGTTGGAAAATTGGCGTTTTTCAGTTATTCTGCTGCTAAAATTGCGATGCGCTCTTTGGGCGCCATTGCGTCACAGCTATCGGGCCAATTTCCTTGTAATTCAATCAACTGTGGAGGTTGCGTACATGTCATAACAACCGGAAGTGGTTTCATTTCGTTAAAAGTTTTTACTATTTTAATACAAAAAAAACCAATTCCGAGAGATATCGCAAAGTTTTGGGAAATGGCGCGTACGTGCGCGTGTCACGAGATTGCACTATTTTCAAAACGACGGCAGAGAGGATTTTCCTTCGTTACAAAAGGCGGAGAATTCGGAAAAAATAACGTTTATTAGATTTTGTTTACTTCTATAAACGGCTGTAACGGGCACTGTGAATGTCGATTCATTCCCAGATTCTGCATGCGCCCCTGCAGGTTGTTAGCTCTAAGTTTCACGACGAGGTGATGAGCTGAGCACCCGGGTTGTGTGAAATTTCGGTGTCTAACAGAGCTCTACACACGGCTACCTAGCTGCATGTTGACGACAGTCTTTATACAGCTAGCTGGCTTTCTACCTCAGTATGTACAGTTATGATGCAACTTTTGTAAATGCATCCAGGAGCGGATCCAGGATTTTGAGTTGGGGGTGTGGGCACGGCAAATAGAGTATTAGCCAGAAATGGCAAATGGAAGCTGGAGGAATTTGATGGGGGGCCATGGCCCCCTTGGCCTTCCTCTAAATCCGCCACTGAAATCTATATACTTTGTGTACTATACAGTATTTTAAATGCATTCTTAGTTTTCACTTTAAACTGAAGAATGTCTTATTACCGTACTTTGTGTTACGGCAGGGTCAAATGTTCTGGAAAGAAATTTGTAATGCCTAGAGGAAGAATCCCACAGCCGCACACCTTAATTGCCTACTAAAATCTGACAGGTGATAGAAATTCTGCTTGAAGCTTTGAACACGGTCTCTTCAAGAAGTTTTCCTGTCTCTTGCGATGAACACTCGATCGGGTCACTCTTAGGTGTAGCTCAGAAATGGTATTTCCTCTCGGCGTTTCCCACTAGGCTGCTACCCGTGCGAACGGCTAGTATATAGTTTTGTTCCGAAAGTACGAACGTAACGGAATATAGACTGTGAACAATGAAAAGTGTCGTGCATTTAACAAATTCTGTATAACCGAAAACTTGCTCCCGAAGTACAGTCATATATATGATTATACATGCTCTGATGTTTTTCGATAACTACGTTCTAAAACTTGTTTTTAAGTATACGTGATTCATTTCCCCCCCGAACACGCCCCCCACACGCCATTCCAATTCCCTCCGTATCATCCCCGTCTGCTTCATGGGGAATACATGAGTATTTTTCACGGAAGCGAGTACATCTGTTACCTTTTGGACAATGGACTAAAAATAACACATTTGTGAGAAGTCAACATGAAAAATCTCTCTTTCGTAAAGTTTTGTTTCATAAACGTCACCCTTTTATTTCTAGAACTTCCAAAGTCAACCCTGTTGCAGTGAATTAAAAGCTCCCTTTCGTTCTCAATTCAATCGGAAGGGGCGCCCTTTCACAGAAGGTCACGTCTGGCTTCGAAAGAACATCTTTCTGAGCGGCTCATTCCATATCGACCGATTTATTTCGAATTTCTCTCCCACACTCCCCCGATTCCATCGCTACAAGTATTGAACAATTCTTTTGACGTCATGCAACAACGTTATATATTCATTAGATATCCGAGATTTTACCCCGATGACGTGAGCTCTAGGCCTACGTCGTTGCTTTCAATCACGCGTCATTAAAAAAGAAATTATTTAATTGATAAGATAGGTCATTAGAGATTTACTAACGACCGCAACACATGAAAATGTATGTGGTAAGCGAACGCTGAAAAATAAATGCTGTAAGACCTTTGATTCATCACGTGCTTCTGTAGGGGTATTTTTAATTTACGGATTAACAGCTTTCACCATCATCATCGTAGCCGACTCGGGCATGGCAGTCGCTTTCCCGTTAATCGGGCTTAATATAGAAATGTAAACTTGAATAACGGACATGGGACGGGATTGACGTGACAAACCAACAGAGTGCGCAAAGGCGGACACTACAAAAACACATTCACACACACCGTCAGCTTGTCGTTTTCAGGAGCTACTCCCCCCCCCCCCTCCCCTTCATCCCGCCTTGCGACATTCTAGTACCATTGGTGGGAAACGCCACAGATGTCGTCAGCTCCGGGCACAATTCAGAGATCAATTTATAAAAATCACACTGTGGTCCGCGGAGAAATCCTATGTTGTCTTAATTACGAATTCTTGTCTCATTACGGTGAAAATAAACCAACACAAGACGACCTGACTCTCGCTGCACAGTTGAACACCCATGCACTGCCAAAAATTCAGTTGGTAATTAAAAGGAGAGGTAGCGTCAGATGCCTTTGCGGTGCACCAGACGTGCGCAGGCCAAATGAGCTCAACTCATGACAGACCTGTTATCCATCGACAGGTTCTTTATGAAAGAAGTCTTTTCAAGTCTGTCTGTATCTTAAGAATATGGGTATAGTTTTCCATTTGTTGCCATGCGCACTATATGTTGTAGGCATGCAATGGTGCCACCCCGGAAATCCCCCTTAGACTATGGAAAGCTGGACCAGATTATATACCCTGTAGGCCTACCACATATTTAGGAGCTTCAACGTCAGTACGGCCACCGACTCCAGGCACGGTGGGCTACACATATACCACGTGAGGTGCCTGTGTCGGACAAGGCTACATCGACCTGTTATGACATACCCACTCTGAAGGCACCGTAGAGAAGAAGGCAAATCTCCTAGCAAAATCCCATTGGACGGCCACTGGCGGCCATTGTTGTTTCGTTGGTCATAGAGACGTCTAGCGGGCGTGTGTGCAATAAACAAATATATTATACTTGTGTGATTATAATTTGGACACTCAGCTGCAGCGTTTTTCTGCATTCGCAATATTCTCCTTGTCTGACAATTGTTTTTCAAAGCGACTTGACAGATTCTGGTGAAACTTCACAGTATTTAAATGGCCGGGATACGCCAGCACCACTTCATTTTCGTACTAATTTAAGAGCTGTACTATCCCGTGTTAAACAAAATAGTGCTTTCCAAAATTATTATTAAAATGGCTTAACAGCGTTTAACGAAATATGACAGAGGAATATGGTGGAGATGCTTCGCTGTTTTGTGCAATTTTGACAGCAGTTCGAGTTGCATATTTAAATTCCAATATGATATTGACATCAGTGCGTAATACGTATTAATTGCATGGTTTGATAACCTGCTTAATAATTTGCCATGGGAAGTGTTGTAGGAAGTGTTCTTTAAAAGGCATATTGAGCCCTACATCTGTGGGTACTTTGGTAGTATTTATTATCTTGGAAACCCCGTTGCACTCAGTCACTATGTCGTTTGTTTAGAATTTTGTCTTGACACGGATCTTAAAACATCAAGTCAAGAAATAACGCTTCTCTATGTTATTTATTTTGAAGTTGGCCATTTTTACCTGCTGATGTATGTTGAAAACGCCTTTAACTTACTGCCGATAAATGATTTATTAAATTTAATAAAATGTGAATGGCTTACGAGAGCTGGAAAACATCGTAAAAACTATGAATTGTGTATTCAATAGCCATCTTGGCTGTTTTATGGGGGCATACAAGGCAGGTTTACTGGACTGCAAGCAGGAATTCCATTTTCCATTTTTATTGCTGTTGTTCAGCCCCCTACCCCTGTTTCCTCCAGTATCATTCACCACAACCCATCCCAATTCGCTGCCCATTTCATATCCTATCAGGCAAGGATGCTGGGGGTCCAGTGTCCGGTTACATGAAACAATCCCAAATAGCAACTCCATTATGTTCTCTAAATCCACTGGGTATTTGTTAGTTTTCTACGTTGAATTCCCAATATTACTGAAAATAAGTAGGGATCTTTTCATGCAACGCCCTAATTTAAAGACAAAATCCCTAAATATTTTGACTGTCGGATTTAAGGGCTCAGCTTTTAGTTTTATTATTAGAAAACATCACATGTCAAAAGAGGAGCTCGTAATAAAGATAGAAAAATATAACAAGTGTGTGTACAGAACGAAACAAATACGCAAAACATTTAGATAACTCAATTGAGCACACAGGCGTATCCAGGGGGGTCAAAGGGCTTTTTCCTTGATATCAAAACTAGAATTTTCAAATTGTTGTCATGGACCTCTCTTCTTAAAAAAAATTATCCCACCCCTCCCCCCTTTTAAAAAATCCTTGATCTGCCCCTGTTGAGTCGCTATTTGGGACTGTTTCATGTAACTGGGCACAGACCCTCCTTTTTGAATGTAGATTGTCGTAAGGTGTGAATTTTCGTAATAAAGACCTGGACCCGTGTTTGGATGGCGCAAAAGTCCAGTTTTCATTGACGACTGTCGTGAAATAATCGAAGCTCAGTGTCTGCACCTTGCAGGTACTGCGTGGTTGATTAGAAAAAAAAATCATGCCTTGTCTGCATTACGCCGAATTCTTGCGGTGGAAATCAAACCCTGCAAGACGACCAGCTGACGGTACCCTATGACACAACGCCACCTACGTGTGTGGGCTGCAATGCGCATGACTTCGCCACCACTAGCACACGCCTTCATGTTATGTACCTGTTTGGGCTTAAGCCACTGGATCGGTGTTTCCTTAATATTGTTTACCTCGATCACTGCCCGTTTTAATAAATTACAACTATTCAAGTCAAAGGTGGTCGCCGTACTTGGAAACAGTAAACTGAAAGGGGTTTTCAGATTTCAACCAATGGAATGAGTGAATGTTATGACGTCGGTTTCACTACTTTAACCAATGCGAAGCCATGTTAAACAGCATTCGACAGTGCTACCTTTCGTAGCACTCTGAAAGAGTTTAAAGTTGGTGGATCATGGTCTCTCGAATTCGGCTTTATCATAATATTTGGTTATTTCTATTGGCTGAAAACTGAGAAATCCCTTTTCAGTACTTTTGAATGACCATCGTTATCTCACAACTCATACGAATAGGATTTGACCGTTTAATCACTGTTACAGTCACTGTTTAAACCACTAATCTTGAACATTTACTCGCAGAACATTACGCCCTATATTTAGTTACTTGTGAATCACGGAATCGTCTGTCTCGGCTTATGCATCAGCAGAAAAAAAATATTTTGCTTGCTTGCCTGTTAATAATAACCACTATTTAAGCAGGTAACGAAGTCACGGTTAGGTTTGCATTTTAATTGGTATTTTAATGACGATTGAAATGGCAATTAATGTCCCCATGCACACCTTAGCTGATGATGGGGAGCGGCAGCAGAGCCGGGCAACCAGGGTTCCGTGACCCGACCCACTGGACAAAACCTGGCATTCGTTTACAGCCCTAATGGTACGCGAACGCGCTCTGATTTTCTTGAGAAATGGAAATCATTGTCACTCATATCTTCTGAACTTTATAGGCGCTGGTCCAGGGGCATTCCTTGCGGACCGGATTCCCTGCTCGGCCACTTCTTTGTATAAAATACCTGAAAAGTAAGTCAGTTTACTACATTCACCCCCGAGTTATGTGCCACCTTTTGGCCAAATTGTGTTTCGATTAATTAATTGCTGGCTTCTATTCTTTTAAAACGGTAATAATAAACTTGTTCACCTTAACATGTTCCGTCTAGTAGTCGAAATTTGAAATCAGTTCAGCAAAGGATATTTAATTTGTGGCGGTGGCAACTCTGGGACTCCTTCGATGTTGTGTCAGTGCAGTAAGAATCAATCACTGGTGCAAGTTATTGCATTTCAGGTGAACCGCTCACTTTTTTGATTTCTTAAGCTTTGTTTGCCTGCTGAAAAATTATTTTAGTGAATGCTTTTCATCTCCTTACATTTTTATCAACCACATGAAGCCCTGTGTCGGTATGTTGTCGCGCCAAGTTATGAAGGGCTGCTATCTCTATAGTCCAGGCAATATCCAGCCGAGACAGCTACCTCTGTGTTTTGATCTGAACGAAGAAGGTACAATTACAGATACAGGAATATTTTTTCGTCTAATTTATGACCAGAGTGGGTCCTTTAGTGGGTCCTTGCAGAACATTCGTGCTGAACGAGTCAGGACACTTTGTGTTGGCTGGGGGACGTACAAAATTCACGATTTCAGCTTACAATTATATTAATTACTAATTTTTAATTGCAAACAAATGGCTGAACATATCGAGAATATAAAATCAAATTTGTATTACACGAAAAACCAAACAAATTGATGACGGTTTTACGCTCAGGCGTTATCAATACGTTTTGAAGGATAATATGGCCGTCTTTCAGAAATCGTTGTACAGGGAACTTGGGTCACGGATTAGACGAGAGTAGTCAACGCTTTTCTTATTTCGGGCGATGTACAAAATTGCGTTCAAAAAGCTTATAGTTTGATAACAGGAAAGCATAAAGCAATACTCCATGTTATAAATTATTAAATGGTATATATTTACAACTTAGTGTTTGAACTAGTAGAACCCATTGAGATAAGGCCTTTAAGAACTCGGGCCCTAATGCTTTTGCGTGAAATCGACCGTTTTCCAAAATTTCGCTTAGCTCCGCTGGCCTTTATAGGTTTCATATGGAATTTGACTAGCAGGTGGATCTCATCAAGGACTACGTGAATTGTGACATCCGTTTTCGCTTCAACCTACCGTTTTGTGTTATTCAAGTCGAGATTATCCGAATGACGGCCGTTCGTTTATTGATGATTTTTGTTGCCCAACTCCGGCGTCCTTTGACTAATCTGTCTAAAATTTGGTATGTGAATACATCTTGTAAAGTGCTGCAAAAATTTCTCAGTAGGTCTTTGGCTGCGACTTTCCTTACTTGAGGTATTCGTGATTAGCTGATGCCTAAGGGCCAACACTAGTATGTTTCTTCATAGAGTTCTACGGTTTCTTGGGCTTCAGTGTCGTCGTGCGTCTCAGAGTTCACATGGGTTCTATACTCTTGCCGTTATACGCACGGCCGATCGACATGAACTTTGCAGCCGCAACTGCATCTGTGTCATTGAGTTGATGATGGCATCGTCGCTGTTGTTGACAATGGCAGCGTCATCGGAGATGTCTTGGTTGCCGTTGGTATCATGGGTGTCGTCTTCATATCCGTTGGTGAATTCTAAGTTCTTCATTCAATTTTGCCAAGTGTCGCTCCTCAGAGCGCTTTTATTTGTAAAATTTTGTAGTCTACTGTCCTCAAACATAGTGTCAAACGAGGATCGTCTACCTTCTATTCTGGCAGCCGCCGGATTGGCACTACCGCTGCGTCTTTTAAAGGCGTAACGTAGAGCCATTTCGACGTGTTACAATAATTTTTAAAGTTTATATAGTTCCTTAAAACATGAAAGAGATGTCAGTAAGGGCTAGCGGGTTGGGTGTTCACCTGCTGTTCTCAAGGTTGTGGGTTCAAATCCCACTGGAACCCACTGCTAGACCCGAGAATAAGGTTTCTAGATCCTAAGCTTGGTCTTAATTTATGTATATCTGTTTCTGTATAAGTTAAATAAACCCAATGGTTTCAGGTGTTTCGTGCCCTCTGAAACCGGCGGAACGGCCTGCCCACGTCTGTGCAACGTGTATCAGGCCACCTGCACTATTTTAAATATATCCACATTATCAATCTCAACGTTAACACGATAGCAAAATCATGAACTTAGAATCAACAATAACTGTATTAAATCTTGAGCACTTGGCCAACGGATAAAGTATCGCCCTCTTTGGCCTCTTGCACTAATTAATATCGCCAAAACTTTTAGTAACACTGTCATTTTTCAACTAAACTAAGTCATATTATTTGAAAGACCTTGACAAGCGATTGGTATAGTATGATTACTCAACCAGAAAAAAATGTTTAATTCATAAATATAGATTATTACATGGCGAAGTCGTTATCCCCCGTTATCTAGAGCCCGAGTGGATTTTGGAGAATTATCGCCCGGGGGCTCTAGATAAGGGGGATAACGACTGAGAACATGTAATAATCTATTTATACCGCATACTGAACGAGAAACATTGCAATGAATCGATCTACCTTTCTCGACTCGCCTCGGCTTTGTAACTACTTTCTATGTCAGAGGCCCGGGGTCGGAGGTCGTGACCTTTTAAGAAAAGCCGAGATATTTTTGTAAAATAATGCTTTTACTCAAAACCAATTGAAAA
>NMRA01000119.1:586874-637271 GCA_002633005.1 Phoronis australis
CCGGCTTTTCTTAAAAGGTCACGACCTCCGACCCCGGGCCTCTGACATAGAAAGTAGTTACAAAGCCGTGGAGAGTCAGAAAAGGTAAATCGATTCATTGCAATGTTTCTCCTTTAGTATGTGGTATAAATAGATTATTACATGTTCTCAGCCGTTATCCCCCTTATCTAGAGCCCGAGTGGATTTTGGAGAATTATCGCCTGAGGGGCTTTAGCCCCGAGGGCGATAATTCTCCAAAATCCACTCGGGCTCCAGATAACGGGGGATAACGACTTCGCCATGTAATAATCTATATTTATTTTGTATATCTGACATGTAAAAATTCTTAGAATCAACAGTGTTAACCTGCAAAAAAGAGTGTACCAATGAAACCTTTCGTGTGCTAACTGGCTGAATAAGTAACTAATTATAGTATTGATTAACATATAACGCATATTAATTTAGGGTAAAGAGTAACATAAAAAGAAAATGAACCAGGATGTCCTGGATTTTTTTGATTATTTATCCCTTGAGGGTTCAAGTTCATATGTTGATGGCACAGGTTCACCAGAGAACAGCGGCATATTAATGTTGCATAGAGAGATTACAAACTGATCATTTCAGTGATTGTTCATTGGCTATTGTGGGCGATGCCAGAACAGGGAATGTGGTAGACATCATTTTAGATGATAGCCCAAAATATTTGCCATCCCAGAACTGGTATGAAGCGGATACATTTAGTTTGCTTAGGAATTCTAAGGACGAAGCTGTAAACAATTTCGGTAAAACTCTCATTGAGTTATGTCTCGAACTTTGTAATCAACGGTTGTTTCCCAGGTGATACTAGGGGTGAGTTTACCTGTCTGTCGGAAGGCGGACGTAGTCTTGTAGATTATCTACACAACTATTTGATTTAGTGGAGGATTTTGTTGTGGATGAATGGGGTGAGTATGATCATGTACCAGTTATTTGTAAATTTAGGTGTCGTAGGTCAGAGATCAATCCTACTGTGGTTCCATTGTTACACCCACGTAGCCGGATTCAGTGGGAGAGCTCCAGTGCGCAGGCATTCTCTCGCGTTTTTTCAACTAGTTCTGAGGCCGTGGATAGCTCGGTGGCTAGTGACAATCTAGGTAATGCGTTCAGACCCATTACAGATTTGTTGAGTCAGTAAGCCGTATCAACCATGAAAACTCGTACATCTACTGATAGTCAAACTAATGTAAGTCGCAACTCGGCGACAAAGCAGCCACTCTGGTGGGTTGATGAATTGGCATCGGTCACACGAGCAAAAATATGGTTTTTAAAACTGTTTCTTAAAAACCCTTATGTCTTTTACCTTAACGCGTATAAAGTAAAAAAGAAGGCTTTCCGTGATTCGTTTAAACAGAAAGAGAAATGAAGCCTGACTTATTGAAGCTATTAAACGTTCCAAAAATAACCCTAAGAAGTTCTGGCAAATAATTAAAACCAATATTCGGACATCCCATATGTCTTCTACAATTAGTCCGCAGAAATAGCACAACTATTTCAAGGATTTATTGAACCAAAACTTTTCTATTGACGAGTCTTTGAGTGAATTTGCCACGCAGGATATGATTGATCATGACCGTTCCTGTAAGAAGTGTACTAACAATTACCCATTTCATCTCTGCAATACTGATTTTTTGCCTTCTGAAATATATGAGGCCATTAAACAATTGGCTAATGGCAAGGCTGGGGGTTATGATGGCGTGATTTTTGAAACGCTGAAGTGCACTGAGGTAACGATAGTGCCAGTTTTGCATAAGTTATTTAATGCAATTTTTGATTTTGGGTATTATCCTCAGACGTGTTGTGACGCAATGCTTACTCCAGTGCATAAAAAAGTAATATCAATGACGAAAATAACTATAGAGGTATTTCCCTGTTGTCTGCTTTGGGAATACTTTTTACCAAACTTTTAAATAATCGTCTTTATTACTGGGCTGAAAATAATGATAAACTTTATGAATCTCAAGCTGGTTTCAGAAAGGGCTACTCTAAAGTTGACCACTTCAAGCTATCTGTCACAAGTATTTGAGGCGACAGGGTGGGAGATTTTACTGTGCCTTTGTAGATTTCTCGAAGGCTTTCGATAGAATCCCTCATAATTTGCTCTTCAATAGATTGAAAAACATTGAATGTGCGTGGTAAAATTTTCAACATAATCCGCCCTATGTACAGTAAATTGCGCACTTGTGTGAAAACTCAAGATGGTCTTACAGATTTCTTTGATTGTACTGTTGGCACTCGCCAGTGATGCATGACCAGCCCATTATTATCTGTGTTGTATCTAAATGAATTTCTGGATCAACTGAGTGCTAGAAGTAATATTAATAGCGCATATCTCAGCGAACAAGTGCCATGAGTCAACTCCCTGCTGTACGCAGACGACATGGTGTTATATTCCTCTACCGCCATCAACTTACAACGTACGCTAAATTGTTTGTCAGAATTTTGCGAATCATGGGGCATGTAAGTAAACTTGAAGAAAACTAATTGTTTTCAGAAATGGCGGTCTCCTTAGACGATATGAGAAATGGTTTTACAATGGAACATTGGTCGATGTGGTGTCTCATTACAAATACCTTGTACTACTTATTACTCCAAAAGTTTCGTGGACCAAAGCCATTAAAGCCTGATCTAGTCAAGCAAATGAAGCTGCCTCTGCAATTTGTAAATTAAAGCGAAGATGTCGTGATCTACCCCCGTCAGTAGCCTTTCACCCGTTCGGTAAAATTGTTTACCCCTCTCTGTTACGGCGTTGTGATATGGGGCCTTAAGGAATAGGAACAATTGGAAAATCTACGTAATCAAATTTTATAAACGCATTTTAGGAGTAGGCAGTTGTTGTTCAAACTCGGTCATTATGGGAGAATGTGGTCGATTCCCATTGTTCACTAAATATTTTGTATCCTGTATAATATACTGGTTCAAAATCCTGGAGATGTAATCGTGGGTAAAGGCTGCATATGATATGTTTTTTCATTCAGGCCTGATCGGAAGATCTTCTTATAATTGGGCAAGTTTTGTAAGGAAACTTCTGTCTGTGTATGGTTTTTCAGAATGTATGGATTAATCAGCAGAGTAGAGTTTTGTTCAGAAAGTATGAACGCAACGGAATAAAGACCGTGAACTATGAAAAGTGTCGTGCATTTAACAAATTCTGTATAACAGAAAAATTGCTCCCGAAGTACAGTCACTATGTAAGGTATAAAACAATGGTTGTCTTGAGAATTATCTAGAAACAGTTAGTATCCCAAGTATCCCACGTGTTTTTATCCAGTCTCTGACTCGGTTGCGATGTTCAAGTCAAACGACAGCGTGGTTAGATACTGACCCATACGCAGTCTGTATACTTTCATTCGACACAACAGCAAATTCATTTTGCAGAAGAACCTGTCTTTCCTCGATGTTTATTTGCCGAATTCCGGCTTGGTTTTACACCTCCGAAAGCGAAGTAACACCAGGATAGAGTTCAGTAACGCTTGGACTTCGCTAAAAAGCAAGATATTGTCATGTCCTTTGATTGAGAACGCGTGATTCTGGGTAGGTTCTAGCGTTTCTGAACTTTAGCCATTTGTGTGTCGTGCCTGACCGAATTTTCCCATATATGGGACGTATTCAGTGCTAAGGGAGGAAACTCCAACAGCTTCATAATGGAAATCTGTAGGGAGTTGAAGCATTCCAAGGCTTTTCATTTCATGCAAAACTAATAATTAATACGTAAACAACATAAGTTAGAGGATTTTTTTAGAAATTTGCGCTAAATGATTCTGGTGCATCAATATCATGTGCGCACCCAGATTTTAATATGGGCGGGGCTCGAATTTCTGACGAAGTGGACCTTTCCTGACAAAAAAGCGGGAGGACTAAAAAAACGGGGTACCACCTTCAGGACTGTAAAATGTGCGTCTGCTCCTTTTTAGTGGACTTTTGTCTCGGTTTCTCGGACTTTTTGTTTCTCTGAGGAGGGCCTTTTTGTCCACTTCTCCAAATAGGGGGCTTGTTCGAGCCCCCGAACCTCCCCCCGAGTGCGCGCATGAATATCACTTAAGACTTATCTACATTTGGCGACTTTTCTGACAATCATGTGGCAGCTCAGTCCCAGAAACGTCGGGGTAATTTTTCAGCGTGTATTTTCTTTTATATCAAGTAGCATACTTTGGTACTGGAATGCACGCGTAGGTTAGAGCGCTGACTTAACTTTCGGGTCAGCAACTAAGGTGCTCAGCTGTGAGGCGGCCTATGAAGTTTCGAAATCGCACGTCATTCAAGTTTTTCAATTATTTTGTTACAAAATAGAACATCACCGATATTTCGGGTACCAACTTCGTTTACCGGGGGAGCCCTCAGTGTTGTTTTCGCAAAAACACCTTTCAATCAGTGTGACCTTTCGTCTAGACGAATCACATAAAGTTTGACATCCACTGGATCGGTTCGAGCGCACTCCGTCGATGTTTTTTACAGCTGGGGCACCGAAACGCGGACCAAATTTAACTTTAAATTCTATATAAAAAAACGCGGAAGAGAAAATGTACTCATTTGGACTCAACAAATGACTTGGGAACGATAGAGTGCAGCTGTGTTTTGAAAATACGCTCGCCAGTCATTTCTACTCGTCCAGCACCGTTTTTGTCTCATTGGCGACTGGGCGAGTGGTTAAGTATAAAACGCAAAGGTGAAATACTCACCGCAACACGCAAAACATCCAGATTGCGTTGTTTTTGTCGAACGGCCGAGAATACCAGTCCCCGAAGCGCCTGGTATTTAGTCGAACAGGAAATAGGACGATGTCACATGGGAAATCACCAAAGTATGTACTAATACGTCAGTTTCGTGGTGTGTCAAAAAGCAGGACATTTTGATAATGTAGGGGGATGATCGGAAAAAATTAAAGCGGGACAGACCTGCTGAGAGAGGGACTGATGGCTTGATGTTAGTAACAAAAAATATTGGACTGGATTCTCTTATAAGGCAAACATTTCGTTTTTTAAACTTTTATTTCCCTAGTAAAGAAAACAGTATAAGCAATAAATACGATAATAACATATTCGTACATAAACGCATACTCATACATTCATACGTAAAGACAAGATCTCTATTTAGAGAGTTGGAAAGAACTGAAATTAAACTAGTAAAAACAGATCAAAGTCGTATCCTCAATGAAACATGTATACGAGAAAGATTACTGCCAAATTATTATTATTGCTGAACAGAGTCCGTGTGAAACCAATTACGTCATTGGATAATTTCAAAACCTCCGTCTGCCGTCAGGTGTCAGATAACACAACCGAACGTGCCGTTATCGAGTAGAACTACTCGATCTAAATTGATAAAAATATGTTGTTCTTGGGTGGCATTCTCCTTTAATAATGCCACTTCTAAACTGACCAAGGAACAAGACAAGACTAATTCTATAACGGGAAGTGTCCGAAATCGAAACTCGTTTTGACAGGAAGCATGGCTTTGGTGGTGCACAGTAAACAGGATACCAAGCCCGGTTTTGACCCTTCGTAACAATTCTCAAAAGTTTGAGGAAAACTTGAAAATCCTTTCAAAGCCTGCCAAACGGGCAAGGGTGACCTACGCTTTTAGCGAATTACATGGCAACTGTGGGAAAAGATCACCCACCAAGGACCATATTGTCCAATTTGTGATACAGGGGTTATGAGTTTTTAGTTGAATCCTCCTTTCATCTTTCAAGAATGACGTCAATGGTGCGTAAGCAGGTAGCAGAACGATGATTGGTTGAAATCATCAAAACGGAGTTTAGTATCCTTTTTAGTTATAGGCTACCTGGGATGAATACTACATGTAAATATAGGTTATCCCACATACATAAGAATAGTACTGCCATATCCTACCGAGAACTCATTTCATCTGGGAATGTCCGAGAACCAACGAGACCCATTGTTTACAGTATGACAATATTGACCAACACACATGATTTTAATATCGTTCTATTACTCGCAACGCAATCTTTCCAAAAATGTCCACTGCTCCGTCTCTTTAGTATTTAATCGTCAAACTTACGCTCGCACTGTTTCTCGATAGTGATATCGCCATGTTGATTGGAAGGATCAGTTGTCTGGCGGTCAAAAACTGAACTAATATAGGTACACCCTTATTCTGCAAAGCGTCGCTATTCATAAGTTCAAACTGAGTCCGAGACCCGTCGATCCCGGGCCGGAGCTACGGTCCCAGGGTTTCAAATTCCTACGATGACCTTGGTACGCATCTGCTAACAAGAATCCGCGAAAAGGATTGTTTTCGAAGGGTATTACTTCAGAGAATATCGTGGAAAAGTGATCAAATAATGACGATTCTAAAAATATTTGGAAAAAGGTGAAAGGCTGCCCCTTGTTGCCCCATGGTATCCCAGGAAAACGTTAGGGGGGAATCTCGCAGGAGAACGCCATTCAGAATCGATGATGTTGTTTCGTTCATTAGCAACAGGTGTCGTTGTAATCTTGAGTTGAGCGAACATGACAGTGTCAACCGGGAAATAGTGCAATCAGAAATTTGACTATAAAATAGTGAGGAAACGCTGCAGGGGACACGTTCATATATAGGCGAAATCGAACGATACCAAAATCATGTGTGAAACTCATTGTGGTCATATTGTAAACAATACCGAAATATTTCCGGCGTGTTGATCACAGCACTGGAAAATAACGGTGAAAACTGCATTTGCAGAACTTGAGGTATAGGATTGTATCGCAAAGAGCAGATTTTACGCTACCAGCGAGGGAGAGTCGAGGAACGCTGCGAACAAACCATTTTGTGCAAGTAAAAACACATTCTCGACATCAGGTCGCAATTTCCTGTAAATATCTTAATTAGTTCTCAGTGAACTTGAGATACACTGCATGCATCCATAACAAAACGTGTTGTTTGATTTGAATTACATTTTGTTGGAGATGCTACTTGCCAGGCAATTAACCCATTATGACCGGCCCAGATTAAAACTAGCGAGTCCTAAAAATAGCCGCCTGATCACTGTGCGTCGGAATTTTCACCGGAGAAAGTTTATAGTTGGTCTCATTGGGACATTCCGATTGTGAATTCTCATGGGCGGCGCACCATAGGGGGCTGGGGGGATATAGCCAGCCCATTTTTTTCAGTGCCGTGCCGCCCCTGATCTAGGGGCGGTGCACCACAGAGGGGGTTGGGGGCTATAGCCCCACGTTTTTCAGTGCTGTCACGGTGCTGCCCATGATTAGCGATAAGATATGGCAGTAATATACCTATGTATGTTGGGTAACCTAAATCTACCGCATGACTAGATTTACGTTTTTGTTACCACCTTTACTGTCGTTGTTTGTGAAGGTTCACTGATGTCAAACACCATCCACACAAACAATTTCTTTTTCTCGAATTTCACCAGTTTTTGTTGTAGTGTACTAAGACCACCGCTTAACTCTGACATATACTTGAACCTGGAAAAATACATTTAAATGGCTAGATGTAGGTATCATTGTTGATGTATGTTTATTTATCCCATACGCGTTGAATCTGTCGAGGGAAATACGGCCATGCAATAAAGTTTTCCGTATTCACCTTCCGCACTACTTCAAGAATGACCTCTGACATGGAAAGTTCAAAAGATAGGTCAATGTGGACTCGACGTCATTAGCCGGTTCGATCACCAAACTTTCGGAAAGTAGTTTAAAGTAATGCAAATATAGCAGTGTCAATAACGCTCAACATACAATCAGGTCTCAATCGTAACATCTGGAACAGGACTGTTGATTATATGACAGTTCTGGCTCAGTTTTCATTTGCTAAATATTTTATCGTCTGCAACTCAGGTGCTGATTCCTCGATAACTACAATATAAAATATTGTTGTCATTTACTATTTTCAGGAGATGGTTCAATGAAAAGTTACCCTTGTAATAAATTGCTGCATTTAAAACTGTTTCTTTTACTAGAGAAAACTTGCAAGCTAACGCTCATGTACATACATATAGGATGTGATCAGCCACGTGAACAGTCTGAGTGAAGTATTTAAAAAATCTGCGGAAAAAATGAAAGAAACTTAGGAATTCGAAGCGTATGGGATAAATACAAAACGTACCTCGATTGGCGTACATGAATTAATATCCCACGAGACATTATTCCGCGTATCGACCGAGACCGATACGCGGAATAATGTCGTGTGATATTACTTCATGTACGCCACCCTCGGAAAGTTTTGTGTATGCACATTGTATACTAGACTTATAGAAGGAATGGTAGGCGTATCTGTTGTTTAGTAAGCAGTAATGACATGTGCCAACCGCTGTTAGGAATGGTCCTGCAAAAAAGTTCGGCCGGGACTGAGTTCCGTAGACGTAAGATACTCACAAGAAAACTTAGTGAGATATTGTGCTTAGATTAGTATCATATAGCAGAGGCTAGACGGCTCTGGAGCCTGGAACTATGAAACGCCAAAGGGTTCTTAAACGAGTTTCCTACGAGTTGGAATGTGCTTAATCTATACGTAATTTTGCTTAATCTACTTGTACTCTTGCTTAAATTACGCGTGTTTTTGCTTAATATACGCGTACTTTTAATTTACGTGTACATTTGCTTAATCTACACGTACTTTTAATCAGTTCATATAGTTCAATCACGCCCGTGCTCTCAAATTAAATTAAGAGCAGAAAGATGATCGTTTAAGAACTAAACGTACGTGTAGATTAAGTAAAAGTACACGTTGATTAAGCACATTTCTACGCGCAGAAAGATACTCGTTTAAGATCCCTTTGGCGCTTCATGTGGAACGAGGCTACCATGTACTTCACCTGCAATGCAAGCAGATGTCTCGCGAAGACCTGAGTGATTTTTTGTTTTCACGAATTTCTTGCGTCTACGGAGCGTANGACATTATTCCGCGTATCGACCGAGACCGATACGCGGAATAATGTCGTGTGATATTACTTCATGTACGCCACCCTCGGAAAGTTTTGTGTATGCACATTGTATACTAGACTTATAGAAGGAATGGTAGGCGTATCTGTTGTTTAGTAAGCAGTAATGACATGTGCCAACCGCTGTTAGGAATGGTCCTGCAAAAAAGTTCGGCCGGGACTGAGTTCCGTAGACGTAAGATACTCACAAGAAAACTTAGTGAGATAATGTGCTTAGATTAGTACCATATAGCAGAGGCTAGACGGCTATGACCTATTCTGACGCTTGGTCATAGAAATGACGTCAAGGGCAGAGTTTGTTCCCTCATCGCTATGATTCTCTTTTACTTTTAGTCCTACGTTGACGTCAGCTTGTTAACGGCTACACATTAATTTCGGTGTTCGGGTATACTGCGCTATTGCTTGAGGTTCGTAAAGGCGCACCACCGATGCGACACCTATCAGACCATTTCACTCACGAGACTTTCCAAACAAGTATGTCAACTTGACTGTATTTTCTGCGCTCTGGAGCTTGGAACTATGAAACGCTAAAGGGTTCTTAAACGAGTTTCCTACGAGTTGGAATGTGCTTAATTTATACGTAATTTTGCTTAATCTACTTGTACTCTTGCTTAAATTACGCGTGTTTTTGCTTAATATACGCGTACTTTTAATCTACGTGTACTTTTGCTTAATCTACACGTACTTTTAATCAGTTCATATAGTTCAATCACGCCCGTGCTCTCAAATTAAATTAAGAGCAGAAAGATGATCGTTTAAGAACTAAACGTACGTGTAGATTAAGTAAAAGTACACGTAGATTAAGCACATTTCTACGCGCAGAAAGATACTCGTTTAAGATCCCTTTGGCGCTTCATGTGGAACGAGGCTACCATGTACTTCACCTACAATGCAAGCAGATGTCTCGCGAAGATCTGAGTGATTTTTTGTTTTCACGAATTTCTTGCGTCTACGGAGCGTAGCTCGGACATTTATTAGTCCTCGCACGATTATGACGACATCTAATAATTGTAGCCAACAATCCACCGGTAAGGCTTTCTCAGGAGATTAAAGAAGTGTACCACGTTTTCGTGTCTATGAAAAAACATTATTCAAAATCTTGGAGCGAAATAAGCCACCAGAAGCATTATTCTCGTGAAGCTGAGCAAACAACGAGCGCAACCACAGTAGAACACGTGCCTTAAAGATGCTATGTCTCATTAAAACCGTGAATATTCAAATTTATTAGCAAGCGCCACCCAGCGACTGCCTGGAGAACTGTGTGTACAAGCATAACCAGGAAAAGAAACAATTTTTAAATAAACTGCGGTTTTAAAGAAAACGCATCAACCGATACACTTAAAACATATAAAAAATCCTAGTAATTCCAAATATTACATAATCTTTATTTGATAGTTAAATAAACAAATAATGAAAACACTCTCTGAATGGTTGCCTTAAGTGATTTTTGGAACAATAATGTGGGAAGTTTCATGATTTTTCACATGGAACTACTCTGTATATGGGTAGGTATCCTAATTCTCCTGTGGCACTCTGCATTCACAAAGATATCCTTAAAGGGGACTGGAACTCAATAAAAATACTAAATTTCAATATTGAAAGTGGTTCCCTGAATTCAGGCTGGTTTTGTTCCTAAAGATTTTTAATTTCTGTTGATATCAAAGCATTTTCTGTTAGTTTCAAATTTCAAAAAACCATCTGTCAGCTGCTCGCCACGTCGTCAATTTTCCCACAAGGCAAAGCAAGTCTCCTTATTTGGTATGGCAAGACATAGGCGTTGCATATTTCCGTGATATGGAAATTGTGACCTTTGACCTCAAGCAACCGACTGTGAGCGCATGTGCGCATTTATCATACGTGGGAGTGAGATTAGAAACTCTATGGCAAGACATAGGCGTTGCATATTTCCGATATGGATATTGTGACCTCTGATCTTAAGCAACCGACTGCGAGCGCATGTGCACATTTATCATAAGTGGGAGTGAGATTAGAAACTCTGTGGTAACCACAGAGTTTTTCGTTCGCGCGTATTTCAAAAATCGTGATTTTTTATTTTTTCTGGAAATTTCCTCACAGGGGAAAGTGAATTACTCTCTACAAAACGTTGTGAGACGATACTTCCGGCAGAAATACTTTAAGAGATATATTTGACGAGCTTTCGCGTTCCATGCCTCTTTAAAATTACTCTATATTCAAGTCCCTACAAGATCTCAGTAGTGTGTACAGAAGGTGAAGGCCATCGACAATTGAAGAATGGCTGCTCCGCTGACACTCCTCACGAGTCACGGTGACCACAGCAAAAACATTCGTTATGTAATTTCATTTTGCTGTCACTTTGGACAATATTTAGCATCATGTCATTTTGCGTCCCTGGTGGGGCAAATTCTAGGTATTTGCACACACTTCTCGTCCACATTTATTAAGACGACAGGAAATCCCTTGGAAACCCCCAACAGCCTTGTAGTCACCCTAATGAAGCAAGGCACAGTTTTTATTATTTGTTTATTTCGGTATCGAATAGCGATTGTGTAATATTTGGAACGCATGCAGATCTTACCTGATATTTGTTATGGGGTTGTCTTTGTCGTGTTCATGCTTAACCATGTGGTACTTTGCCAATGTGAGTGGAAGAGTAATCAGTTTTATGTCCTTTTTTAGTACCCTGAAATCAAACAATAACGTTAAGATTACAAACGCACTGTTCTCCAAAACAAGGTTAGAGATTATAGGCCACTGGTATTGATGGAGTTACTTTTGAAATGTTAAAATGTACCAAAACATTCATTTTGCCGATTCTGCATAAGTTGTTTAATGTAATTTTCCAGTCGGGTTTTTGAAGCCCAAGCAGAGTTCCGCAAGGGTTACACGACTGTGAATCATATTATTTTCTTTGTATGCGATATGTCAGAAACACATAAGTAAAAATGTGGCAGGTTCTATTGTGCATTTATTGGCTTTTCAAAAGCTTTTGATCGAGTACCACATAATTTACTTTTTCATAGACTTGCAAATTCATGTTCATGGTAATATGTTATCAATTCTGCGATCAATGTATAGCAAGTTGAGATCATGTGTTAAAACACGTGATGGTTTAATAGACTTATTTAATTGCACTATTGGTACTCTTCAAGGCTGTATAATAAGCCCTCTGCTATTTGTTTTGTATCTCAATGAGTTTTTAGAAAAACTCAATTCACGTAGTGAAATAAATAGCATCTACTTAGATGAGCATGCTACAAATATTAATTCACTATTATATGCAGATGACATGGTTTTTGTGCTCTCTAACATTGTCTAACTTGCAACGTATGTTGAATTGTCTCAATAATTATTGTGATTTCTGGGGTATGACTGAATTTAAAGAAAACCAAAATAATTGTATTTAGAAATGGCAGTCCGTTACGACACTGTGAGAAATGTTTTTTTAACTAACAGCAAGCTGATGCTGTATCTCATTATAAATATCTTGGTGTTTTTATCACACCTAAATTGTCATGGTCGAAAGCCACAAAAGCCTCTCTTGTCAAGCAAATAAAGCTGTATCATCTGTTTTGAAACTACAGCGCAAATGTCGCGATATGTCCCCATCACTTGTCTTTCAGTTATTTGATAAACTGGTGTATCCAACATTGTGTTATGGTGCCGAGATTTGGGGTTTTAAAGATTACGAGTGTTTAGAAAAAATTCATATAAAAGTTTGTAAATAGGCCCTGGGACTTGGCAGTTCTTGTTCTAACGCAGCAGCATTGGGTGAATGTGGCAGATACCCTATGTTCACGAGATACTTTGTTAGCTGCATTTAAACCGGTTTAAAATTTTGAATATACCACAAGAACGTTATCCAAGGGCCGCTTACAACATGTTGCTCAGACTAGATGAAAATGCTAGACATATGTATAATTGGGCAAGCTCAGTCCGCAATTTATTGTCAATGTATGGTTTCTATGATGTTTGGGTAAACCAAGGAGTCGCGTGTCAAGAGTCGTTTGTAAATATTTTATCACAACGTGTTAAGAACTGTGCTTTGCAAAAGTGGCAGTCCGATGTTGGTTCCAATTCTAAGTTAAACTATTACAAAATTTTAAGGTTGTATTTGAACATGAAAACTATTTAGAAATTGATAATCTTCGAAGAGTGTTCGTGCAATCTTTTACACGTTTTCGATGTGCAAACCAGACTGGCAGTAGAAACGTAAATGTGATATATTAAGACAGAGTGGAAATATTATGCTCGAGGAATTGTGTCGAGGATGAATACCACTTTTTGTTAGTTTGCGACGCTTTTTCCGAAATCAGAGCTAAGTTTCTAAGCGAGAGCCTCTGAGCAAGTCCCTCTTTGCTTAAAGTTCATAGACTGTTATGTAATCCCGATACATCAGTCGTGAAATATGTATACTACGCATCTAAAAAACGGAACAGCTTGTGTATTGCTGATTAGTGTGCATAGCACTCCAATGATCTTGTTTGTTTGTTTGTTGTACTTTGGACCGATGGCCATGTGAACAAATCAATAAAGGAAAGAAGTTAGAGATTATTTTTTGAATATTTCACTTACATGTATGTATGAAGTATTGTCAAAATGGAATTTTTATGTTTTAAGTGTAGGAGTGACATAAACGAAAACGAGTACTTAAAAGCAACGCAAAGCGGTTGTGTGCATTCAACAGTGCATGACAAACACTATATTTCTAGGGCTGCTTTCTAGTTTCGTGATAGGTATAATGACACAGCCAGTTGACCACAATGGATAGCTGCAATAGTCAAAATTGGCAGAAAAGCGTTGGATCCCTACCGCTTAAACTAACATCAAATAAAAAAGTTAAAAAGGTACATAGAAGTAAACGTACCACAACGGCATTGAACACTCAAAAGTTGTAGAGTGTACTATATTTCTTTTAACTATAAATGTGAGATTTTGGAAATACAAAGAAAGACAAAGTGGCATAATTATAGGGCGCAGCACTTGATGAGATTATCTACAAAACAGAAGGGTCCCTGGGGGTGCTTCTGAGTCGAATTCGCCTGAAAATCGGCTGGTGCTGGCGCATTGCCGCCACGTACTTCTGTGTCAAGTTTCACTGAAATCCGTCGATCGGTTCTCTCGATATCCAGAAAAGGTCTTCCTAAAAATACTGAAAAATCCCCTGTCCATTACAAAATGGCCACTAGGTGGTGCTGCAGAAATCGACATCGAAATTCGATTGTGCCCGCCCAATAAATTGTTGCCAAACACCATGGTTTCAAGTTAAATTTTACAATATATTCACGGGCAGACTGACAAGTGGCATGTACCAACATACACTTTTGTACAGAATATACTAAAAATCTGAACATTTGTTTTTGAGATATCCAGTGGACAAAAAGACAACTGGACAAAATGGTCACTAGGGAGCGCTGCAGTGTTTGAATTTGTCAGAAAATTGACCTGTGCTGACGTATTGCATCAAATACCTCTGTGTCAAGTATCATTCAAATATGTTAATTATCTCTATATTTATCGTCTGGAATGGCTTTTCCCAAAAGGTACCAAAAAACCTTGGTTAAAATCAAAATAACCATTTGTGTCGGCGCATTGTCACATACCTTCATGTCACATTTCATTGAAATCCGTCTATCAGACTATTATCCGCCAGTCTGATGATACTCGTCTCAATGTTCCTAGACTCATCTGCTATGTCCCCTCAATTGGGTGTCCCCTAAAACAAATGTTCCTCAAATCTGGTCACCCTTCTACCTGTTAATTCAATTTGTGTACGACGTCTTGGTGTGCATGAGCCCACATATGCAAAAAACGACACCTTCGGGAACAGGGGTTAGGGCGTTGGGGACATTTTTCAATAAAATGGTGGAGTACGTGTTTGACTGGGAGGGGAAGCTTTTTAGCAATGAACTGGAGTGCCGTGCAGTGGCTGTGCTAATATTATTAATCACCAATGAAAGGCATCTTCTTTCGTGTTTAGCACAATTCGGCTGTAAGATGAGGTGGTGGAATCATAACTAGACTAAAGGAGTTTGAGAAGGCAGACACTGTTCAAGTTTGTTTGTAGATCTCGAATTTTTGTCGTACATCAATTGATTCTCACGGGTAGATGCTTGTTTAAGAAAAAAACATGAAAAACTAAGGCCAGAACACATTCCATTGGCGAATGTAAGATTTTTCAGCAGAATTTCACAGACGATTATGAAGAGCACATATAGGCACCGAGATACCCCGCCATGGAACCCTAAAGGGGGTAACAAAACATTTTCTGAATAAAATAGAAAAAATACCTAGCTTCTAAAAACTGAATTGAAAATTATTTTTGTTTATTTAAAACGATATTACGCCCGGTTTCGGCCAATTCACAGATATTAACAGTGACTGTCCCATCCAGCTCTCTAAAACTAAATAATGATCTGTAACCCTCTTGAACCCTCAAAAGTTATATGAGTAAATCTAAACATTTCTTAGCAAGTCTGCTAAACCGGCAAGCGTTACCTAAGCCACAGGCGAGTTGCGCGATAGCAGTGGGGAACTAGGCCACCAACCAAAAACCATAACATCCATTCTGTGAGTGGGAATGCTTTCTAGTTGATTCCTGCTTGCATGACTCTTGAAATGAGACGCCAATGGAGAATTAGCAGGGTACAAAATGAGGAATTGTTGAAATCGCTATACAGGGTTTGTATCTCTTTAATGGTCACATTTTGTGTATTTTTTATTTTGAAGAAGTTATTGACAGCATTTACCCAAATCTTTGCAAGCTTTAGAACTATAAATGGATGTTCAAAGAGCATTAAATACACTTTTCTGGAGGAGTATTTATCTATAAATCAGTTTTAAGTCAAATTATTAACGACCATTGACTGAACAACTGAACGTTTGCCGTGGTATGGTCGCAGAATGAAAGGACTGGACCTACAGTCCACGGCCTATCGCAGCAAACTCGCCTTTAGGAACGAAGCCCTGGGCTCACGCATAGTTCTACCGAAGTAAATGGGATGCAAAAATAAAAGATCAATGATATGTACATTTGACAAAAGAAAAACTTAAGTTCTGAATGACCATGAAGTGATAAGTTTGGATTGATGGGACGCTGAAACAAGAGAAAGAATATCTTTAAAGGTTAAAAGATTACCTTCTGTAGATGTTGTCATCCTCACCACCCCAACCCCAGAATAAGTTACTGTGTCCGTCGATCTTTTCATAGACTTCAGGGGTGAACACACTTACACCACCAATAAACTTGTCCCAAAATTGTCTGAAACAAACGCTTCCCATCAGAATAAGAGAGATCATTTCTACCATAAGTTATCGGTGAATAGATAAAATAAGTCGGTATGAAATATACCTAATGCGCCGACTTCTTACTTGTAATTTGCTTTGTCTATGGCCGTTCCTTGATAGCGTACTGTGCTCGGACATGTGTAGAGTATTCTCTCGTCCTCAGGTATGAGATCTACGTCATGGAAAAAGTAGCAGCTGAAATTGCCTAGTTTCTTTGCTTCCACATAGGCGGCGTTCATGAGCTTAGCCTTGTTGAAGACTTGTGGAGAACCCTGGAGGAAAATGAAGAAACAGTGTCTAAAACGGACAATCACTCCGATACTCAGAAATCAAGAGTCCTCCTTTGACAGGATGCACAACTAGCACTTGGCTGCTCAGAATGATTGCCTACATGAATTGAGGCGAAACCTGCGGGAAGAACTTTGACCTTATGAAACACATTTAGAGACTGGGATCGAAAAAGCTGCGCTTTTGAACATAACTGTGTGCTACAATTACGACGGTTTGACTTAGAGACACAATGTTTTGATCATCGATGTCAGTTTGTGTTGCTTGAGCAATGCAAGCTTTTAATACGTCCAAAACCATAATCTCACGCAGCATGTCTAAATCCTGCACATTAAAGGATTTTAACCACTGCTGAAGTCATTCGGTTCTTCCTTCTGAACCTAACGAATGTCTGCGATTCTACTCTTTATAAATCCCCAAAGGTCTTTGTATAAGTCTCTGGCACCAACTCGTGAGATTGCAACATATGAGTTTTTACTATATCATAGTCTGCCGTTTCCTTAACTGAAAGCGCTGTAAACACCTCCTCATCCTTACCAGTTAAAGATGCTACATCCTCATTAAACCCGTAAATATTCGACTTGTAGCAAGCGCCACCTAGTAACTTCCTGAGAACTGTGTACAAGAGTAATCAGGAAATAAAGCAATTTGTAAATAAATTGCGCTTTTAAAGAAAACGCAATAGCTGATACATTTAAAAACAAAACAGTGTGAACAATGAATCGACTAATGTGCCGGTCTACAAAGGCATTGGAGTAGTCAATGGCTAGTATTCAATCAAGAGGTAGATCGTATAAAACGAACCCTGGTAAATAATAGCCACACCAATGCTTTTGTATCCAGCGGCATATTAGTCGATTCATGTCAAAAACTAATTATGAATTCAATAATTAGTATTTCACGCTTGCCGTGTCCTACTGTGTACATGTATGTTACTAGCTTTTGCTCTGTGGTGGTTGTCATTTTATTTCCACTTGAGAATGAAAGTATGTTGTTGTCCTTAAATCGCATTTATTTGAATTTTACCGTTGCAATCAGACTTAGAAAACAGTCGAAACTCAAATATAGTATTTCGTACTTTGGAGTGTCCAATCTCGTGGCCGAAAACGTTCGCGTCAAGAAAATAATCATGACCATGACTTGGACTTTCATTCCCTTTTCAAACTTTCCACGAAACTGTACTTTTTTCAAAACACTCAAACCCACTCAAAATAAAATGTTGGAAGCGTAATTGTAAAACGCTTAGCCGGGAGTGTCTCCAATGGCGGATTTATGGGGGGCAAGGGGGCCGTGTCCCTTAAATTCTCCCAGATTCCATTTGGCAATTCGGGGTGTGCATGTTTGACGGGTAAAAAACTGGCTAATACTTTGCCCTACCCCCCACAATTCAAAATCCTGCATCCTCCCTTGGTCTCACAGAAACAAACAAACAGTGGCAGCATGGCTGATCCATTACCAAGGGGACTTAGTTCAAGAACAATCTCCTTCCCATTAAAAAACTGCATCATACGGCGTTTTTTTTGTTTTTTGTTTTTGTGTTTGTTTTGCATGAGCAGATTTCTGTCTCATCCCGTACCTTTAAAGCGCTGCATGGCGACACAAACACTGTTTTGGCGCCATTAAAATGCACGTTTTCACACCCTCCGCCCAAAGGCCTTACTCGAGACGGCCACAGCAAATAAATTTAGGGAAAAGCATTCGTAATTTTCACATTCACATTTAGTAGGTCTTGAGTCACCCAGGAATTCCATGATTTCCGATGTACTTACTAGGAACGCAGGTAAATACTCAGTCCACAGACAGGTTGTTTTATCCACACAATTTACATTTAGCGTTACAAAATTGATATGTCTCGGAGCACTCGATGAATTTTCTGTAGTTGTGTGGAATCTTATGAACCGGTGCAAGGTGTGTGTAGGCCCTCGTTTTTGTGCGGTCACGCCTCGATCGTGTTATAGCTTAATGTTTTGTCCATTAGTGAATCCGGCGTGGATGTTCAGAATGCCCCCCTGTAGAACATGTCCACCTGCACGTATTTTAATGCTAGAATACGGGTCCGTTCTTCAGTGAATTACCTGGATGCCGCATCCATTCATGTAGGTAGGACATATTACAGGAGCCGGGGACATTTACTTTCACGCTGCCACTGAGCCCGCAAAATCTGATTCTTTGCTATGACATGGATCGGCGTGGGGCCGCGTAGTCGTGGGGCCTCCGCACAAGTGCCACAGTGAACCCTGGGGAGAAGACGGCACTGGCACACACACCCACCGCATCCGATCACTACACAAATTTGTCTGTCGTTAGAACGACGGAAATAGCGGCATTGTTTTCACATCAGTGTCAAGTTATTTTTTTAATGGAAATTTCATTATTGGATATTTATTGGTTGCTGATCTCAATATAAATACTTATCATTGCAGCTTTCCTGGAGGCGAGTTATAGTTCTATCCGATCTCGGGGCCGCGGACTCGCACAATCGTCTCTGCGGTTCTAAACTGACTACAGGCACAAATTGACCGCAGTCTTTATTATCTGACAGGTTATTGGGGACCGTAGGTACATGCATGCACCAAATACTCCTGAAACTGTTAGCAGTTAGGTACACGAACTCAACACGCTAACCGGACGAGATTCAAGCCTCGTTTTGGCATTAGAATGTCAACCGTCCATAAATCTTAAATTAAATTTATATATTAAAACGCTAACTTTGGACCCGGATTTTGGCTTGGACTCCGCCGGTCAAAAACAACTAGAGAACGGCCGCGAGGACACCCTCCCCCACCCGACGCCTAATTCTTATTCGTTCCCGCGACGGAAAAGGGGCGGGTTCTGCTACTCTTTTTTACTTTCTTCTTACCAAATCGTGACTTCCGTCGATCCAACGAATGCGCTTCTTTCTCGAAGTCAAATTACTATTCGGCGGGTATTCGTCCGCCCCTTGCGTTTTCAGTTTACGCCTACTAGGTTGCTTGCTAATATTTGGCGGCGACAGAAATCGAAGAAACGATGAATCAATTACCGAAATGCGAGTCAAGCGAAGGGGCGGCCTCGGTACTTCATGCACACCCGTTCTCCGCCGCGTAGGCGTAATCTGTGTGCTGCGGTCGCGTACGTACTTCACAGAAAATTACCGCGAAACCACGACGAGGTGACTGTGGGAGTTCCTCGCTTATTCTTCCCGTTAACAGTTCTTTTATATTGGCGGTAAGTGCACAAGATCTAAAGCTTTTTTCCAGTCTTTAATGCAGTGCTATAGCCACATGCAATTCCATTTGTTGTCAATATTTTGCAAAAAGCAAACGGAGGCCCATGCACAGTCACGCCGGGGTGTACCTTTGTAGGCGTACAACTACTAGCCCACAGAGTCAACTGTTAAAAAATTCGTGTTTTCCGTTTTAATCATTCGTTTCGGCTTTCGATGCGCGAGTCCTGGTGTGGAATATCATAAACAGTAGAAGATCACCACATTTTTGCATTTTGGGTTCAAATTCAATTGTAAACAAAGAGGGTCTCTAATGTAAAAGAGGGTGTCTCGCATCAGGTCAGGTGTTTACGGTGTTTATCTAAGTAAACCTTTGCCTCATTGGACTGGTACAGAACGACATAATCTCCCTGGGAATTTTCTTTTAATGGTTAAAAGTTTTCAAGTAGTCAAAAAACGTTGATCACGTCTAGAATCGTATTCCAGTCTCCATGCCTGACACTTTCAGAAAGACCTAACTGGACTCGACCTGGCAGCCGTTCTTTGTTGTGAGCCAAAAATGCCTGTATGTTACAAGTTACCTAAACCTCATGATAGAAGCGCCAGCAAACTGGCCATGAGTTCAGTAACGCTGGGATTTCGCTAAAAAGCAAGACTTCGCGAGATTATCTGAGGTGCTGCTGTGCATTTTAAATGAGAACACGTGATTTAGCAGGATTTTTGCGAGGTCTTAGCATTAATGAACTCTACCCTGTTGAAGCGATAAGTGAGAACTGGTCGTAGAGAACATTGATGGATCAAAATGGCTCCCTGCAAGTATACCTTATCGTTGGTTTTCTTTTCTCTTTTACAGGTACCGCTTACTACAAAAAACAACTCAAGATTGGAAATGGCTTTTTGTAAATAATTAATTAAAAATATCGATTACTGGTTGAAAACTTCATCTTCATGAAGCAAAGCCTTTGGGTGAAGGTCGTTGAACTTTTCTGCCTACGAACACTAAATTTCCATGTACCTGGTCGAACATTGTTTGAATGTCAGCGTACAATGCAGGATACGTTAAAAGAAGTGCATGTTAGACTCCATTTGCTGAAAAACAAAACAGTGTTCAGAGACGTGTGTTCCGCAGAAGTTGCTGTATTTTACATGCCAGTGCCACTGCGCTTTCTCTTTGCCACATTCTTTTCGCACAGCAATCGACACCATGCTCTACTATGATGGGAATTAGGGGCGGATCCAGGATTTTGAGTTGGGGGGAGGCAGGGCAGAGTATTGGCCAGGATTTTGCACGGCATACATTCGCACCCCCGAACAACAGCCAAATGGAATCTGGGAGAATTTTAGGGGGGGGGCATGGCCCCTCTCCCCCTTAAATCCGCCACTGTGAGTAGCACTGAGAAAGTTTGATTGAGGACTTTGTACAATACAGCTAAACACGTGAAACGTTCATTCACGAATAGATCAGTACATATGAATTACCACAACCACATTGTGTAAGGTGAAATAACTATAAAAACGGAACCCAATAAAAATGAAATGCGATAACCAAAATGGATGACAATAGGAAATGACAATTAAAATCGTTGATAATAGCACAGCTTCTACGTGACGCTCGCTGGTTCCCTGCTGGCGCGGCTACCGCCCCCACCTAGCGGCACGCAGGGAACCAGCGAGCTACGTGACGTTTCTGTTTCGTAACTCAAGCATGTATCACCAGGGAAATTTCCGGTGTCTAGCATAAGCCTGGCAACAGCTGATTCCCTTATACTACCTGGCACAAGTGCGTGGTCTATAATACTGTACCATCCTACCTGTTCGCTGACGACGAACGTGAAGTCGGCATTTTGCTTCTGTAGTAATCTAATGAGAACGTTCAGAAGTTGAAGCAAGTGACTTTCTCTGTCGCGATACGGTATAATTATCGCCACCTTGTGTCGGGCAACGCAGTTGCTAGGAGACCAGCTCCCTTCTGACATTGATTCATATTTTTTGCTTAGGAAATCCATTGACAGGTTTTCTTTCGCAGCTGCAGTATCACTGAAGGGTTTGTCTGAAATGTACGCAAAACATCGTTTTTATATTATGCGATGTGTTTTCAATGGAATACTAGTGTCACTTATGTGATTGCCCACAAACCGTAATCAAAGCATACTCGTTCAGGTTTTGCCCAAATCTCCGACGTTGTCCTAGTTTTTGTGCAGTGTTAGCATGCTATAACTGTTGCTAGGAAATGGTGCGGGTCAAATTAATATAACAGACATAAGTGAGCTGTTCGTTCTTTGAAACAAGTACAATGCGCCTGTTCCCATGTTTTTGCCCATAGTGCAGCTCATCAGTTTAAAGGTACTGACCTTTGTCTACCTGCAGTACCCGTTTCTCAAGTCTGCAATCTATGAGTAGTCTAGGTGTCCTGGTATAATTTGGCTGGCCAGATTATTTTAATGGCACGCTCCCCGTTAGTCGCTGCTGAGGCTCTGCCTCTAGAGGGCGGGGTCCTGATTTGGGCTGTAGTACCTCAGTTAGCTAAATTGTAGGTCAAACACTGTATACATTTGCTCCCCAAGAACAGCCGGGACCAAGCTCTTTGTCTCTCCATTGCAAAAATGTCCCTTTTGTGGAGTTCTAAAAGCACAAGGCGCAGGAATCTGACCCACCCACCTGAGCGGCCCTTTCCGTATACGTCTCCTATCCAACTGCCCAGTGTCGCCAAACGTACACTTTCATTGACGTATAAGGCCTGTAGCAAGGGGGGGTCGATCGGTTTGATCGACACCACCCTTCTGCGGGAATAGATTCTGTCCCAGCCAATCCGTTACGTATACGATATAGATGAGCAACAAAATTGTTGTAGTCATTATTGATACTACTCAGTACAATGACAAACAAGTTAGTAAAAAATTCGTGCTTGCTTCTGATTCAAAGCGCTTAACCTAATCTGTTCGGGCCGTGCTCGCGTAGATGACAGGATGGTGCAGACGATTAGCTAGAGGACACTTCATGTTAATGATTGTCTTAAAGCCACCATATAACGACCAAATGGAACATGTTAGATTTATGTATCATTGATCGACACAAACACATCCTCTCTTCGTTTACTCCTGACGTTAACTAATTACGCCAGTGTTATTCCTAATTTTCTATAGTATTTCAATTCCTCAGAATCCATAGAACGTGGCCATCCATGTTTGACATGCTGCAATGCCCTTAAAATATAAGAATCTTTTAAGGATTTCTTTGTGAACAATTTAAATTTAATTGGCTTATTTGTTGAACAGAAAAAACTGCGTTCACGTCTGCTTGCTCTTCCTTCCTGTCAAATTGCGGATCGTTACCACATGGTAAACGACTCAATGCATCTGCATTCAAATGATAAGACGTCTTCCGAATATTCAAACTGACACAGAAGTAATGCCCATCTGGCCAGTCGATAAACTGCCATTCAGGAACTCCTTTAGTTGGTCCGAAAATGTGATCAGTAACCAAAATAATTCGTCGTCTGTAAAGAAAATGAGGAAATTTCTTCAGTGCAAAATGACTGCAAGAGCCTCACTTTGAACTTGGCTGTATTTCCTTTGCGTATCCGTGAGATTCGTTGAAAGATTGGCAATCTGTCATTCACTTCCATCCGGATAGCGATGAAAAAGAACAGCTCCAATCCCAACATTGGAAGCATGGCAGGAAATTCCTAATTGTTTTGTCGGGTCAAAATGAGCAAGAACTGTGTCTATACATAGGATTTCTTTTTAGCTTTGAACAATTGAACTCTTTACGTGTTAGACGGTTGAGAGGGATCAGTTAAAGTAGCTAAATTCGAGTGCCGAGTTTCCATAGAACTGTAACGACCCAAAGAACGAACGCAGATGGGAAACATCCGAAGGAGCAGGCATCTTTAAAATAACATCTACCTTATTTCCCTTTCTAATGCCTTCATGAGAAAGCATGTTATCAAGGTGTTCTACAGTCTTTTGGCCAAAAACACATTTTTTCATACAACATCTCATGCCATTATCTTGAAGTAAATGTCGCACGTTTTGGAGATGTTCAACAGAATTGCGACCGCTCACTAAAATATCATCTCAATTTACAACCACACCATGTAAATCACTAGTCAATTTGTCCATCATATCCTGGAAATAACAAGGGGCTGAACTAATGCCAATTGGCAATATGTTTGTAGAAGAAATCCACGATGTGTGAATAGTGCCAGACGCCTTTGACTTGCCGGTGTTAATTTAATCTGATTATACTCATCAGTTAAATCTATTTTTGTGAAATTCTAGCAGCCACTGAGTTTTCGCATTAGATCTTCAGGCGGGAGTAGTGGATGACGGTGAGTTTCAAGTTGAGGATTTATCATGACTGAGTAATCTCCACATACGCTTAACTTCCGTTTAGCGGTGCTTTTCTTATAGGGACAACAGGTGTTCCGTACTCATCGAATTGTGTTGGTTCCCAAATTCCGCGTTTAACACCAGCCTCATACGCCTGATTCAAGTCATCCAGTAATGCAAAAGATACCGTGGGAGGTTTGCACAATATTGGTTGAATATCGGGCTTGAATTTTATATCTAATTCGGTATCTTTTTTAACAGCCCAGTTCGGATTTTAATAAGTCTGGAAATTCATTGCAAATGTTTTTGCATGCTTGCTGAAACTTTACATCTTTTCCCGACCTCATGATAAACAGCACCAATTCTGTCCCGTTGGTTGTCCTCAAGCAAAACAGGAACCTCACAGAGAGGAGCAGTGACATCGATTCTTATTTGTCGAACTGCCGTTCGGCTTCTTAAATCGATTTTGCTAAATACCATTTCAATTTTTGCACAATGTTGCAAGTTAGACTGTAACTTTGCATCTGC
This sequence comes from Phoronis australis, assembly GCA_002633005.1. Classification (NCBI taxonomy): domain Eukaryota; kingdom Metazoa; phylum Phoronida; family Phoronidae; genus Phoronis; species Phoronis australis. The sequence continues at coordinate 611,410 of NMRA01000119.1, forward strand.
AACGAAAATTCCGAAGACTGGTAATGGTTTTTCATTTGCTGTGTAATACCGACTATGTGATGGAGATAGTACTGGTTTCCCTAACTTGACCCAAACCTTCTCCGACACGAAATTGTCCGATGATCCAGTGTCTACATCAAAAACCTGGTTCTTTTCGCAAATGTGCACAAAAACCTGAATTGGATCCCGGTCCGAAATATAAGTACATGTCTTACTAAAATATTGCTCACTTTGGTCTCTTCATTTCTTATTTTACTTAGACTCTACGCCTCTATATGACCTTTCTCGTGTCATAAACGACATTCAGCCGTTTTAAACCGACAATCAGGTGCGAACTGCTCTCTTTTTCCCCTCGGGCGGTGATTCTCCAAAATCCACGAGGGCTCTAGATAGGGGGGATAACGACTGAGAACATGTAATAATCTATTTTTACCACATACTGAACGAGAAACGTTACAATGAATCGATCTACCTTGCTCGACTGGCCTGGGCTTTGTAACTACTTTCTATGCCAGAGGCCCGGGGCGGAGGTCGAGCTATTTTTGTCAAATAAGGCTTTTACTCAAAACCAATTGAAAATTTAAACAAAACAGAAATAAAGTGAACTATAAATTAAGGTTTAGCAACTATTATACCTTACTACGCATCTTATCATGCAAAGCTTCGACCGGGAAAATATCGTCTGCTAAAGTAGGTTACCACTGGTAACTGAGTATAATACTCAAGTCAACGAATCCCGATTACACGATACCCGCATTCAAATTGGAGATCGGTGATTTACAAGTGAGAAAATGAGATAAAAAAATTCAATGAATTAAAATATCACTTTTAATGGTCGGTACAATGCCCTTTGTTGAACATGCGATTGCTGCGCGTGCTCATTTATGTATTCTATTTTCACGTTCGATGACGTCAGCTACTGAGTGTAGCAGCGGAAAAGTCGACGACTCGAAACCAGCCTCGTGTTCCCGTCAAAATGTTATTCAACGCGCGTTGAATAACTAAATAGGTTCAGTATTTAACTTTTGTATTGATCAGGCACATAAAAGTGGTATAAAAAACAATACTACAGCAATACTGTTTCACGTAACTAAATTTTATACTTACAAGATTCCAAACCTTTGGGAAAGCAATCACATATTGGCAACTTTTTCTTAGCAGACAAATCAGTTTGTCCTGATGCTGCCGGTAGGTGACACTCAAACATCTGTTTTATATCATTCGCGTCATGAAGCATGTCTGGCTTAAGTGTACTCTTTAAAACAATCGTCGTAGATATGATTGACCCATTTATCTTTATGGTGGTCTTGGTTTTCTTCGAAATTGACCGTGTGAGAGAAGAAACTGCTGCATTTGTTGTAGCATCCGTTTCGTTAACAACTGACTGAGTGCCTCTAAAGTCTTCATACGCTATGTTCCACTGATGTTTCCACGTCAAAGTTACAATGTAAACCGCCCAGATAACAAGAAAGAGGAACATTGTTCGTTTTTGGCGCCATATCAACAGCAACAAGGAGCGGCAAAGCATTTCTGTGTACCTGTCTCTGGTTTCTGAAATTATACAAAACACTCAAGCAAAAAAGACTAAGATTAATCTTCAAGAAACATGAAAATTTCCGAAGCCTTTGGAACAAACAAGTCCGGTCTACTGTGGAATACCAGCATCAGATTTACATTTTTGTGCACTTTACCTCGATGTATGACAACGTCCATCATATGAACCGAACATTAAACAACGGGAAACTCAGTTCCCTGTGTTGGACCACAACCCGTTACAAAGACGTCCAAAAAGGATATAGCTGCAAGAGACAAGTCACGGTTCTGTTGTTCCTCGAAAGGTTTGAGACATATCGGTGCAGCATCGCAACTTCACCCCAACATGGATTCTACTCTTCGTGAAATTATGTATTGTGCGTACAAACGGACAACGCTGACTCTGACTCATGAAATCAAACGAAATTAAATCAACACAAACAAATATAAAACAAGTACGAGTGACAATTAAAACAATACTCCACATGCAAACGGTTAATTCTTACTTCAACATAACGCGAAAGTATTCATTCCGGCTTCCGTGACTCGAATCGCGGCAGCACTTGAATTTTTTCATTGGTTCCTCCGATTTGAGCGGCTGAGACACCTGAGAACCAATCAGGTGTCTTAGCTGGTTGACCCAACGAAATACACAAATGCTAATGACGACCACACTGGTGTTGCTGATGATGACGATGATGATAATGTAAAAACACTGAAGACAGGTGAGTGTCTAAATTTCATGTCGATCGCGCGAAATATACGCGTGGTGAGAGAGGAAGCAAGACATGGGAGAATGAAAGATCAGTCATCAGATCAGTAAATTTCGAATAATTCGAGAACGTTAAGTCGTAGCGAAAAGATAGAGCTCTGAGAAGCGAAAATTGCAAAAATGGCCATCTCTGGTGCAAATTCACGCAAGAACAATATGCATCGAGCTCTTAACAAGATGCATATTTTACATAAATTTCATGTCGATGGACAAAAATGTCACCTACAGCAAAGCATTAGAAAAAATGCTGCACTAAAATAATCACTTGACCTGTAAACTTCGAATATCTTGGATGGTAAAACATAGCGAGGAACGGGTGAATACCGAATACACCACTTGAGTAGATCCATCCATTTACCAAATTTCATAAATATCCGTTAAGGATGGCCGGATATACCCTTGAAAACCAATTAGAGTCATCAGAAAATCTCGAATAACTCAAGAACGGTAAGTATCAGCGAAAAATCAAGTTTCAGAAAAATTCGTCTTTTACGGCTTTTAAAAGCGAAAAATCAAAAAACAGGTGCCACTGCACCATTTAGAATCCGCTTTGGATCATACACACTACTAGCCTCGAGCTGTTGAGGAGACACCAAATTAGTCGTGAATAAGAGGAAGGATATGTAGAACGTGTGTTCTTCTTGATCTCTGTGACGTATGACTGCGCTGAAGCTAGTGTGATATTGGTAAGATATTTTTACTCCGGAAAAAACTATTCAGTGCTGAATATAACAATGCCGTTCTCTCATGGGGTCCTGATGAGAGAGAAAATGTTAGAAATCTAGCCTACAGATTGGCATTAGATAAAATGAAATAATGAGTGTTAACTACATCACTTTACAAACAAAGTGTAGGACCACACAATTAAACATCACATACATTAGGTGCCTGTGCCCAGTTGCATGAAACAGTCCCAAATAGGGACTCAGCTAAGTTCCGGAAATCTTTTGTGTCTTTGTCGCGTTCTTTACTCCCAGATGTAATATTTTTTTTATCACTTTATCTGCATTATTAGCTCCTCGTTGGCTAATGACATCTTCTAATAATGTCACTGAAAGCTGATCCTTTAATTCAGTCAAAATAAGTAAGAACATGTTCCTGTGTAGTATTGTAGCTTAAGCAACATTGAATCGTCACTACTACTCCGTTGTCTGCTAATGTGAAATGAATTATGCCAGCTGTTGTCCATGTTCTTTGCCACTAGAATCGTGGTTGTCACCAGCTGACAATTACTAACCGTTTAATCTAGAATACTATGACATACACTTCAAAGGTTACTCACCACATTCAGTTGTAGTCCTTATGGTAGACTAGTTACATCACGCAGCAGAAAAGGCTTGTGTGCGTATAAAACCTATTTCATACAGTTTTTAAAAACGTATGAGCGCTTAGTTTCTCAGAAAAGAACACACAACAAACGCGAAGCTATTGCAAGCATTTACAAGCCCCTCCCCCTGCAACTCCAGACAGAAACATGCAATTATATTTTCAGGAGTTTGCGGATGTCATTGCCAAATCGAGCACATATTACAAAGACCTCTTTGATACTGGCGACCGCAATATTAATTCATTAAAAAATTTTACAATTGCAAAGTTCAAGATTTCCTTGACATAATGTCTAGCTTTCACCTTCAACCAAAAATCACTGATCCTTCCAAACTCAGCAGCCGAGCATCTTTAATTGGTCATATTTATTTTACATGTTCTGATGTTACTAAAATATCAAGCAGTGGCGTATTTTTTCCAATCTACGTTTGTCGGTACTAAATGTTAATGTTTTCTTGTATTTTTTTTCATATTCTTATTTTCTCTAGCATGATAATTGCATGTCACATAAAACAATACAGTATACATCATTTACAAAGAACAACATTAAATACCCAGTCAACACGTACCGTATTTTCTTCAGGATGTAATTTAATAAAGTTTGTGAACATTTGGAAATTGAGATTTTTCTAAAAAACTTGGCTAAATATGTAATTGTCAAGATATGTTTGTTTTAACCACTCACCAAGCAGGAGCCAGAAACCAGAGACAAGACGACATTCCCAAAACAGATGCAGAAAAGTTTCACTGTGTTAATAAAAAAATAATTGCAGGCGGTCTGATACACGCTGTACCAGACGTGCGCAGGCCTCGCATGTGGGCCCATNTGTTACTAAAATATCAAGCAGTGGCGTATTTTTTCCAATCTACGTTTGTCGGTACTAAATGTTAATGTTTTCTTGTATTTTTTTCATATTCTTATTTTCTCTAGCATGATAATTGCATGTCACATAAAACAATACAGTATACATCATTTACAAAGAACAACATTAAATACCCAGTCAACACGTACCGTATTTTCTTCAGGATGTAATTTAATAAAGTTTGTGAACATTTGGAAATTGAGATTTTTTTTAACAAACTTGGCTAAATATGTAATTGTCAAGATATGTTTGTTTTAACCACTCACCAAGCAGGAGCCAGAAACCAGAGACAAGACGACATTCCCAAAACAGATGCAGAAAAGTTTCACTGTGTTACTGAATGTTAGTGTTATTACAAACCACAAGTTTCAAAAGAGTACATTTCCATTCAAAATCAACGCCTAAGCCGGACTCTAAATACTGGACGCTGTCCAATACCAACATTTTCCTACAAAAACACACGGTTCAACAAATACAAGCACAAAATTAAGCCATGGATAACACAAGGACTTATTTCAATAAAAATAGACTGTACAAAAAATACACCCGCAGCTATACTTGACGAACAAAAGAGCGTCTTTACCACCTACAGATTAAAGAGCGATTGAAGAGTGTTCAACAAAATCAGGCTTGCGTAGACCCTAGGACCTACGCTAGGACCTAGCCAAAAGGTAGTCAAGGACACGTGCTCTTGTTTAAAATACACGGCAATATCTCGCGTAATCTCGCAAAATCTTGCTTTTAAGCTAGGTCCTAGCGTAACTGAACGGGAGGCTGTATTCATCTGAAGTCTCTGTCTTACAGCACACATCACGAATAGTTTTAGTCCGACCGGTCGGCTAGGAGTCGACGACCGGCCCTCGACCGGTCATAAGGCGACCCACCAGCCAACGCAGCCGACCCGCTAGTCGGCTGCTATTTTCCGGGCTAGAGTTGCAGTTGCGTAATAGGTTGTCAGGCTGATACCGCTTAGTCTCCTGCACAAACCCTCGAGGTTGGTTGGGGTCTGCTACAGCGCACTTTTCCATATGCATTCTTGGAATATCATTGGCTGTTCCGATTTCAAGAAACAAGGCATTCTATTGGTCAGTTGAATAATAGGTCAAACTAGTTCACCAACATGGCGACTTCCAGTAAGGGAATGTCGATGGATTTACAGCTGTTTAAATCTCTCTGTTCTCGTCAAACTCCCGCATTTCAAAGCTAACGAGTCAATTAATACATCACCAGTAACGTATACGAAACATTTAATGATAATTATTATCTTGTATACTATGCTGTATTCTGAACTGATGTGTTTTTTTACGAAATAATTTGTGGAAGAGATAGTCATTAGCTGATTAGCAGGCCATCCAGAACAACAGTCATTTTAGGGCCAGGCACACTATAGCACCGAATAGAGGGAAAGGAGTAGCTGAGAGCGTCGTGGCCACGGGAGATTGCCTCGATCTTTTCAGAGCACACCCTCTCGTATGTTAACATGTTCATGTACGTTAAGTAAGCTCCCGTGATTACCGTGAAGGTTGAATTGGGTCAGATAAGGATATATGCTGAAATACTGCTATTCATGACATTCTCATTATAATGTATAATACACTGGCATACTTGTCACTACCCAGAGAAGTTAGGAGCATAAAATACAGTCAATGGTCCTAAACACACACACATTACCCAGTCAAGCAGTACGTAAGTAAAAAGTAAGTAATTTTTCTTATAGTGACATGTGTTCAAATGAATTTTAACAATGAATACATTACAAACACTAGGAACACCCAGGGCTTATAAGTCACTTTAGATACATGATGCAAAAAAGAAAAGACAAGTGTACGCGCATTGCAAGAGGACCAGAAAGAGAAGGCCGAGATAAAAGTGATCATGAATAAATATAATTTTTTCTCACTTCAAAAATATTTTTGATGAAAACTGAAGTTTTTCTAATAACATCTTTTTGTATGATTGTAATTAATTTACTTTCACAGATTTCTGCACGGAATCGTGGATATTTAATCTCAACTTGACAGTAAAAGGTGTTTCTGGCATCTAAGAAAAACGGACACTCAAACAGAAAATGTAGTTCACTTTCCACCTGACCAGTGTGACAAAGACAGCAAATTCTGTCATCAAAATCTAGAGAACGAAAACGCCCAACCTCAACCAATAACTGTAGGGTTCCGGTTCTAATTTGAGCAAGAATTGACCTACTAGGCCGACTTAAGTCTAAATGCACGTAAGGCTCAACTTCAAAGACATTCTTCATCAAAACATAGATTCTTAACTTTGGTTTCGAACGGCTTTCAAACAACCACCAATTACAGGCTAAATAATGCAAAATATTCTTACAGTGAGACAGATTAACTGAACGTAAGTTATGAAAACAATCTGATATCCCTAATTCCTTCAAAAATGCTCAAGACTTCAGACGACCAATTATTAGTACAAGTAGTGTAGTCCCACCAAAATGCTCGATATGTTAGTCTATTATCCTCGAAATTAATACGATTCCACCTTCTCAAAAGCTCAATTTTCTGCCTAACACTGGGGGATTCCAACCCCATGTCACCCATAACAGCATGATTAGGAGCGAATTTGTGAACGCCCAAGAAAAATCGCCAGTCTAGCAATAGTTTTATAATGACTGACATCGCTTTTGGCGGTGCCATTCAGCAGTGCCTCTGACTGCCATCCTGCAGTCGTACAGAGTATTCAGTTATTTCGGAGGGTGTTTGTTGCTCTGAAATTAGGATTATACACACTCTTTTGTATAGTCATCAAGATAAAACCTCACCCTTTTTTGAGTTGGCACAGTGATCAAAACTGACCCACTTTGGTGAGAGCCTCAATGGAAGAGTCAACTTTTCTGATAACATAATTATGCAAAGTTATTATTTACAGGGAATTGAATTTCAGCAAAAAGCTCTCTAGGATGTATTCTTTTTAAAACAACAAACGTCAGTTCCATCTGAAACCTTCCGTGGTTTTGGTGCTAAAATTGATTATTTTATACAGGTCCAACCAAAAAGTAAATATTTTTGTGTGGAATTTATTTGGAAATTCATCTTTTCATGGTGACTTGTTACTGGTCAGAGTATCACATTTGGTCATATTAAATCTATGCAAGTCTCCTCTCTCCTGGACCCCGACTCGTCGACTGTTTCATTTTTTCTTTCCACGTTCACATGATGTCAAGTGTTGTAGAGTTTGCAACAATCATCTATTAATGTCAGTCTAATTGCAAAACAAGATCTCATAACCATTCTTAAACATTCTGAAACTACTAAGGCTCGCTGTAATCAAAGCATCCTGGAGTTAGACATTGTATGCAAGCGAACTTTAAAAACCTGGTTCGTTAAAATGACTACTAGTTGCAAAAACATCTCACATTTCCAAATTGGGAGCTCAGGGTACTTCAAAGATTTTAAGCTGGTTCACTAAACCCAAATTGACGGTTTCTTGTGCGTTACTTGGGTTGGATTGTTATCCAGGCAATAGTCACTCACTAGCAATCCAAATTTTGAGAACAAGTTTTAACGCCTGCTATTCATTGAAAAACAGGTTCCTGTTATACATTAGAAAACACGGGTTCTCAAAGTGGGGATGCCCTGTATGTTACTATTACCATTATGCCACGAAATTTATCTAACCATGGAGAACTTTATTTTGCTGATGTATTGATTACAAATATGGTTTAGTTTAGCGATAGACTGAAGTACTAAGTCTGGGCATTAACATAGCCGTGGGCGCACAACAGGGCTATCCCCTCCTCGTTGCAAACCCTTCCCCTGGTAGAAACTCATTTCAGTTTTGTTCTTGCCTAGCTTCCTTGTCCCTGTCCCTTGTTCATGCAGTACCTCCAAGTTGCCTCACATTAGTCATTGGTTGCCAACAATTTCAAGTTTAGCAACCTCTTAAATAATTCTGACTACACCAGCGTTGCTACATGGGAATAGGTTACTAAAGACTCGACTGCCATTCAACTTGCACATTTACTGCCTTGTGAAAGCATAAACCATTATGAAATTAACACCTGGGCCCTGGGTTTCAACTTTTTACTCAGAATTATTTTTGTTATTTTCTATTCTGGTTTTGTTTGAATTCGAGATAAGTTTCTTTTATTCTATACTTGAGTACTTATTGATGGCAATTAATGATCCGTGCATTACAGCTGAAAGTTTGAGTCTGAGTTCGAGGTTTTACTAGAAATCTTGAGTTTTTACTCAAATTTTAGCTCGAATCTAGTGGTCATTAAGTAATATCTTGATCTCGCAAGGAAGTGGACTAGAAGTGACAAAAACAATTTCGAGTTCGATTTGGATTGAAAGTTTCACTCTAGAAGTGTATTCCCAAAACATGATCACATAATCCCTTTTCAGAGTTTTAAATCAATCCATATACAAGACTGGGCTAGAATCTGTTTAGCCCAAAAAGCATTTAAATGCTATATGGAGAATAATAAAACATCTGTACTAAACTGTATTGAAAAAATGAACCCTTTTGACATTCCTTATCCACAAATTGTGCCATTTTTCAAGCTGCTATTTACCCAAACTCTTTTTAGAACCGTCATGTAACAATATAAGATTAGTCCGGTACAAACAATGTTGTTTTTGGCCAAATTAGTAGCAAAAATCTCAAGCACTCACATGAACATTGGCATTGGATTTGGATACTAGTGCCTGATGTCAATCTTCATGTGTTTGCTCGTGATTAGACTCTTGATCTTGTACTGTTCCTTACTGAGATTACATGTGGTATATTGGCTTCGGTTGAACGGATAGTTTCTTATTGCTTAAGACCTGGTGCAATAACCATGGCTTTGAGCAATAACAAAGTTTGAATTCTTCCAAGTCCACTAACGAACAAGTTGAAATAGTGATATATACAGGGCTTGGAATTTTCCTTTTTTGTTTTTATTTCCTTTTATTCGATTTCCAGCTTCTTTTTTATCATCATTGTTTGGCTTGATTCATGCAAAAACATTTCTTTCAGTTTAATTTTACTACACAAAAATATTTCTATCACACAAGCCTATTTGTGAAATGATAGATCACCTGGAAAATTTTCCTCTTATAGTCATTCCAATTCCTGTATATAGTGGTAAGTTGTTCAGATCAAAATTTATTCTTTTTCACATAAGACGCATTTATAGCAACTTTAAGGGATTTAATTCGAAGGAAATCTGGAAGCTAGAAGACACCATCTGATAAGCGCATTCTGAAATCAATAATTGTGCTTGTACTTTCCAAGATGTTCAACACACATTGTTAGGTATGGGGATAGGGTTCATTCCACCATCCTTGGGCTTTCAGGGTACCCTCCTGAAACCATTCCAAGGAGGTACTCCCACAGGTTTATATAAGACACGACACTCAACTGGGTGATTTTTCTCAAACAATTTCTCTTCAAAATGGTGCTTGCAAAAATCCCTACCACATCAAACTTTTTCCTATGAATACAACGGATTTCACTCTGGAAGTTAAAAACACTGCAAATGGTACCTTTTTCCTACTGCAATAGGGGATTTAATACGATACCTGTATTTTTAAAACCTTGGACACCAGACTCATTTTTGACAACAGGAATCTCTGAGCCAACCTCTTCAAGCTTAATGGGTGAAAAAGACACAGCTGTCCAAGAATTACTACGAAAGGATTCATTTGTTAGCATTAGCTCTTCTAAAAAGATTGTGCATTTGAAATATTAGGCTACAATTTTATTGAAGTCCAAACCTCGGACCACAAAAATGTTTTTTAGCCACAGTCTAAATGGGTGGAGATTCTTCTAGCACTCGATTATGCACAAAACTAAAGGTTACGGCCCATGTGGAACACCTCTCGGGTATTTTCGTAGCTACAAATTTACCCTCGGAACATCTGGAGCACCTCGGCTATTTTCCTATTTACATGTACAAAGTTTTTTTAGAAACACTTCAGGTATTTTCGTAGCCTCAAATATCCTCTCGGAGATGAACGTTATCCAAAATATGGCAAGTCACGTGATTTTTAATCTTGACTATGATAGGCAAACTTGAAGTCGCACACATGCAGAGAGCATTCACCTATTAGGTGAATTTTGAGGTTACGAAAACACCCGAGGTGTTCTGGATGCCCTTGGAAGTTAATGTTTTCAGTGCATGCTCGAACTTTATGGCCAATCATTCTCCACTAAGTTTGTTAATCACACAGGTTAAATTCACCTCCAATGAGAAAATTGAGGCCCCGAATATACCCAAGGTGATCTGAATGGCTAAGGACCCTCAAGTTGTCCGGGGTCCCACCTCAAAAAGGGAAATGGGGAAGAACAAATTAGTATTTCAACGAGGTGGGGGGAATGTAAGTTGAGAATTGTGGCTACCTGGAGGGTCGAAAATTGTGGTGTTCTAGGGGGTGAATACTGTGTAGGCTGCGAAGTGGTGGAAATTGGATGCCAGCAATATCTACTGTAACACTGTACAGAGACGGATAGGGGGAAGGGGGCCATGGCCCTGCTTAAAATTCTCCAAGATTCCATTTGGCACGTTTGGGGCGGGTGCAAATGTCTGACGGGCAAAATACTCTGCCCTTGCCCCTACTCCCAACTCAAAATCCTGGATCATCGCTGTAAGATCTTACAGCAGGGGATCGAGGATCCAGGATTTCGGCCCGTTTTCAATTCATAAAAAGCGTTCAAATAATGAAACTGAAAAAATGCCAAGTGAAAAGAGTGAAGCCATTGTTAATTCAGGTTTATTTTCCCAATAAGGAATCGATAATTACATGATTTTACTACAGTTTGTAGGTAATATCACAATATATAAACAGCTACCTCACCAGAGAGTTCCCCCATACCGCAAACGCGACACAGTCGCAAAATAACTTTTACTCTCGCGACACCTAGCGACCTGATAACGTAATACCGGATGTCAGCATGCGCAGAGCAAACTTCCTGGTTAAAAATTGTCAGCTGACAGTCAATGAAAACCATCGTTCTAGTGCGCTGTACCTGGGCCCGGTCTCCAATCTCCGTACTCAGACTCGAATCATGCTCAAACTCACACTTCATACTCAACTCGAGTACAGACTCAGCTTTGGTTAGACGAAGTGGAAATTCTAAATCTCCAAACACCGGATTTGTATCTCGAGTTTAAGCTGATTGCCACTTATGTGTGTGGAAAATGAAATTTGGAACTGTTTTGAACTTGATTCTATCATTAAGCAATTCTCTGAAAAGAAAATTCGCAAATTACGTCGAATGCTAAGGCGTAGTATGCCATAAATCGTCTAAGATGAACTGAGAATCAAGCCGTTTAGTGAGCCAAAACTAGCGCCTTCTTGATTCCATTTTTATAACAATGTAAACCATGATAACAGAAAACGTCTCAAAACAAAATTGATTTTTCCTGAAAGGGAAACAGATGTTCAACTCAATAGACCTAATTACCAAAGTATACGTAGGAAGGCATTATCATGCTGAAAGATAATATCAGCCTGTGTCATTTTTATCATCCGGTTCGTGGTCCTGCCACAATTTACATTTTTTATTGCTATGAATCTTTGGTTGGTGTAACAGGTGCCCAACTGCTGAGACCGGTGGCCCATGATGTGACCGGTGGCCCATTATGTTGTAACCTGTGGCCCATGATGTCGTTAAGATGCCTCTGAATTTAAGACACTTGACTTTTGTAATGTGCTCCAACATTCAAGATCCAACTATAATTTGCTGGTAACGAAAGATGTTTGGTATTGTAATTTTGGCCTTAAAGAACACCATTGCTATTAAACACAAGTTTTACAATCAGAAAAGCCCTAGCTGTGATTGAAGGGTTTGAGGTCACTAGTAATACGATGACGCCTTCGAAATTGACCGATACCGCTAATGGTTTACCTGCAGAAACCTTATTAAAAGCAAATTGAAAGTCATTTACACCCACAAACAGCTTTAATTCATTGTCAAGTTTCAAAATGTATACTTACATGAAATGTCTCTACAGTATTCAGCTCAAAATTTCACCTGACTTGTTCACGTTCAGTGTTCAAACAGCAGGTTATTCAAAATCGTGACGTTGTTTTATTCTGAGCCATACAGTGTCGGGGGGGGGGGGTTCGAGGGGGATGCAACTGAAAAATTAGGATACCAATAGAGGGTGTAACCGAAAAAAGATCCAGTTGTATGTGGGCAACATTTTATGGAAAGCCAAGATGAGTTAAGGTTTTATTCCAGAAACATCATTTTGTAGGGGTAATTCCGCAAACCATAGTAAAACTTTGTACATGGATTTTTGGACAGATGAATGTTAGCTCATTAAGCCCGAAACAGTAAAAGAAGAGTTGACATGTTTTAAAAAGTAAGTACATCATTTCCAAGCTTATAGAATATAGATAACATGGAAAGCCTTTTGTCTAGCTAGAAATGTATTATTTATTCTAATATATTTCCAATTCCTAAAGCGAACCCTTTTGTAGAATTTTTTTGTCGGAAAAAGTTACCCTTTGGTTTGGGCATTTTGTCTGAAAAGACATATTTCCGTAGAGAAACTGGTCGTGAAAAAGTGATCCTTATGTGAAGTTCGCCCTGCATACCTCGTCTATAGCAGTGCCCCCGGTACATTTGGCTGACCGTTACCTATGGTTACCGTATTGCTAAGGCATATTTGCTTACTACCAGAGTTGTTTGTCAAAGAAAAAATGCAGTGTTGAATTATATGTGGAACAATGCTGGTTTCGTTGAAAACTATCAACATATAACCAAATATTTTTTATGGCGGAGAAATGTATTTCTAGAACGGTAAACGATTGTACTGCGCTTTTGTCGATAATTCCACACCTTTTGACCCACTTTTCTTTGTGGTATTGTCAGTTTAACCACATGTGTGGATGATTAATTATGAATGTGTCATTGCCTGCGTTTGAAAAATTGAAATATTTTATTCAAACACCAAATCGTGTGGCTGGTCTGTTCTAGTGTTCAACTGGTAACCGATAAAGTCTTATGCTTAATCTAATGTTATTGGCAATGTATTTGTATTGTAACGAAATACGGGTTGAAAAAATGTGATGACGCTAACGGAGTTTCAAGATCAAGCTTTTCACTGATGCTTAATTCATTGTTATTGACAATGTAATTGCACTGTCGCAAAATACGGGTCGAGAAGATGTGACCGGGTTTCAGACGGTCATTTTATGCATTTGTAAGAGCGCAATCAACCTTGAAATATAAATCAGCATTTGCCATCAATTGCGTTGTACAGTTTATACGAGATTTTTTGTCCCACATTATCAATCAAGTTCTCTTTAGTTCATTATGTCGATAGCATGTTGCTGAAGCGGATGGTGAACGATTTCATAGGAAAACGAGAATATTGTATGAATCTTGCTAAAATCACATACATTCTGATGAAATGTTTTTAAAGTTATTGTAACATGTACTTTAGATCGTCGATACACAGCTCCGCCAAAAAAATGGCTCTCGCCACTGTTGTGTCATTATACATTGGGCTCTAGTCGGGGTTTTATTTTGTACTCGAAATTTAACTCAAATTAATTTTTAAAATTTTTGCTCTACTTTTGTGCGAACTCAAAGTATACATATGTGTGTTTATATACGGTTCAAGTTATCAGCACCGAGAAAATATTTTCACGAACTCGAAAGCCGAATGTAACCGGAATCCGCGGAGTAAAGGTTCGAGAAACTATGATTTCGATAATAGTTGTCAAAAATGTATGTAGCGTTGTTAGTCTAGTAGCCTCCCACATGGTCCCCTAGAAACTCGTGGTAGTGTAAGGTTTTTGAGTATTTCATGTTGGGTTGGTCCCCCTGACGCAGTTTAGCTGGAATGTAATCATGACAGCATTGAGCATTTTTAAATATGCAAATTAGGGCCGCCATTATCCAAACTTCTGTTTTTGGTTGTAACTTCCTTACCAAGTAAAACAGGTAAACTATTTTGATGTTTTTACACATGTTTCCAAGTTCAATGAATTCAATGGAGGTAGTTAACACGTGTTACAAGTGGATAAATCATACATTTGCATAAATTACGACGGCCATTACTTAAAAACCTACTTGTGCATGGCTGGGGTAAAAAGCACAACAGGTAAAAATTATGTTGATATTTTCGCCCATCCTTCTATGGATGACCAGGAAATAATTGCAACAGAAGGTTTTATTGCATAAATCATATCCTCTCACACCCCTTAGTGTGAGAAAAAAGTTTTCCGGAATCGGAGTGGCGGAAATTCATTTTCAAGATGGCAGACAAAATGGCCGACAGATTTACAAATGACCATTATAACTCGAGAATTTAATGTTATAGAGAAAAATTCAAAAAGGTTTCCGTATCTTTTGTGGGTCAACAAATCCATTGGAAATAGTTTTGTATGGCTCTGGTGACACCGTCCGCCATTTTACAAGATGGCCGCCAAAACTTGTTTGAGTTGCACAACTTCGCACGAATAGAGTAGTGTGTCGTCTTGATTTTAACACTGCACCATAGGTTTTCTGGGTCGACTAATCCATTGAGACTCATTGCGTTTGGTTCTAATGATTACTTCTGTTATTTTATAAGATGGCCACCAAATGGTTGATTCCTGTAAGAACTTCAGATTCCAGAGAAACGCAATATTCACAGATTTCATATCCAGACTTCCATAGGTCAAAATGTCCATTAAAATTATTTTTGTCTGGGTCTGATGGTTACGACTACCATTTTCAAGATTGTTGAACAAATAATAATTTATTTGAGTGAAAAACATCAGGTTCGCCTCGACTGAAGGGTAATTCTCCTGAAAAAATGTGCTATATCTAAAATAATTCTCTGCGATTAATTTAGTGATCTACTTTTCACATCAATTGACCGTCTGTGTCACCTCCAATTAGCTGTAAATACTAGTGAATACAGCAACAGTTGAGACAGGAGAAAGGTTTAGCAAAGTATGTTTAGCAAGTTAAACAGCTTATAAGCGCTTGTGCAGCTCCCACTAGGCTTCTCTTTAGTGATGTTCTACGTGTGGGCGAAGCAGTAATTCTCAGTCTGTGATCAAAATCTATACAAATTCAACCAGTATTTACACAACTTATCTCTTTAATTTACCTGGTGAAGAAGTTGGTGGTAGTGACTGTATTTGGACTTGGGCTATGCTTGATGACACCTTACCAATAACGAACAGTTGTTATGCTGTATCGCAACCACCGATTACATTCGCAAATGACAAAAGCGCGCACGTTTCGGCACCAACAGACAACTGTAGTTTCTTGATGTCCCACACTCTTCTCTTGTTTTCGTGCCTCTTGTCAGATTTCATGAATATTGGAAATTGTTGTGTGAAGTACCATGGTAACACAAAAGAACAGGTCTATATCGTGTGCAATGAGGGTAGTATAACCTTGCGCTGCATTCTGTACTGTTGTTTCTACAATTAAAACATCTGCGTCACCTTGAGCTTGTACCACTTTGCAACCTGCATTTCGAAAAAAGAGAATGAATCTTTGTTTGTTTTTGCTGTTTGTCAAAAATGTGAACTTCCTTCTGTGACTTGATCACCATGTCGCTATTGACGTGAACTTCAGTTCCAACCACTTCACCCAGTCTTGGAACATGGGAGACATCATTAATAGATGGGCTACCTCCATAGCCATCAAAAACTACAGTAGGCTGGGTGTACTTGGGAACGTAATCCACATAAGCTCTACCAACTGACTAAAATGTTGCACCTCTAGGCCATAGAATACAGTGAAGGAGACAACCACAGTCGATTACATGCATCGTCGTCTTTTCTGGAAATTGGTAATCCTCTGGTAGGTCGTCCCCCACAAGACCACAGTGCATCAGCTAATATTGATTTCTCACCGACTTTCGGAAGACCACATGTATCAAAAAGAGCGGGGTACCAACACATAGCTCAAACTTCAAAAGGCTTGATAAACATTTACTGTTGTCTTTTGCAGCTGTCAATAATTGCTGAAATAGCAGTTGTGGATCGACTTGTGTGAAATCACAATTGGCAACATGAATTAGTGGACTTGTCATTGCCACAACATTGTCTTTCTTTCTTAATTTGGAGTCTTTCACACTCTACCTCTCTGTAGACAGGAGAATGACCTTTCCGGCTTCTGTGGCATTTTCGGCATTGACGAGTGTGCGTGCAGTCACAACAGTGGCGATGTTCTGCAATGTTTCCCTTTCAATGGGTTTCTGTTGTGGAGGAATTCAACAAGGCTGAGAATGTTTTTGTCATACCACGACTGCCTTGCCTGGGTACGTTCTTTATGCTGCTCAGCTGTTTCAAAACTCAAGTTTATCATACTCTGCATGGACATTTATATTTGAGCAGGCCGACCAGGAAAGCAGTCACTGTGCACGCTCCTGCTTATCTCCCATTTAGCAACCTCTAGTTAAACCTCCTGTAAATTTAATGGTTTTCATGAGCGTTTGTTCAATTACAAGGTCAGATGACAAGCCTGCCTAGAATCTGTCACTTCTTCTTTTGTCACGGTGGTGGTTAATAAAGGCGCTGTAGACGGTCTGGATGGGTGTCTTTGAGTTGCTGCATCTGCTGCAAGTGTATGTATGCAGATTTTGTATGTGAGATGTGACCAGCAGCTACAAAGTAAAACAGCATTTCAGAAACTGATTTTAGGTGAAGTTAACAATCTGACGTTATTTTTGCTTATAGAAAAAGTCGAAGGACGTGAACCATCTTCATATACTGTAGTCAGAGACTGCTGGTTCAACTTTGCAAAGGACAAGTCTTTGTTTTTTATGAATTCCTACAAGACAATCCGACAAGCATACAACGCCGCACATAGGCGTCATGCCAGCAATAAGATCATCATACAGCTTAAGACTAGTTTTTAAATCAAAATCAATTATATCAGTGGCCATTGATTCTTCTCGGACGAACCATTCTGTCACTGCGAATTCTGAACACTCGTATGCTCTGATTCAGTCGTGTTTGAATATATCAGTCGCAGTAGGTAGGAAGCCAGAAGTGAACTCTCGTGAGGGTATTCCACTGTAATCCAAGGTTCAGAATCGGAAGACAATGTCTGTGCTTTGCATGTCCCAGTGTATACATCTCTAGTTATGCTAGGATGTCTGAAGAATATGTCTTCATATATTCTGACGAGCCGACATTTGTGTACAAGCATTGAATTGCTCCACCTCTTGGCGCGGAATCTGTGTGTTCTGTGTTGGTGACATTTCGGGACTCCTGGAATTTCTGAAGAAGAAAGATCTTCTTTCTCCAAATCCTGAAGTCATTGGTTCTGGATTGGCGTTACTTGATCTGTCAGTATTTGGAAGTCGAATGCTGAACGCTCTAGCTGTTATGATACCATTCAGTGCTGGGTCTACCAACATATGCCCTTCAGTGCTCTATCCACACTTTTTCCATTCAACATAATGGATCACAATGTTTGGTACATACACCGTCTCAAGAACGTGAAGCCTGGTGCCTAACACTACGTATCCAATACATCCCAGAAAGTGACTACAGATTACTGTCGTTTGGTTTGCTGGCACTAATTTCCTCTAAAATCAGTTACCTATGCTCATAAAGCATGCACATTAAACCAATTGTGACTACTAAATGTTAAACATTCAATTGTTCACTTCTGTAACACAAATTAATTTACTTTTCATCAAATGCATGTGAAATCAGTTGCCAAATTGTCCACTCATGTCAGTAGCAGACGAAATCTTTTGATGGGAACAACTAATAATGTCTCCAATAGAAGAAAGCAAAGCCAATTCCTGCTAAGAGTTGTATTAACATTCAAGTCTCTAAAACTGTTGAATTTATTTAACCCTAAGGACAAAATTTCTATGGGTCTACGGTCCAAGGTAGTATACAAATTTATCTGTGCTGGATGTGGCTCCAGTTATATAGGCGAAACTGCTCGCCATTTGAAAACCAGTACCAAGGAACATCTAAATTCTGATAGAAATTCACATGTAAATATTCACCTACAGAGCTCCAATCATTGTTATCAGCAGTGCTCTTTCAATGACTTTGCAGTAATAGACCAGGCAGTAACAACAATGGAGCTTAAAATTCGTGAGGCTTTACACATCAGTTGGTGCAAGCCCAATCTCAATAGGCAACTGACACACCACATGTTGTCATTGTTGGTCTAGTTCATTGTCACTCCCTGTAACCGACTGTATCTGTGCTTCATTACTTGTTGCTGGGATTAGCTAGGTGGCCACTGTATTCTCACTTCTGAAGATGGTGTTGAATAAATGACACCGAAACATGTCAAGTCTTAAAACCGTTGTTGTTTTCTTTAATAATGGCCATCATTGTCTAAAATTCTATTTCTGTTCGTGACTTACGGAGCACTTTATGTAAATCACCTGTACATTTGCACCCATGTTTTCTTCATCAATGAAATCAATTTATTGGTCATTACATCATAAATTTGTGTAGCTTATAATTTATGCAAATACGAGTTGACGTTACTCATTTTGAATGCCTCCAAGAACTACAGTTAAATAAATACAGATGGAAATTATGTGGCCAGCAAGTAAACTGTCGCAGTACGGTGTGTCTTAGTTCGAAGATTCACCGAAAGGACTCTCATCCAAAGATCGAGTCCTAGCAGCTTGGATAGCAAACAAGACGCTTGATTATTTTTGGTTAACTGATTGATGTTATTCATAGAGAGGGCGCTAGCGTAATTGCTTTACTTCATTGTTAGTGTACTTAATTAAATACAGCCTCCCGTTCAGTAACGCTAGGACCTCGCTAAAAAGCAAGGCTTCGCGAGATTACGTGAGATACTGCCGCGTATTTTAAATGAGAACACGTGACTTTGATTAGGTTTTAGCTAGGTCCTAGCGTAGGTAATAGCGTCTACTGAACGCAGGCCAGATTTCACTTGTTTTAACTAGTGGTTATCATATAATAAATCAATTACTGGGTTTAATCATTATCTATCCATCCACGCACAATCTCAAAGCATAGCTTCCTTTTAAACAAACCCACAGTCAACTTCTGACATACATCAAAGGCAATGTGAAGCACATAGTCAAAAACAGAAGAAACAGTGCTTAAGATTCAAACTACAGTCAACCAAGTTTGAAAGTGCGCTCGTAGATGCTGCTCGTAGATGCTGTTGGACATAGTTTAGAACTGTCCTCACAATCAGTTGTTTGGTGTTCATGTGAAACGATTTTACAAACTTATGGTTCTTTGCCTCAGCGAGTACCACATTTATGAACAAAGGTTGAAACGCAAAAATGCCTGCCTTACACTGTTTAAAAGGGAGTTGCATTGTACATTTCACGGACGGCGTACTATAGTGGGCTGACGGGGGGTATAGCACCCCACATATTTCAGTGCAGCGCCGCCCACGGCCGCATAGGCGTCGCACCATGGGTGGCTTGGGGCTATACGCCGCCCATGCATTTCCACAGAAAGATATATAAACAAATCAAACAAAATGAAGTACGATGAATTTATAGAGCGCTGGTAAGGTGTTGACCTTTTTTGTTTGTTATGAATGAATCATAGCCTCTACTTGTTTGTAATGTTAAATTACCTTTGTACATATCACCACTATAAGTTGAACTTAACTGATCCTTGACTAAACAAGAGTTATTGTATTGCCGTGAGGACACTGTAATTGTGTGATCTGTACCGTACCTGTTATACTGAATAAAAAGTTTGAAGGTGCCCTGCTCACGTGCTTCCACAATGGCATTGTTGATGCTGTGGCAACGACAAAAAAGATTTAAATCTCAACAGATGAGAATGTGTTATCTAATGTGAAATAAATAAAAGACGAAGACATCCAAGCTTCACACAAAGATCATAAGATGCCTGTGAAGTGTGGAACGATGAATGAGGACACTGAAGTAGAAATATATGTCACAGGGGCGCTCTTGGCTGCCGATTAGCAATATGACAAGAATTGTTATCAGGGTTCGAATTCAGTCTTTTCCAAACCTTTGAAAAGCTTTTTAACTTCTTGGTTTTGATGCATGTTTCAACAGTTATCAACAAAATATGTGTTTGTGAGATTGAAGTTGCATTTCCTACTTATTAGCTGGCTAAAATGGACAAAAATCGAATCATGAATTTTACTCTCAAAATATCGGCCTCATATATTCCTTATCATGTGATACGATTCCATTCCATTACCAACTTACGACATACGGAAAGTGTAAATATGTCATTTTCTTGTTGGTAACCGAAATAGAATCCTTTCACAAAAAAAGAATAAGACCTTTTTATGACAGCCACCTGAACGGGGTAAAACGCAGCTTAAAATTCAAATTCTAACCCTGGTTATGAGGGTGGGTGTTGAGACACAGCAACCTACTAAAAGTCGACATTTGTGCACAGTCAGAATGAGCGAACGCGGACATCTGTACAAGTATCGTAACTTTCGAGGGCACTTTCCGACAAACTGAAGTTTTCTAAATTGATGAGAAATGAAATTAAATACGCCAGGTTGTGTATCAGTTGCAGGGTTTGGAAATTTCAAAGCAGGTCTTTAAAGTGTGTTAAACCTGATGCTGCAGCTGTACATCGGTGTATGATCTTTTTAGCAGCATTTACACGGGAGACAGTGGTCACGGAGCAACTCACCCGAAACAGCTGATCGGGCGTAAGTGTGTGTGTAAACCCGATTGACTTCATTGAGAGAATAGAGTACACTTCTGAAAATGATTCAGATCTTGTTTCAGATGGTAGTCACGCAAAAGTCTCTGATTCTAAAACTTAATAAAATCATCCAGAGTCATGTAACCAAGACGGTGACCCAAACTACTCTTGGTGGACAAAATTTGAAAATCCATGATGTAATTGCCAACTGGTTTCATTGACCACAAAACATTGGTGCAAATATCAAAATAATCCACATATAATGCCCTGTAAGGAAGTTTTGAGCAGAAATAAAATTTTAAATAATGGCGTCCTTAACTTGCATAAAATCTATTATGCAGCAACCACAGGCGTCCTCAGCTTCTGATCGTCCTCAATACACTATATATAATTACTACGAGGTATGACACTCCGGACTAGACATTTCACGGGTGCTTCATAGCAAACACAAAACTCAATAAATTTACAAAAAACAGAGGTTCAAAAACCATGAGGTATTGTTTTTTCTCCCAATACCATTTACGGTGTCCTGCTCCCACGAGTTCGCAAGAAATTCGAGGTCAAAGCACAAAAATCTTCCCAAAAAGCTCGTCCTGAGCAACTCCCTTGTCTCACGCGCAGGGTATGGAATTATCCAATGAGTTACGGATGAACGGCAATTTCCAATTCATCACGGAAAGTCACGGCATCGATAACTCGGCAACTGCCGTTCATCCGTAACTCATCGGATAATTCCGTACCCTGCGCGTGAGACCAAGGAGTTGCTCCGGACGAGCTTTTTGGGAAGATTTTTGTGCTTTGACCGCGAATTTCTTGCAAACTCGGTAGAGCAGGACACCGTAAATAGTATTGGGAGAAAGAACAATTCCTCATGGTTTGTTGAATCTATGTTTTGTATAAATTTATTGAGTTTTGTATTTGCTAAGGATGGCTGAAGTGAAGCACCCGTGGAATTTCTAGTCCGAAGTGTCATACCTTGTAGTATCATATAGTGTATAGGGGACGATCAGAAACTGAGGACGCCTGTGGCAGCAACCTGTAAACTTATTTCATTATTAAAGTCCTGGGCCCGGTCTCCAATCTTTTTACTCGAAATGGAACTCGAAATTAGGTTTGACATTTTCTACTCTACTTTTGGGTGAACTCAAGATCAGTGTCTATTATTCTATGCTCGAGTACACAATAACTTGTGTAGATAATTTATTGCTCTTAGTTCACAGTTTGTAAACCCAATATTAAAGCAATAAGTTCGAGTTTGAACTCGAAATTTCGAGTTTTTACTCAAGTTTGTAGCAAGAATATAAGGGTCTTCAAGGGCAAACTTGAACTAGAAACTCCTATGCATAAACTATAATGTATTCGAGCACAGTCTGATAACCAATTATCTTAAGTTCGCACAAAAGGAGCAGAGAAATTGCCAAAAATAGTTTCGAGTTCGTTTCGAGTACAAAGATTAGAGACCGGGCCCTGGTCTCAAACTGCCCATGTGGTTCCAGTATCCGAAAATACTTACTACATAAAATCTTATTTTGGACACCCTTTCTTTACATTCTTTTCGCCTTTCTTGCCAAAAGCGATTTTTTAACAGTATTTGACCCTCCTCCGTGAGCGTATAATTACCGGCTATCATCGGTTATTTCCGTACCCACATTTCCGGCTCATCAGTTCAGGAAGTTGTCTTGAACGCCGCCATTTTTTCCTTGTAACTGAATGTGCTATCGCTTGCTCGAAAAGTCTTCATTATTTTGTTTTATTAGTAATATCTCGTTTGTGTGTGTGGTGTATTTATAGTTTGTAGTTAGTGGTCGTTGATTTTTTTTGGAATGTTACGCGTACTTATTATGTTAAAATAGCATTGGTGTTTAGTTCCTTACGTAGGGTGGTCGAACCTAGGATCCAATATGAGTCGAACCAATTTTTGTCGTTTTGATTTTTTTTCTTGTTTTGAAAAAGTACTTTGCTATCATTGCAAAGTTAGTGCATTCCACTCAGTAAAAAATGAAAAGTATCAAAATCGGGGCAAGCAGTGTAGTGTTATTGCAATTTTTGTGGCGAAATTTGGGTCACTTTGTTTGGATCGCGTCGGCCATATTGGAGGACAGCAGGATAAGTTACGAGTTTAAAACTTTGTGTAAATTGTTTTCGCCAACAATTTACGGTGAAATTTAGTGAGACATATCTTTACTTATTATTCTGCACGATTCAACAGTTTTCACCAAATTTCAGCCTCGCAGTTGTTACTTATTAAGTGATAAATGTCACGTGTGGTCACAATTTCCGTTGGCGGCACCGACAACATGGCGACTCAAGATGGAGGAAGACCGAGTAAGTCAATGTCTGCCATGTCAGGCTAACACAAACCGTTCAGAAAGGCATCAACCATTGATGATGACAGAACTTCCTCAAGGACCGTGGCAAGAAATTGCTGTAGATTTCTTCGGACCAATCCCTGGAACAGGTGAATACCTACTAGTTGTGATCGACGAATACAGTCGCTATCCTGAAGTTAAGGTAGTATCGACAACCTCAACTAAAGCAGTAGTTCCCAAAGTTGATGCGATACTTGCCAGACAAGGTATTCCCAGCATTGTCAAAAGTGACAACGGCCCACCATTCAACGGGAAGGAAATCACCCAGTTTGTCAACTATCTAGGTTTTCGCTATCGCAAAGTAACACCTCTACACCCAGAAGCCAATGGTGAAGTTAAGAAGTTTATGCAGTCCATGGGCAAACAAGTCAGAATCGCTCATCAGGAGGGTAAGAGTAGGACCCAGGAGTTGATAAAATTCTTGCGGCAATACAGAGCGACCACTCACTCCACCACCGGATTATCCCTATTTGAAGCACTGTATGGAAGACCAATGAGGACACAATTACCCCCAGATACTTGCACCCATGCCTGATGAAGAGATGAGAAGAAAAGATGCTCTCAACAAACACAAAATGAAACAGTATACTGATTCACGCCGTGGTGCTCGCGACTCCGGTGTGAAAAGAGGAGACACCGTCCTAGTACGACAGCAAGGAGGCAAGCTGACCCCGGTGAGAACTCTTGGAGCTTCATACAATTGAAGTACTTCGTGGTTATAGCGCGCCTTGACAAGGATTATGCCGACCAAAAGTGAAGATGGAATTCTTCTCTAAAATCCTCTCAATTTCCGAAGAAAAGCTTCATCAAAGTCAAGTGACAACTTTAAGTGCAAAACAGGGGGATCCAGGATTTTGAGTTAGGGGGGCCAGGACAGACTATTACTAGCCATGCAGGATTTTGCCCGTCAGACGTTCGCACCCCCGAACTGCCAAATGGAATCTAGGAGAATTTTAGAGGAACCATGACCCCCTTGGTCCCCCTCTAAATCCGCCACTGCAAAATGTATTTTTGAAGTGGTGGAAACCTCTTATTCGGTGAGCGGATTTGGCCTACTACCCGAATAAACTATACTGGACGGAGTTAACATGGAAACCGATGAGGAGTGTTGTAGCCCCTGTATAGACAGCCGAGTGGCGACGTGTTGCTTACCTGTAATGTAATATTAGTTAGTTCTCAGTGCTATGTACGAGGAAGAACTTCAATAGATAGGCTGTTGTCCTCTCTTTGAAACAGTCTGTATTTTTTATGTTTGATATGGTGTTCTCCAAAAAGGCTGAAAACACCTCTGCGGCACCTGATATTGATTATGTATGGTCGTGTTAGATTTCGTGGAAACTATTAAAGCTGTAACGTAGATAAAAAAAAATTCTGTTCATGCTGGGAATATATTATTCACAACTGATTCGTGGGTATAACGAATCCTATTACTTTTTCAGTTAAGTTAGATTGACAATCATTTCATTCGCACGACACAGATATGCGGGCCATTGAACTGTTCGTTTTTTTGTCATCATAGTGAATATAAAACACGTTTGAATTAATTATTCATAGATGTTGTATATGGTGCTCAGCCACTGTGGCGACGGACCCGGGCATCCACATTGGGGAAGGGGGTATCCAACCACTATGTATAATATTTTTGGAAATAGTGACTGAATTGCAGTTGAATTAAATAAAGAATCTAGTTTATGCTTCACCTTTTTACTTTTATTATTAATAGTACAGGCCCGTAGCCGAGGGGAGGGTTCGGGGGGTTCGATCGAACCCCGACCCCGCTGAAAAGGTCCACCCTCCAGCATATTCGTTAAAGATAGGTTTTAATTGGACAATAACAACAAAATTGTTGCAGCTACTGTTGCTAACTACAATGATAACTAAGTTAGCAATAATTTTGAATTCGCTTCTGATTCAAACCGCGTCACGTGGCTTCGGACCGAACTCGGCAAACTTCGCCCCAGTGCAGCGGTTTGTGTAGATGACAGGATTGTGCATACGATAAGAGGAGGATTTATGTTATTCATAAACCACGCGCGTGGTGGCTACAACAAAGGGTAACAAGTGAGTCCAGAAGTGAATGTCTATACCTAAGCATAAAAGTCTAGCCCAAAGACCTAAGCAAACTTCATGTTAATGTAAATAACAACGAGAGAACTCCCAAAAAGTAGTGCGGTGTGAATGCCTTAAAGGCGAAGGCAACCTTTTTCCATGTCATTTTGAGCTAAAATAAGGTGGGTTGGCTATCCTAGACATATTTTCCACTTAATCACAGCTTTTCGTAATTTTATTAATTACTCGTCCGCTACTCCGGAAGTGACGTTTTAGGAGGCAAGCGTTTCCCGCCACTTGGTTTTGCGTTGACTTTACCGTGCGAATCTGTTCTATTCTACTTTTGTTTTGTGCTGTTTTTCAACAA
>NMRA01000119.1:646227-693416 GCA_002633005.1 Phoronis australis
CTCCTCTGATAAAGCAAGTTAACAAATGCTTGTATCAAGCTGGCAGTCGGATGCCCATCCACGGGAAACCAAGTCCATAGAGGTTTGCATGGCAGAGTGACAAGGGACAACAATGGACACCTTACTGGATAGACATGCCTGAAATCTCCAAAGCCGGCCAGCAGCTCATGGTTGCAAGAGCATACCACCATGGGGCAAGAGATATAAATTAAAAGCAATTCCTTAGCATGCACAACACTTAGCAAATACCGGGGAACATGTCAGTAACATCATGGTTTGTTATGGACCAAAGGAACAGATGATAATGTTAATTGAATTCTGTGGTCTGCAATGGCAATTTGAGATTAATCTGTTTTATTGTGTTGATATTATAAGCAGATGACAATCGGATTATATGTAGACAGGAGCTAGAAGAAGCATACTAACGACATTTTTGAAAGCTGGTCTCTGAGTTTTAGGTAGTCTGTCAAGTTCTATGCATATAAATTGGTCTCTTTATCATAACATCAACTAAATTTTCATAATAATTGTACAAATTAATGATAAATCTAATAAATTTTGGTAAGAAATCCTATTTGTTGTTGTATTATTAGTCTTGCATCAGATCAAAATAAATGATTTTGTTAAAATTGCAGTTGGTTGGTTAAATTTTGGCGGCCATATTGGAATTATGCAAATGAGGAGTCTTAATATTATGAGAAAAAGATATTGCGATGTCATTATGATAGATTTCTAGTTAATAAAGTATTGTTACCTAGCCTTAAAATGTGTGATCATCCCTCAAGCAACCATAGATTGTGTTACTGAGCGGCCATTTGTTTTTTGAGACCTTGACCTTGACCTCAAAATTTGGGCAACCGACCCCCATGAGATTCAGCATGTCAAAAAGTACTAGTGTGCCAAATTTGGTCCTTTAATCCGACGTGTAAATGTTTTCGGGTTAAGGGCCTGGACTAATAGTCTATGTGCAAATTGTGGAAACTTGAACAAGTGATGTTTTATGGCATCCACAAAGTTCCAACTTTGCTGTCAATCCTTGAAAGAGTCTGAAATGTTCCTAATCTCTATTTTTCACCCTCACAAGTTTTCAAGCAGATTATTTTCCACCAGATATTCTTCAACAGAATAATACGCATAAATGAAGTACACGAATATCTGCTACTGATTATGATGAAGCATAACAGAGCACATGAACTGGTGACGTCAGCTTGCAAAGTTTTCCATTCACAGAATCTATTTTTAGCCTTTTCCTCTTTTTCCATGAGGAGTCGAACCATTTATGCCAACTAATTAGCACAACCCACGAGAACATGAAAAACAAGTGGGCCTACATAATATAATACAATTTCTCAGAAAATTTTTCTGTGAACATTATTTCTAGAATTCTGTTTACAAACAGATTTGTTTTCAGGTGTCAAATCGCATACAACATTTGTCTTTGTAGGAGACAAAGGCTGTCCCTTGGCCTGGCTGAATTCACTGGATCTGAAATAATAGGTATAAAAAATAAAAGGCATCAAAAGGAATAAGAGGTAGGCAGGGGCGGGAGGGTAGGCAGGAAAGGAGGGTAGGCAGGGGCGGGAGGGTAGGCAGGGATGGTGTTGTAGGCAGGGATGGTGGGGTAGGCAGGGGAGGGAGGGTAGGAAGAGGCCGGAAGGTAGGCAAGGACGGGAGAAAGAACTAAACTTTCTTAGGTTGTGTAGGACCATATCGACAAATAGTTGAATTAACCCAAACACCTATTGAACAAAACTGTATAGACTTGAACTATAGTAAAAGTGTTTTATTTTCAGAAATTAAAAGCCTCTGCACTTTCATTCTTGGCTTTGTACTAAATTTCAAACAGGTGACCATGTCTTTTGAGTAAAAATTAGCAAAAAAGGTACATCCATAGCAAAGCAACCACATCAATAACACGACCAAATTTTGATTGATATGTATGCCCAAGATGAAGTCTCAAAAATCTTAGTTTTCCTTATTATTATTTTGTGTTTGTTTCATTTACGCACCTTTTTTCATAAAAATACTAAAAGTCCTACTTTTTACAGCCTCTCATGTTAAAGAGGAACATATTAAAACAATTTCTAACATCCTGGAGACAGAAGAACGGTGAACAAAGCATAGCATAGTCCTATTTTGGATAGCCAATGTAAAAAATAAAATTGCCACTTGGAGGCGTAGCGGTAATCAGATCCTTTTGAAAATTGTTATCAGGTTCATAAGAACTTATATCTGCCAAATTTCAAGGAGATTCTGCAAGGGGTAAAAGGGATACAGCATGACAAAACAGACATACCGGAAATATGCATGCATATATGTGTATGTCGATGCATAAAAATGACCATTAGTGGGCAAAGTTAAAGTAGAATGTGTCTAAAAATGGGAAGGTGGTGTTGTCTCCATAACAGAAACCTATTTGCCAAATTTCACAAAAATCTGCCAAGGAACTCGGTAGATATAGAGGATGGCTAAGACAAAATAAGAGCAACGCGAAGCGTTTAAATGCACCCACGAATGCACCGCAAATGGTGTGCTTTTAGGGGTGTTTATTTGTATCACAGAAATGGCCAATAGATGGCGCAAAATACGTCGAATCCATCCAAAAACAAGAATTTCTCATCGTTTCTTTAATAGAAAAGTTAGCTACTTCCCAAATATTTTAAAAATACGTCAAGGAACATCAGAGAAACAGAAGAAAACAGCAAAAAAATGAAATTCCCACTAGGGGGCTATTGGCGCAAAAAAACATTAACTGTCACTAGCAGGGGCAACAATAGTTGAAGTCTTCAAAAAATCATCGTTAACCGTCTTTTTCACAATAAGAACATATATGCCAATTTTCACAATCATCCTTAGAGTGATTTGGTTGATAGAGGGGCAGATGCCAAAAACAAGACTACAAAACAGTAAAAATGGTCCTTAGATGAAATGAAATACGTCGAATCCATAAGAAACTAGAGGAGCATGTCATTGTTTCACTAGAAGGTATTCACCAAATTTCATAAAAATCTATCAAGGAGCTTGAATTAGAGAAACAGAGGAAAACAGAAAAAAAATTAAATTGCCACAAGGGGCACCACATTTGTCTGATCCATCTGAAAGTCGTCGCTGTCCATTGTCAACTTCATATAAATAAACTTGCTAAAGATCGTGCAGAGAGTTTGGGAGATTCAGCCATGGGCAAAAATAAAATAAAACTGCCACTAGGAGGCGCCACAGTAGTTGAGGTCGTCGGAAAATGAATGAGAGCCGTCCCCTTCACAGTATGAATATACATGCCAATTTCTATAATCATCCTTTGAGTGGTTTGGTTAACAGAGGGGTGGACGCCAAACAACAATGAAAATGGCCACTAGGTGGCGCAAAATACCTTGCATCAATCCGAAAACAAATGGATAGCATCACCTCACTAATAGACGCCTGTCTGCCAAATTTTATGGAAATCGGTTGAGGACCTTTGAAGAGGTAAACGTAAAAAAAGTAAAATTGCCATTAGGGGCCACGCCGGTACTCTGATCCGTCTGAAAGTCATCATCGCCTATTGTCAACTTTATATAAATACATTTGCTAAATTTAATAAAAATCCTGTAGAGCGTTTAGGAGATACAGTCATGGGCGCAAAAACAAACAAAACTACCACTAGGAGGTGCCAGAGTATTCAAAGTCGTCAGAAATCATCATAAGCCGCCTCCTTCACAATAGAAACATATATGCCAATTTTCACAATCATCCTGAGTGATTTGGTCGACAGAGGGCGTACGCCAAAAAACAGACTACAAAGTGGTAAAAATGACAGTAAAAATGGCACAAACTATCTCAAATCCATCCCAAAACGGGAAAATAGCGTCATCTCACTAATAGATGCCTAACTGCCAAACTTTATGAAAATCTGTTGAGAACCTCCGAAGATATAGACTGAGGTAAACCTAAAAAAAAATAAAATTGCCACTAGGGGGCACACCTGTGCTCGAAAAGGTCCGAAATTCATCGCCATCCCTCGTCAGCTTCATAGGAACATATCTGCCAAACCTCATCAAGATCCTGTGAGGGATTTAGGAGATACAGCTGCGGACACCCAGACAGAGATGACAGCACCCACATATAAATATGTGGGCGCATAAAATTAAAACTGCCGATAGGATGTACAGTGGTAGCTGAATACATTCGAGAATTCACTTGTGTCATCCCATTCATGATAAGAACGTGACCGCATATTTCATGAACCCTACACTAGGTTACAGCCGATGACGCATTTGTGTGCTCAGCTTAACTCTGCGAGCTAATGAAACTTAAAGTTAATTGTCAGAGCTCGATTTGGTGACCCGCAGGTCGCCAATGCGACCTTAAATTGCACCTGGGAAAATCCCCAGTCGCCACTACGAGAATCTAAGTCAGACAATAATTCCCCCAAAATTCGTTTCAAAGTTTGTGTTGACTTCCAAACTTAAAATTAGTAACAATTTTCCTAGATTTTATACGTTTGGTTTACAATTGTTCCATTTATTTCGTGAAATCAGTGCGTTTGCCTCACAGCAGTCAGCTTAAATTAGAACGGGAAGTAAACAGGCAGAAGTCGCATTGGTCGCCAAAAATCAAGCAAGAGTGGTGAAACACGCGCCTCCAGTGTATGCAATTATCTTTGTTCTATCTTCGTACAAATTGGGGAGAATTGAAGACGCATGTGTGAGAACGTAGTGCGGCACAACCTTTTTTGTCTTTTTTTAGTCAACGAATTCGCTTTCAATTTTGGCAACCTGAGTTTTTGTTTGGTGACCTGGAATTTTCGCCGAGTCGCTGAATGCGGCTTGCCGTCAAGCTAGGTGTCTAGCTTTTGGAGGTCAAGGTGAATTGACATTCAAGATGGTTGAAAGACAATGAAAATGCAGGCACATGTCAAAACATGGTAAATGGTACTTAAAACATGGCAAATGGTACTTAAACATGGTAAATGGTACTTAAAACGTGGCAAATGGTACTTAAAACCATAACTGTAATTTTGTAGTAACAACACCAACCTTTGGTGCTGAAACTTGGCAAAAAAGTTTTTGATAGTCGTCTGCTTCCCACTGTGTAGATTCTCACTGGACTTCCTCTTCTTGGATAGACCAATAGTGCGACACTTGGATTGACCTCCTGCAAACAAATGGATCTCCATTTAATTACAACCACCAAAAAGTTACATGTGCAGTTCTGATGGCATTTTAAGGACAACTTTGTCATAGACAACGAGACGATTGCTCATTTGAATATACCGGATATTTGCAAAAATGGCGTTGTGAACCATTTTGGTGTACAATGATTGCTCAGACTACACTAGTAATGATAGTGTCCATTGTTACTAAGTATTATGGGTAAAAATAACAATGTTGCAGAACCTCGGTATAAATGCAACGCAAGCCAACACCAACTCCGTGGTTTTAGGAATTCTCTTTAAACGCTTGTAAAGCTTGTTACATTGACATCACATAGTTACTGTATCGATATTAAATAAACTCATTACAATTCATCTGGAATGCTGATATGGTCTGTAAAGTACTACCTTTATTTTCTGCTGTTTTTGCTTTCGCCGGATTACTTGCAATAACTTGCACATCATCATCATCACCAGCACCACCACCACCACCAGCACCAGCACCACCACAGGTGTCGCCACCAGACCCAGTGATACCGCTGCTGTTGCACGAAGACTGTCGCAGATAAAATGACAACGTTCTGTTTGAAGACTTTGTCTTGGCCATCATTCCTAATTTACGGCAAGATGAGAGGCTGGACTTCTGAGTATCTGCTGGTAGAAATACTCTTTGAGTTGCCTGCTCTTGACTGAGTGTTCCCGTCTCCTCACCTTCCAGCTTATCTATCATCATGTCTTGTTGACTAGAGGATAATTTCCAAGATGTCTGGCTTGACAATGAATCAACATTTTGACTTAGAGTGAAACTATAAGTGCCAATACTGTTTTGAGATTGATCAGACTCCGAAGGGGGTTCTTCGACTGCGTCAGGTAATGGTTCAATTACAGCTGCTGCCTGTTTGAATGTATCTAAATGTTCGTTTTCTTTACTTGCATCGACTGCTGTGTTTCTACTAGTTTCTATGCCAATGTTACCGGCACTGCCTGGACTTTTGTTATCACGTGTGCGGTGCTCATCAATACATTCAATAGTTTCTTTAAAACAAACAGAACTGACGTCGTTATTGTTGATGGACGGGGTGCTGGTTGTAGTCTTTTCTCCCACAATCCTCGATTGTACAGGCTTGAAATCAAACTGTGGTGCAACCATCACCGATGACTCACTCTTGACTTTCCAGGCAAAGGCTCCAATACCACCAATTAGTCTTTTCCGCTTGCTTGTTGAATCCCTGCTTTGAGCCAACTTCTTCTCATACCTGTCAAAAGCATCCTCGTCAAGAGAACCCTTGGGTGAAGCAGATTCCAGACACTTTGTCACGGTGGTTTGTTGTGATGGTGGAGACACTTTATTGCTGAAGAACCTTAAAAAGTGTCACAGATGATACCAAAGGAAGGTATATCAAACTGTTTATTTTGAGAAAAATTGAATCACTTGCTGAAAGAGCATCATTTGTGAATAAACAGGTATGCATTTTAATCCGACCCAGTAAGTTCTTAAGTCGTTGAAAGAAAAATGCAACCGCAAGGGACCATTGCCAGAATGGAAAAGAAATTAGAGTTGTGTAAGACATTGTCCACAAGTCTGTGTATTGAGCCTAATCTCAGTAAAAGTTTACATTTTCTGAAAGTTTACATTTTCTGAAAGTTTACATTTTCTGAAAGTTTACATTTTCTGAAAGTTTACATTTTCTGAAAGTTTACATTTTCTGAAAGTTTACATTTTCTAAAAGTTTACATCTTCTGAAAGTAGAAAGCTTGTAGAATTTGACTGACATTTGACCAATCTGCCATTTATTGGGTCACATGACCATAACTGTTTGGTAAAATTTTGCTAAAAAGAAAGGTACACTTGATAGCAAAACAATGATATCAATAACATAAATAAATTAAATATAGATTTTCAAGATGAAATCTCAAAAAAATAATTGCAGGTAGTCCGGTACAACGTGTATAGATGTGCGCAAGCGGCGCACGTCTGGTACACCGTGTACCAAACTCTACGAAGGGATTTGCTGACAATGTAAGTCACAAAAAATATCATGATGGCACTAACTTTCCAAAAATGCATCTCGACACAAATCCTGGCTCAGCAACAAAACTGATCAAAAGTAAATGTTAGTGGCTTTACTTTAATCATTCCTAATTCATAACTTAAGGTTCATTTATTAAAATTTTAAGTTTAGATCGATTTACATACCTGCTTTTAACTTCCACAGTGACTTCTTTCTTGGCATTCAAATCAAACTTTTGCTTCGTTTTGGTGTAGATGGCAAAAATATTACGTGGCGGCAACCATGCTTTCGCTATCTGGTCAGACTCGGCCAATTTCAGCTCTTGAAATCTTGCATGTTCCTTCTCTTCTGTATTGCCTGTACGCTCCATCTCGCATTTCTCCAGTCCCTGACTGGCATCAGAATTATCCACAGCTTCAAAAATATCTTGCAACCTGGACCTTTTCGCTGTGGTTTGCTTCGGGTAAAAGGACATCTCGCCGTCACTGTCTTCCGGGTCTGTATTGAGTTTCGATTTCTTGGCGACGTGTGCAAATTTCTGAAAATGGCCAGCTGATGGAGAGGGATCTGAGACGTATCCATTGACCTCAGGCTTTTCAACAACAGGGTCATAATAGCTGGTCAGATCATGATCAGTTAGAGCAGCCTCGTCGTCGCTCTTGTGCCCTAAAACAAAGTAAACAAGTACTTCGACCATTTGACAGAGTGGGACACTGGGCAAACCACACTGATTTTAATAATTTATCATGATCACTCAATACAGCATACACATGGCATGAGAACAAAAAAGTCAGAAGTGAATTATCAAATGATTTAAATCGGTCTATTTGGTTGCGAGGTACTAGGATAGTTATTCCGACTTAACTGAGCAAAGTTGATGATGTAGCAAACGAATGACACCAAGGGGTAACCAAATCCAAAATGTTGCTCAGAATGCTCAGAACCAAACTGTGGTTCTTCAGTATCAACAAGACGATGGAAGCAACAGCGTCCACCGGCTTAGACTGCCAAGCTGCCATTGTTGCCTCAAATTATGTCCCCATCAAGTTTACTAAACCACCCAGTGCTCTGTAGAAGTGGCATACCACTGATTAGACGGCAAATCCGTCGCCTGACAAAACTTCACGTGAGCACTCATAGGACGGCTGACGAGACATCTGACAATCCGTCTTTATATCCACTGACAGATCTGCCTTTCCAAAAAAGGCCACGTACCATAACCATTGATGAAACTTGTGGTTAGGTTTTGTTCAGGCATCTTCTGACTGATACAATAGACTGCCAGTGTCAACATGACAAATATTAAAATAGCCATAAGACAGCTGATCGGATACCTTTGTGAACTCACTGTCTTACTAAGTGGCTGATACGCCTTTTTGATTCAAAAGGCCTATCTGCTTTCTTCTTAAAATTCCCACATGAACGCCACTAGTAGGCATAAGTTGAACATTCAGATACATTGCTCAATAACTGAGTAGTTGGTTTAAGACTATGAAGACAAACCCATAGTTTTATACCTTAAGGTGTCATCCTTCCGGAAGTACTTCACAATGATTAAATAACATTTTAAATAACAATCCACTTTCAACAAGTAAACATAAAATACATCTCTTGATGACTGAAGAGTCTTAATTCATGCTTCAAATCGTCACACTATTGTTTGTGATCAGTGAGTGACATTTCTGTGAAAATTGTCATTTTTTGTTCTGAACATGAATTTCCAAACACCTTTACCTGAGGGAGACTTCATGTTTCAATTACAGAACTGTCAATATGCAGGAAACAGTGTCTCAGATTTTTGATTGTTCTCAGGGTTCGATTTTCAGCAAATAAATGTGCTGGCCCAAAGGGCTAGTTACTTGAATATGAGACCACATCCATTTGGGGCCTATACGTTAAAGTTTACTGGCCCGACCGCAAATCCATTGGCTCGAGGCCACCATGCCAGCGTGTATTTTGAACGCTATTTGTTGTACAAAGGATAATCCAAGACATGGTTCCCTCAACAGTTGACTATAAAAATGTGCAAAAATCTCACGTGAATCGACTTATGCACTGAACAGAAATTGGTGTTCAGACCTGCTAAAAGCATCGAAAATAAAATGGAATGTAAACGGCCGAGAAAATTTGCCACACAATTGAAATGATTAAAGTCTGTCACAAACAAGCTACAAATTTGACACATAAATAATGCATTTTTAAGAAATGTTGAGCTGCAATGAAAAATATTGCTAAAGTTTAAAACAATATACTGCCGTCCATGGTGATATGCGCAGAAATTTGCTGACAAATACGAAATATGATGCCACGGTAGTTAGATTATTTCAAAGTATGATCTTTGTAAACTAAAAAGCCTGTGCTGTATATTTCAAGAGCAACTGTGCTAAGAGCTGACAGCAATTTTATCGACTGTAAAACTGTAATGTAAGCTGAATTATGATGCAACGGCATACATTCTGATAAAACAATATGTGAATTATATTGGATTTTCAATGACAATTACTGGAGTTGTCCATTTTGTAACAAGTTTGGAGGAACCTACTATTATGTTTTCTTTTCCGTGGACTCTTCCTCCTCAGTTCAGAGGTGTTCACCACAATCTCCATCCCAACGGTGGATCTACGCTCGCTTGTGTCGCCATCTTGTGACGCACGACCAGCAGGCATCGGTCGGTATCCTGCTCTCCAAATGCTGGTCATGTGTAGCGGAGGTGTGGTAGTTTTGTAATTGGAATTAGAGTTCCACGATTTGGATTTGGCAGGAGGTGCCTAAAGGGGTTAGCAGAGTGTTAACATTTACAGCACTAGTAACAAGAGCAATGCGAAGTGTTGATATGCGCCCATCGTTTGATCTGCGCCCGCTGTGTGCATCGCATATAGTGCAAATACAAGAAATGATTACTACTATTTTAAACATTCCCACTAAAGTGAGCAATGCTAGTAAACTTAAAGTAGCTTCTAGGGTGTGCGTAACAACTCAGCAATGTTCTCCTTGCCAAGATATGTGTCCACATATAAATATGTAGGTGCATAAAAATGACCACAAGGTGGCACAAAATACCTTGAATCCCTCCGAAAAAACAGGAAGGTGTATACCTATTTGCCAAATTTCATGAAAATCCATTAAGAAACTCCAAAGATATAAAGGTAAATGCTAAAAACTAAACTTGCCACTAGGGGGCACACCGGCAGTCAGATCTGCCAGAAAATTCGCTCATGGTGTCCCAGTCATGATAGCTGAAGATACATGTAATGGTTTTGGAGATATAGTAGCAGAAGCCGGATGGACAGAGATAATCGCATAGCATAATGTGTCCACATATTTATACGTAGGTGCATAATATATTATCAATCCATCAGAGTCCCGCAAAAACCTATATAAAACACTTAACTGAACAAATACAATTTAAGCAGCAAATTTGTGGCATTCAGCCGCATGTTCACAAAACTACATAAATCAATTCAGAAAAAGTATTGCTTTCTATAGTAGAAAGCCCCCAGAATTTTGCTTTCAACTTAATTCCAATCTGCCATTGATTGAAACATTCTTTTTGAATCCAAAGCTTTTGTCTCACCTGGTAGTTGTCAGGGTCAAAGTTATCCATGACACGTCCGGTGTTCACATTGATATTTCCCAGAGCTATCTGCAGCGCCCTCTCATGGGAGAGTTTACTGAGGACAAGGAGTCAGGAATAGAATAATAAGTAACACCTGGACAACCGAATGCTCTGGTACATGTTCGTGTGTGGACTGCATTCTCCGCCAGGCCAGCTGTATACACTACAATACAGTCAACAACTTCGAGAGCGAGGAGTCTCCAGATTGCTCTTCCAGTGCTGTATATGAGCGTATTTAGGCCCATACACCTGTATATGAGCGTATCTAGGCCCATAACCTGTATATGAAATAATGAGGTTTTTGCAAACACTTTTTGAACACGTCGGTGCTTGCAGCCATGCACTTATTTCAAAAATACTTGATTTAATTATTGATGTAGGCGCATACCCATAAGCTGCACATATAGGTGCAGGTAACGATTCCTTTTAAAGCTCATGTGCTGAGCTGGGAGTTATAATTTATCTTTATTCTAATTGATTTAGCATTTTTCTTTTCAACAGTCAATGTTTAATTGAATACATGCCAATGTCGACAGCTTTGTATTGGAAAAATCAAGCAACACTTATACGCTACAATTCAAGATTTTCCTTTTCGGTTTAGTCAGCATTTCGCATACAGGTGCATGGGCCTAAATACGTAAATACGTGTATATATAGTATAAAGCAAAAATTAAAAAGGATACGGCCCTGCGTAAGCAAGTTCAACTGGGTCAATCTCTGGGGGGTAAGAGTGGAGAGGCACAAGCTCTCTCTTTATCGGGTCGAAGACAAGCTGATAGAGAAATGTGTTGATGGCGCGAACGAATCCGTCAATGTACTCTGGAGGAACAACCAAGCTGCTGTTCTTCAGATAGAGAGGCAGCTTCTTTAGAACCTATAAAATTTTAAAAAATGGCACGGCTGATTTTCACATCAGAATACTTTTGAAAGAACGTTTACTTTTCACAACAAATCAAAACACAATCAGTTTATAACAGTTGTTGAAAATAACCTTGTAAGAATAACGCAATAACAATTGAAAGTTTACTCAAAAATATTCTCATCAATTTTCGCACAGAGTGTAAATCATAAGTAGCCCTAACAAAAAACATTTAAAATAAGTTGGTGTTGATTAATTAATAGATAAATTCAAAACTCTTAATTTAAATACCAGCCAAAGATTAAACCTTATAATGAATTGACATCTGCTATTCCTTTATGTCGTGCAAAGCTGAAAGTTCTTGCCACATCATAATACCCTGGAACGACGACAACCTGCTTTACATCAGTCACACTGCCAACACCTCCATCTTAATATTACTTTTTGGCCAAATTAAAAGCAGGAAGTTGAAAACAAAAATGATGCTAGAGTGCGGCATGGACAACGTTTTGATATTACCCAACTATCACCCTCGGGCACAATAGTCAAACGGAATAGAACAAAATACCCTATTAACTGAATGCTCACTTCACATCATAGTACGTGAAACAGGATCTGTCAGCAAACAATACCATATACCACAACTCTAGCCTGTATGTTCCACGGTTTGCGATACACAGAAGTGGTTAATCCATAGTTTTTGCCCCATCAGTTAACCTTGTTGAAGTTTTTAGGCCATGTAATAGACTAGCATTTTATCCAAGCTTAAGCTTAAATTAAACATCATGAATAGTGAAGTAATGTAGTTTATCACAGAACTGTAACGACTGTAACGAGGTTTTCATTGGCATGACAGCCTGAGCTTTGCATCATAGACTGACTGAACACAAAAATGAAGTCGACAGTTCCTTGCATAAATACTGGCCACACAATAGGCTTTCCTGAGGTTAAAGTTCTTGGTCATAACAATAACTATACAGAACTCTTAATCCATGAGGCTATTCACATACAGGGCCCTCCATGCTGAGAAGTCACTCAATAGCAATGTTGGAGCATACAAGCTGGAGTTGTGATAGACAGCTGTTAGTTGACAAGTCCTGGGTCATGCATTGTGATATGAAGTGAACAATCTGTTAGTATTCTGTTCTATTCTGCTTTATTGAGCATCATGATAACATTTGCCTAAAATCAAAACGCCATTCATGTTGCACTCCATTTCAACGGCCTCCATTACCAGCCTAATGTCCGGGTGTTTGGTGATGTTGAACACCTTGCTTGCTCTCATTAACCCTATACCAGGCAAGGACGGCAGATAGTCACAACCAGACATTATACACATGTTGCGGAAGCTCTCAAACGAGTAGCGACTCTCCTTAATTGGAGTTGCCCTGCAGAGGTCGGCCTTGTCTATAAGAATGCCATTGCCGCTGATGTCCATTTTGAACAAAATCTGAAAGTGTGCATCACAGCTTATCATTACCTCTGCAAATATTAGCCAACAATATTGTGACTGTAAAGCAGACAATAGTATTTTGGGTAATAACCAACAAGGAAAAAATCAAAATGTGAGCAAATGAGATTATCATACAGATTTCGAACCTTAGCATGCAGTGCTCAATCCTTAGCATTGCATCAACTTTCCAAATTTGACTTGGCAATATTCTGTGGACACTGCGGTTTGCTAAAACAAGGAATCTGTGTACAGTGGGAGGGCTGTGAAAGCCGTGACCTCCACATACGACCTACAGCTGGTTGCAGGTGAAAATGAAATAACCAAGATACTCTAAGTCAAAAACTGGCAAACTCCGGAAATGTCCACCAGACGTAAACTCGATAAATCTAAGCGCAAACTCCCTTCATTTGTTCACAGTGTTCAAACCTCTGGAACTCGAACAACTGAAAATCTCATTGTCAAAAAAGTTCCACGAAGCATTGTATGCCTAGGCCAAATGACATGTTGATGCGCAAGAATGATACAAGGCAAATTTCAAAAGCAAAAATCTGTTTAATGTTGGTCACATAATAAAGTCTCGAAATACTCCGGAATTTCATGTATTGGATGATTCGAGTTCGGTCCCTTGGCAGTAAAACGTGCTACACATGGAAAAAATGTCATGTGACCTCGATGTTTGCTTGCTTGGCACTGTATATGAGTCACAAATGGAAAAATAGGTCAGCCACAAAAAAATGTCATGTGTAGGACATTGTTACTATGGCTTTGCATGTGAAAAAGGCTGGGAGTTGGATCTTAGATGTGGGAGAAATTAATGGTTCTTTTGAAGAACAAATCTGCAGCATAGCATGGGAGGTTATGGTATACTTTAAATCTCATTTGTCAATTTCTACCACTTAGCCACTGTTAAATGTTCAAGGCACTGCAGGAGAGGCCAACAAGATGATGTCCCCAGCAACCACTGGCACTGGTGAAGACTGTAATGAGTAACTGCTTGAAAAAAACGAGTGGAAAATACGAACTCAAAATCAGATCATCCATACCTGCAGCAGGGCTTGGAATGACCAATGACAAAAAACGCGGAAACTTTGAAACTTTTACGGCCCAAATCATGCCCAATAACCAGCCTTGAAATGGTCAATGTGAACCTTTCCCCGACAAAAATCGGGAGGACTAAAAAAAAAAAAAAAAAAACATTACCACCATCAGTAGCATGCGTCTGCGTTCTTTTAGCTCGCCCGTCCACTCCCGACTCACACATTTTTGGCTGCAGAGCGGTAGTATTTGTCGCCGCGCTTAACAATAACATGAGACGCCATTGAAAATCCCACCACGCTGTCCCAGATGCCCCGGCAATGTTGACAATTTACGTTCCTCCGAAACATAAAGAGCAACTTAAGCTTTTCGAGGTGAACGTCGTCTGCAACGCCGCGGTAAGAAAGGAATTTGCTGCGGAAATTTTATATCAAATCCGATTTTTTTATAAAAAAAGCGGAAAGCACATTTGAAAAAAGCGGAAATCCGCGTTTCCGCGGAAAATTCCAAGCCCTGCTGCAGTGACCTCTTTTTGTGTCATCACTTCTTGCAAATATGACATCGCTTGTATTTTTGAATGGACAATTTCGCCTGTATCGAGCACCGATTTTGTAAACATTACCATCAACAATTCTCTCACCTTTTCACAGCCAAATAGGATGAGGTCCGAGTCCTCTGTAATAATGAGCTGAGCTATGCCCACCTTGGACAGGTAAGCCAGCTGGGCGTCGGCTTCATACGGCGCCACAATACAGTCCACGCCTAGTTTCCTGGCTTCCTAAAACACACACACGAAAAGCTGAGTCAGTCATCAGTAATGGCTGGCATTTCATGGACCTCTCACCCACACTCCACAATGTAAGTGCCCTGTAAGCCACAGTAAGAGAGATGTGGGCGTCTACAACTGACATATTGAGCATTCTGCAGGTGTAATGTATGTATCAATTTTCACCAATAATTCAATATTCTAGCAGAGCTGTCCCTTCACTTTGAACAGAAACCATCCAGGATGAAGAAATATTGAGTGCGGAAAGCTTCAAGCAAAAGCACAAAATGACCATCCTCTGTCATGCGGCTCGAGACAGAAAAATTAATTTTATTAGTGTGAAATATCGATTTCAAGTGAACTTAAAACTTCTTGCCAGAAAATAACAACAGTCTGAAAGTAAATGTGTTACCAATAGTTCGTTTGAAATAACACGTCTAGCTTCATTTTTCTTTTCAATGATAGGACAATCATTAGTAATGAAGAATACAAACAGCCTCCACTCTATCATTATTTTAGGGTGATGTTTTTTATACCTTCATGACCTCTAGCGCCATCTCTGGAGTGACATCAATGGCTCGTTCAAGACACTGCCTTGCTTCTGCTTTCTTTCCTTCTCTCAAGAACTGTGCGGCCTTCTTCCTGTACTGAGATCTCCTCCTAGCGTCAACAAAACATAATATGTGTAGGGAATTCATGCACTTCCACTGAGCAATCATGGATAACCGAAACAGACTTCTATACAGGGCTTGGAAGGATCAATGACAAAAAAGAGGAAAATCTTCCAAATGATATATCGTTCCACAAATAAATAGGCTTGTGTGACAGAAATCTTTTTTGTGTTGTAAAATTGAACTGATATACCTTTTTGCATGAATAAAGTCAAAATAATGATAAAAGAAGAAAAAAGAGGAAACTTGAAATTAAATTATATGAAATCGAAACTGAAAAACAGGAAAATTCCAAGCCATGCCAATAGTGAGAAGGGGCGTTCACATCACTTTCTACTGTTCCTTGGACAGTAAATACTCGCCATGGCAACAGTAACTAACGAGGATTGAGGGATCTCCAAGATAACCAGGGATCTGTAATTTTATTAAATGCAGTAACAAAAACAGTCGCATTCCCCTTTAAGTGTACTCTATTCCAATTCGAATGAAAACCTACTCTCTTCTGGATTCTTCCACAAGTTTCTTTGAAGGAAGGTGACATCCATCGAACACCAGAATGGGCTTGATGCCAAAACTAAGAAGTTGGTTGACAAACTTTATGCAGTAACGCACATACCTGAAAGAAAAGACCATCAGCATTAAACAGTGACAATATCAAAAATTTTTAAAAATACTACAGAAGTTCAAAAAATTAAAAAGTTTACAATTTTTAGACTTTAGAACCAAAGGTGGTGCTAAACCTAATTTCAAAGAAATCCATCGAGGAAGAGGAACCCAAAGATACAGCTCAGCCAAACACGAGAAACCAATTTACCACTCGGAGACACAGAAGTACCTATACCCATACATAAGTTGTCAAGCAAATAGGAAAATGCCTGCCAAATTTCCAAAAGGCCTTGCAAGGGGTTCATGAGATACAGCAGCAGATAAAACAAAAGCAAAGCAACGTGTTGAAATGCGCCATGACTGCACCAAAAATGGTACGCTTCTAGGGGTGTTTATTGGTGTCATAAGAATAGCCACTAGGTGGTGCAAAATATGTCAGATCCATTCGAAAATGGAAAGGTAGCGTTATCTAACTAACATAACCTTATTTGCCAAATTTCATGAAACTCCACTGAGGGACTCCAAAGAAACGAGAGATAACATAAAAAGATGGAGTCGGAACCATACAACAGAAGTTGCCATTTGATGCTCAGTTTCTAGGAATACATTTGTCAAATTTCACTAAGATCCTACAAGGGGTTTAAGAAATACAGCTGTGGATGAAAAAAATGCCACAAGGGGCGCTGGATAAGCAGGACCCACACAAAAATCACCGTTGGCTGTGCAGTTGTCAATAGGAAAAGATCTGCCATTTTTTAATGATCCTTTTAGCACTTTGCGGATAAGAAAAGATGTACAAGAGACCTTCCGCTACAAAATTGGTCTCAACATGTTCCTTACTCACATGGGAAATGACTTGTGGGTTTGCAAGGAACACGCAATGCGTGATTCTACCGCTAAAAGCCAACTAGTTGAGCGCAGTCTCAAACAAAAACAAATTTCCAGTTCTTTCAAAACCCTGAAATCACTTCAAATTTGACTGAGGAACAGCCTGCGCTTACTTTAATAGTGATGAGTGACTAAANTAAGAGGTCTAACCAACATTAGTGCTGGCGCTCGTGACATTTTTGTATTTGCAAACTAAGAGGTTAAATGCCTTCCAAACTGTGACTCTCACATCATTAGGATTTATTGTTACACAGGGTGTGGGAGATATAAATTATATGGTAAAATCTAAGCAATTTGGGACACAATAAGGCAAACAGAGGAAATCCATTTTTTTATAACTCATACGCAATACCAGAATTATGCTTTGGCATATCTAAATTCTGTACCATAGCTACCAACAGACAATATTTTGAAACACTGTTGACAACAATGTTAGAACTTAGAAGCCCTTCAAAAATGAAAAAAGTGACATTTGGCAATTATTTTTGTCTGAAATAAGTGAGATTTTACCGTATTCACACATTGACTTACTGATCGGTTTTGTCATTATTCGCCAATTTTTCCACACAAGCAAAGGCGCCTTTGTGAAGCCAGCAGTACGTATCTATGGCAACAGTACATCCCGCAAACTGCTTAATATTGACAAGTTTATGGGCCTTCTTCAAGAACGGAAGCAGCCCACTGACTCCCATAACACCTACAATGTGAAAGAGGAAAGTTTAGGCCTCGACTGGACAGCAACTTTGACATGGCACAAATTGACAGAGATCAAGGTACTCTCTGCCAGCTCTGCTGTACTTGAGCCTACTCAGCAACATTTTCACACAAACAAACACTGCCAATATCAAGTACAGCAAGCTTATGTGTAAAGTAGATGTGCATGTTTGATGGAGTAAGCAAGAATTATTAGTCTTCATACATGCCATATGTTGATCACATCACATGACCTTTAGTTAACTCTGAGTGGGGTTCGAACGCGGCACTTTCTGCTAACCATGCGGACCCTCTAATCTACTAAGCTATCGGGACCACCGGTTGACTACAGAAATTCAAACAGACTTAATAGAAAGCATCTTACCCAAACTTGGGAGTGTGTGTACAAATAACTCTGTTGTTTAGTTGTTATATTTTCTTCATAACACATTTGGAAAAATTGGCGTTCTACCATAATTCTAATGCTAAAGTTGTGGAGCGATCTTTTGTGTCAACTTTCGGTGCATTGCGTCACCTATTGGCCAGTTTCTTTTTTCGCCAATACTTCAATCTACCGTTGTTCTTTCACCAGGTTGCGTACACGTCACAACAAATTATTGGAAAAGGTTTCACTTTAGAATTTTTATACCATCAAAGCGAATTTCAGAACAAATTTTGCTACTGCAACGCTGTCATCATCATCACCTCCCAAGAGATGTGGTCGCAAAAATTTAGGAAATGGCACATGAGCTTGTCACAAGCATACTGTTTGCAAAACTATGACATACTTTTCTTTGTTACAAAAGGCGGAGAATTGTGCAAGAAAATTATGTTTATAGGATTGTTTTTCATTAAAATGGGGCCAAGATGAGTGTTGGTTTACTGCCAGATTCTGCATGCACCCCCGTCAGGCATCG
This sequence comes from Phoronis australis, assembly GCA_002633005.1. Lineage (NCBI taxonomy): Eukaryota > Metazoa > Phoronida > Phoronidae > Phoronis > Phoronis australis. Next base: position 664,875 of record NMRA01000119.1, read on the forward strand.
GTCTTTAGCTCTACATGTTGATACAAGCTTCAAAACGAGGTGACAAGAAGAACTACCCGGGCTGTGTGCAATTTCGAGGTGTTTCGGAGCTCAACACGCAGTGGTACCAAACTGTATTAGGACGACAGTCTTCATACAGCTGGCTGGTCGGCCTTGCCGTAGCCTCGGTTCAACTCGTATACTATGACTCTAAAAGACCGAGATAAGCTCTTGTTGTTGGGAAGTGCCTCGGTGACTGTTATAATCTTGGAGTGCGTGTTTCAAAAATAAGGATATGCGAAAAAAGTTACAAGAACCTACCGATTTTTTTGCTGAAAATGACTTATTTGACTTTTTGAAAGGAAAAAAGCACAACTCACACTAAAACTCCCGCCACGCAATGCATTGTGGGAAAATTCTAAAAGCATTAGTCTTTTCATGTTATTTTGACCAAGAAATCCTAAGATTTTCTAATATGACGTTTTCTCCAAAATTTCAATGCATTTTAGGAGAATTTTGTTTATGCAATATCAAGTAAGGAAGGGCTATTAAGATCTTTTCTCAAAAAGGGTTAGAGAGTATATTGCCAACAAACAAATATGGAGGACAAGTTTGCAATTCAGCAGCAATCGGCGACTTTCGCCCTTGATATGAGTAGCATAGATGACAACCCGTCTCTCAGAGGTTCTNGAACCCTTTAGTGCGGAATACAGTTCATTACATTCGCAAATTATTCTATATACCAATAAATTCAGCTCGAAGTTGAAGGTCGCGGGAACAGGCGACTTTTTCAACTTTTAAGTGCAGGAAAGTGAAAACTACTTACATAATCGTGTTCGCAAGGCTCCCTTTTGTTCTTTCACGAAGTTTCACGTAAAAATTCGCGAGTTTAGTCTTCTCCTGGGTTGAAAACCAAATAGCACTCATTTTTACCGGCATCCATTTTGGTCTGAAAAATCGGTCACGTCCCTGCAAAAAACTCGTGCAAAGTATTATTAAACGAATTTTGCGACAAAAAAAGATTATCAGATAAGTAAAACAATATATTTTTTCATAGTTTGCAATAATTTTTATTCACATTTATTACATTTTTGAGTTATTTTTTGCCGATTGTAGTGAGCGAATTTAACACGGTGACAGATACGCGAAGCGATTCGCTGAAGAATGCTGTCCTCGCTAGCTATATTATCTAATCATGCCTGATTCAGTTATTGACTTTGCAGGTTCCAGGGAGTCAGGGGGCTAAGAAGTTTGATTACCATGTAAGAAGTCAATCATGTGCAGCCAGTGCCATCAGATAATTGGTATGATTGACAGATTGAGGCACAGTCAGCCCTAGACAGTCCTGTCTCAACAGGCAGTAGAGACGGTGGTCATCCCACAGGTCCTCCATATGCTGCATGCATTTCGGTGCAAGCAGTGTTAAAATGGCCAGTTGCCGATTTGGGCAAGTGAACCAAAGACTGTTTAAAAAAGTTTGATTGTGGGAGTATTTTTTTGAGTTAGATGGAATTGAAGATATCAACGGTTTCCTAAGGTATCCCTCTATGGGCAGAGAGTACGTATAGTAACACAACTTTGATGGTTTAGTCAGTGTGAGGCATAATTTGCCAAAAATCTTAAGGAGTATGGAGAGCCTATGAGATGGCCACCGTCTCCACTGCCAGTTAAGACGGTGGTTCTGCCTATGTCAGCTCTAGACAGTGGCACCATCTCAACTGGTCCCAGTAAAGACGGTGGACATTCCACCTGTAGTCCTTCCACACGATTTCGGCATTGATGTCTTTAATTCTTCACAACTCGAACAAATATTCCCGCAATCAAACTTTTTTTCAAATAGTCCTGTTCAGTTCCCCAAATTGGTAACTGGCCAATTTTATATTGCTCACGCCTAAGGGATGGCCAGCGTCCCGACTGGTCACAGTAGAGTAGTACTGTCTAATTCAGCCCTTCAGTCCAACTGTCCCTTATATCCATACTGGCACCAATCAATACTGTACCACCTCAATGCTGTATCTGTGGCTGTTGGAAAATGCTGATAATTCATAGTGCAAATGGATGGCATGAATTGACCCATTTTTTATTATTTTAACACCATGACCTGTATTATGTGATGTAATAATAGCTTAATATTCTTTTCTTAGGGGACCTCGCTGGCTCCATGGAGAGTAAAGTTCCACCTGCGAACGACTCGACACCGACCGTGCGACACAGGGGTGCTGCAGGACAGTATCTGGACAATCGAGGTTTTGGTTGGCTGCTGGACGTGGATGATGAAGACGAAGAGAACCAGAAACCACTGCTGTTAGAGACGTTATTCTTTTTCAGTAACTGTGTTTGACTAATGTGTTTTTAGCGTACATACAGTAGTACAGGTATTCTCCTGTAGTGTAGATGTTCAAACTGTGACCACCGTGCTCAAATTATGAACCCCTTGAGTTTTGATTTGCACATGTTAAATTCAACTAGAATAATTATTTGGTTAAATAGCAGATTAGTATGATGGACTTGCAACCGAAAGGTCTTGGTTTCAATCCATGGCAGCTGCAGTTGTGTAGTAGTGCCCTTGAGTAAAGCACTTGACTTACCTTGCTTCAGTCAACTGGGAAGTCACCTGTGATAGACTGGAGTCCTGTCGAGGGACAGAAATGTTCACAGGCTTGGGAGTAAATGCAGACACAGTGGAACACAATTTGGCCTTACTTTTGTGTATCAAAATGTTACCTTTCTTAGTAATTGCGTTGCCCAATGTAGCAAAACACAGTGCTTTTCACCATGAAATTAGTTGATTCGTGAAGTCCATTTTTGTTTTCTTTAGCAAGGATGTATGTAGTCGGATTTGGTCTTCACGTTCTCTTTTCAGAGAGGAACTTGACATCGATCTGAAGGACATATACTATAAGTTACGGTGTGTGCTACTGCCACTGCCATTCTTGAAGTTCAACAGATCTGTTGTGCGCGACAATCCCGACTTCTGGGGACCTCTGGTGGTTGTTCTGGTCTACGCATTAGTCTCGTTAATCGGGCAGTTTAGGGTATGTCACCAACGGAGTGATACACATTAAATAAATTTTGTTTGTTCATCGACAGATGTTGCTTCTCTGCAATGTTTGTTCTTTCTCTTAGAGGATGTACCCAGTTTCATTTGTTGCAAACCAAACTTTTGGTTTTGTCACTGAACTAGTTCACCCCTGACTTCCTAAAACCACTTTGAGGTGATGTTGTAGTGATGTTATGTCTAAAATCTCTTGGTACATTAACACCAACCTGTAGCCTAGTTACACTGGCATGACTGTTTTAGCCGGTCTTTTCTCTGGTCATCTTCATTGGTGTAAACAGACCAACGTATTTTATACATGAATTTCACCCACCTGGAACATACAGTTAAATCTCACCGATTTTGGACATAAACAATTGCCAAAATTAATCTTTTTTTCATTTTGCAAACTCGTCTAACACTGTTTTGAATGCAAACAATGTCTCAAAACAGCAGGATGTTAGCCATTATATAGAACTTAAAAATGACAATTTTGAAATTCATTAGCAAGGGATTTCAGAAAGACAAAAGGAAACAAAAAATTACCTTCCCTTTTAATTCTTAGTTTGGTACTTGGTTTCATTTATTACAATGTGGTATTTTACATAAAGTATTAGCTACATATTTATTTCTTTGTAAAAATTTGGATTTTAGAATTCGTGAGTGATGTCTGTGAATTGTTGCTTGAAAAGAAAAATCTTCACTTGGCTTTGAGTAAGGAAATAATATTATTTGGTTCACATGCTTGCAACAAAATTCCTTTATAATGTAAACGATTGTAGCATAACAAAGAACAGGAACCAAACTTGTTGCTGCTTCTGGTTATTCTTGAACAAGAATTCAACATTCAAAACTATAGAACATCACTTACGTAGAATTTAAGANTTCGTCTTCCACTGTTTTGTATGGGCGGTAAACTGCATTGTGGGATATTGATCTAGTTTGTGTTCCCCAACACCATGTCACGGTGTCAAAGGTCAACTTTTCGCGGATTTTTTTTAATTTTCGCTTTTTAACGTAACTACAGACACAATAACATGACAATTGGAAGAAGATATATCCAACTAACAATATCTTGAAAATATTATTACAAATTAACATACTTAGACCTTGCAATTTACACTTTAAAGGCAGATTGGTAAAAAATCAAGAATCAATTTCCACAAGCTCTCTACTTTTAGAAAATACATACTTTTACTGACAGAGATAAAAATCTGTAGTTTTGTACTTTATTTTGCTATCTTTTGTGATTTTGTTGATGCGTGCTTGAGTTATTTACCTTGCCCCAGTCCGATTTTTTACTGTAGTATCGATGTGTGTTGAGAAGGTGCATCTGCTGTCTGCTAACTACAAAATACATCTTAGGTACTGGGTTTTAAAAAAGACTCTTAACCTGGAAGTTTTGTGTAGTTCGCAAAAACATTTTGTTACAAGCCACAACCAAACCAAACCAAGTCACATTTAAGTTCTATGTTTCACAGGTTGTTTCGTGGATATTGACCATCTGGGTTTTTGGCTCATTGCTCATCTTTCTTTTGGCCAGAGTTCTGGGAGGAGAGGTAGGTTAATACTTTGTAACAATTTATTATGAATATCTTGCAGTCTTTAAATGTTATTAATATAGCGGATCTCCATGTCTAAAGAGCTGAACTGTGTTGCAGTTGCCGAGGGACCTGATTCCAAGAGCAAGCAACACTCACTGCACAATGTGGACATTCAACAAATTTTTGGCATACAAAATCACAACTAAATATAAACTCTTTTTGTCTAGAACCCTCTTCAGTTCTGATTAAATCTCTGACAGCAAAATGTTGTCGGGTGTTGCTTTCTGAACAAATTGTGATAATTTGCTGTACAAGGCCATTCACTTATAAACGATTAGCGACTAGGTGTAAGAATGCCCATTAAACTCTGACTAAACTTGACAAAATTTGCTATTTTATTATAATCACAAAAGTTTGACTTAACTGACATTCAAGTAATTTTGTCATATTTTTACGGAGTCTTAGAGAGTTCTGTTGAAGTCTAGCCAATTTATTTTGAAAAGTATTGTTATCTTGTATTGTACAATTCTCCAAAATGATGTTTGGAATTGTTTTTAAAATGTTCCACTTTTATATGAGGGGCTATTGAAAATAGGATTTTTATGATTATCATGAAATAACACTGAAGTTCCATAAAATGAATACGAGATATTTTAGAAAACTGTAGCATAGTTTTTGAGATCTTGTCTTGAACATTTATATCAAATCAGATTCAGTCATAAGTTTGATACTGTTGTTTTGCTATCAATGTTCCTTTCTTTTTGCCAAATTTTACTAAAACATGGTCACCTGACCCAATTAATGGCATAGGTAAAATGTCAGAAATCAAATTCTACAGGCATTCAACTTTCAGAAACTATATACTTTGTAGATATTTGACTGAATATTCAGACTTATCAATAAAATCCTACTTAACCTGAAGCTTTTGTGGTCTCTTCCAGGTCTCCTACTCCCAGTGTCTCGGTGTTATCGGCTATTCTTTGCTACCACTGGTCCTCACCGGGTTCATGTTACCACTGTTTAAGTCACTTAAGTACCTCAGTTTAGCTATTAAGGTGAGTTAATGTGTAGATATACATAAAAACGTCACTTTTATGTCTGTCTATGAAAGTCACCACGTTCCATCGATCTGCAATAATTTATTATTAAATAAATTGAGAGAAGCAATGTTTTTATGCGCACATTATCCTTCATGTTTGTTAAAACCATGTCTGATGGCTTCCTAACTACAAAGCACAGTTAAGTTGGTGTTTGCAGGATATTACTGTAAAAAATCCTCACTTTTAAATCCTTCCTTGAAGGGTCCAAATAAGTCATGTTTTTGTATAAATTTTTCTGCGCCCACACATACATATGTGGGAGCACATTGCCGTCATCTGTGTCCGAGCATCCATTCTCTGCTGCAGCTGCTGTATCTCCTAAACCCTTGCAGGATCTTATGAAATTTAGTGGGTGTGCTCTTATGAAGTCTACGATGGGAGACAACTCTTGGTTCAGGATGGATCCTACTACTGCTGTGCCAACTAGTAGCATTTTTAAGTTTTGCATTTTCCTCTGTATCTCCCAACTTGAAGGCACTTTCGATATGAAATTTGGCAGTGGTTTTCCTATCTAGTAGAAGGCACACGGGTTGAGCTGACCACTGCTGTATTTTAGTTTCATTTTTGTAGCGTCTGCCTCTGTGCTAGTCTGCAAAACTGTGAAGGATCATCATGGAATTTGAGGAATGCACTCATATTGATAAGAGTAGGGATGACGGATTTACCAGTTTGTCACCTAGTGGCAGTTTGCGACTGCTTCTACCAAGTTCTTTAAAGGATTTCTGTGGAATTGTAGGTGTGTTCATGTTAATAAGTTCAGACTACTGCTGCGCCAGCTTGTGGCAGTTTTTCTAGTGCCACAGTAACTAGCAACTTAACTACCTTGCTGGAACATCGTGTAATTTGACTCATGTTTAAAAAGGAACTTTTAGTATTTTGGTGTCCACTTTTGTCAGTTGGTTTGAAAAATTGGTACAGAATTTGGCGCAGATGATATTGTTAATGAAAAATTGACTAAGATTGATGTATGGAGTTTTGACAAATGTGACACCCTCTAGTAGCAGTTTATTTTTTTAGCGTTCACCAGTTATGTATCGAGTTTGGTGAAGCTTCTTCCTGAAATTTGACATAAGGTTTTGTCCAGGATAGAGCTGGACTTGCCCATTTTCAGACAGTTCATAGTTGTTCCTGTTCCCCCCCTCCTCCAGCCATGGCAATTTTATTGGTTTAGTATTTACCTCTGGTATTCGCCTCTCTGCCAATCATTGTGGCTCATAAATTTCTATTAAGTAAGCATGACCGGCATTGTTCATTGGATGAATCCAACTGCTGCAGTGCCCCCTAATGGCAATTACTTTACTGCAATCTGAATGTCTGTCAGGATAGCACTGCACCCAGTAAACTTATTAATTTTAGACTAACTGGTGCTGTCCACTCTAATGCATTGAAAAGTGAAAAAATGACCACCTTTACATCTTTGCTGTTTGCGATAAACATGGTGGGCACACATCAACATTCAGCGTATTGCTCTTGTTGAATTTTTTAGTTTGGCTTTGGAATAAAAAATGCCTTGTTAGCATATTTAATCCTCAAATATTAGCGGTCACAAAATTTTAAAACGTCTTTCATGAGAGTTTAAAGTAAAGCGAATTCGAGCCAAAGCATTAAAAATTCGATGCCAGTTTGTTTGAGGTGATTTTTATCAGACTGCTGGCAGTCATAACAGGGTTGGAAAGAGATCGCTAATGGTGAAGTGCTACCGCCCGTCTTTGTTTTGACTGACATTTAGAATGAGTTCACAGTGATCGACCTTTTCCAGATCTTTGGTGTGGTGTGGTCTGCCTACAGTGCTGGGTCATTGCTCTGTGTGGACGAGTTACAGCAGAAGAAAACATTACTGTTATACCCTATTTTCTTGTTATTTATATACTTTTTATCTTTGCATACTGGTGCTTAGCTGTGTGCTGTACAGTTGTTGATTACAGGTACGAGTGTTATTTCATCTGTTATGTAATTCAAATGGGCAATGTTGTCATATCAAATGGTAGCATATATGGTTATATATATGTATCATATGTCATGTGTCTTAAAATATTATCAAGTGGGAATTTTTGTTAAAGAGCGTTTCATATTCCAAAATGTTCACTGTAAATTTATAAGTGTTGCCCCAGATGGGTTGCCCATCTGTGAGTGATTGAAACAAGGATGCAGAATTAGAGCAAGAACTTTTTTTCAATTTAGAAAACTAAATGTGCTCCCAGTGACAAATTCTGCCTCGTGGCCATATCTTATGTTACTTAAAAATTTGAAGTCATTTTTGATGACATTTTTTGATATTGAAACTTGTATTTTAAGAAGCTTCTCAAGTGTCCCGTGTGAACAGGGTGGTTGGCCACCATGAACACGAACACAATTTCTTACCCACTACAGAGAATTCCTACTAAGTAGTTGTATCTTTACTACTTGGGAACAAATTGTTAAATGTTTAGGATGTAACTAAGCCCCAGTCTTTTGTGGGTCTGTACTTGCTGAAAAGGTTCGTCTCTGATTTGAGTCAGTGCTACAAATGCATGGGTCTACAAAATGTCTCAAGATTTACTATTAACTATGGCGAAAATTACCTACTTGGTTCGCTAACCTTGGAATGTGTCTTATGTGCACGTTGCCATAGGTTGCAATCTAATAACTTAAAAATGCTGCTTACAAGAAGCTCAAAGTAACTTTCCGATATTTATTGTATCACAACTTGTACACGTAGCATTACAAATGTTCTTATGTGTCAAATGTACATAAATGTAAATTATGTTTTGTTTAAAATCTGGCAAGATGTATTGGTAACAATCTGGTTCACCGGGCTCCAGCTTACAGAGTTCAGCCTTGTGATCTAGATTTAATCCATTTGTAAATGAGCCTTAAAGAGGGACTGCAATAAAGGTCTAATTTAGTACGTACCGACTCTGGTTTTCTGAACTCATCAAAGAAAGACGTAAGCTATTTTTTGTTCGCATAATAGCAAAGATATGCTTCTAATGTTGCAGGCAAGATTTCACAAACGCTATAAGACTTTTACTCGTCATTGTAAAGAACTATCCAGTCGGGTAATGGACAATATTCTGTAACAGGTCACAAATTTATGTGTGTCTCCAATCGCAACATTATGTGTCTACCTCTGGTCTGAACACCCTCGATAACTTCCTAGTGTGCAATTTGGCAGAAACACATGCAAAGTTTCGGATGTCGCAGAGATCAGTTTCTAGGGTCTCCCACTGTGACTGCACAAAGTCCAACTTGTACACAACGTTGTATCTGTACACTCTGAAAGCAGTGCGGTGATATTCTGTAGTACCACACGCATACAGACTCCCATTGATCAAGAAGAGACCAACACTGTACATTCCTTCGGGAAGAGAAGGCCCTTGTCGCCACTGGTTATTTTGTATGTTGTATATTTCAACAGAGTTCAGATTTTCCCGATTGACAAAATGTACCTGATGTGCGTGTGAATAGATCTGTCCGCCCGCTACGTAGATTTCGTTTCCGACAACACAAGCACCGAAGTTGAAGCGGGGTGTGGGCATGCCCGCCAGAGAAACCCACTCCAAGTTGTGGGGGTCATACTTTAGCACCACGTTGTGAGCACCGACGCCCGTGCGTCCGCCCAATATGTAGATGTTACTCTCATGCGTGACGGACACCAAATCAACCAGAGTTGTTGGCATCATGCCAGCATAGCTCCATCTGTTGTGCAAAATGTCATAACATTCCACAATCTCAGTTGGATGCTGGTTGACAGTTAGACCTCCAAAACAATAAATTTTCCCCTCCATGTAGGCCATGGTAAAGTTGGATTTAGGAAACAACATTGGAGCCTTAGTCATCCATGTGTTGTGGTCGTTGTCATAGAGATAAAGCTCTTTGTGTATGGTTTCTTCACCATCGTATTCATCGAGAGAATCTTCATCGGACGTAGCCTCTGCGTAATGTTCATGGAAAATATAATTGCCACCGGCCATGAAGATTTGATTGTCTTCTGTAACAACGCATGCTGGATCTTCGATGTCGTAATAGCCGACTCTAGTGGAGTCCGACAGGCCAGCGACAAAGTACGCTTCACGTGTCAGTGCATTGTAACAGTTGGTCGACGGACGTTGCTGGTCAACTCCACCAACCAGTAGAATACAGTGCTCTGGTTTGATCATTCCGGAGCGTAGCACTGTGTTGAATAAGTGCTCACCTTCGTATGTGTCCGGGTTGGCTTCAAATGATTTCAAATCTCTCAAGATATCTTTGCACAGGTGCGAGTTCAAAAACAGGCAATTGCTGACGACATTTTCATGAAAGTAACGAGGCGGTAACAACGCGAAACGAATGTGAGGCAACAATTCGGCAATGTGGGATATACGTTTGTTCAAGTCGTATTTTAACCATGACATCATAGCTTCGAACACGACTTCCTCCTTTTCCACGTTCAGTTCGTTTGATGAAATGAGCTCCGTGACTCGTTCATGATCCAACAACATAAATTCTTCCAGTCCACAAACTTCCGTAAAATGTTTCTCGATGAACTCCCTGGCGGTCACATGCAGCTGGTCACAGTTGTGAATCTGTGCGAAACAGCTGATGCCAACGCAGTTGTGAATGTCCAGCTGAGTTTGCATGAACCGCGCACAAGCCTCGTGAATCGATGTGATCTGGAAAAGCGAAGCGGCCGCCAGCAGGTTCTGTGCATTGTTCCGAGTGATCTCTACTCGTCCAGTGTAGGCGTACTCCACGATGAGTCCCAGTGACTCGGCGTCTAACTCGTAGATGTGAATCTTGTCCTGCTTACTCTCCGTCAGAGAAGTAGTGAACATTGCTCTGAAATAGGGACTACTGGCTGCAAGAACGTTCCTGTGACACGATATCTCGCTGTTTTGAGCCGATATCTTGACGTCCGTCAGCTCGCCCAAGTCGTACATGGCTTTCATCGATTCCAGGAAGGATGTCTTGTAATCTTCATTTTCATATGACATCTGGTCGATGCTTTTCATGTAGTCACAGCCATTAACCTCCACCATCGTTATCACCTAAAACTAAATATAAGAAGTCCATGAGAAGAACATGCAACATTCCTATGACAGAGTGTTTACCACACAAATCCTAGTAAACAACCATGTTTGACTAGATGCTCACCTCCTAATGTTCCAAATTTCCATGCTCACTTATACGCCCATAGTATTTTCCCTCAGTTAATGAATCCATCAAATGTTTTTTTAGCAGTGTGCTCCACAACCTGTTTTTGACTAGTCGCTGGAAAGAGTTTGAATTTTGTCTATGCAAGTTTAACTTACTTGCGTCTAATTTAAATACCAATGCAAGGGATTTACAGTATTGGGAAATTAGTAATTTCTTAAGCAAATTAGAACATGTTGGACTCTTGGTACCAAGTCAGTGCATTTATTCCAAGACACACAAACTTCCCCACAGTATGGACATGGACATTTACACATGAATTTTGTAATTTTAGTAGAGTTTAGAATTTTTTGTTGCAGAAAACATTGGATAGGCTATCTTAATTACCAAGGATCAAAGTTCTTAAATTTAACATTTTTGGTATAAATAGTAAACCCATAAAATTATATTCATCAAAATCCTTCAAGGATCGGTATCATATTAATGTGTTCAAAAGCGGTGCCCTGATGTTCGTAATCACCTGACTGTATTATTCTCACAAAATTGTGATTTGATACGGAGATTGATGTATTCTCCACAAACATGATTTTTTGTAAAAAAAACTTTCAAATTCTGTTTCTTTATTTCTTGCTTAAGAGTGTCAGAGATTCTCTTAAAGGCCTTTTAAACCAAGAGCTTGGCTGATAAAAAGGACTTTCAAGGAATATTGACATCTTCCTTTTTGACAGCATAGTTCTGAAGGCCTGAAAAGAAAATCCCTGACATGCTTTTGTAACTACTAGTAATGAAATAAAAAAGAACTGGCAAATTTCATGGGAAGAAAATTATGTTATTATGGAAATTATGGTGACTTTCGAGAAGAATCGTGATTTGTTAGAAGTAAATGCAGTCACATGATTACTAGATTACTAGATTGCTAGTTTTGTACATTCCTTAGATCATCAAGGATGAAAAACAGTTAAGTCCACAAATTAATACTTAGAAAGTTATTTAAGAAGTTTGATGCTTTGTAACAAAGGTAGTCAGTACCTTAATGCAAAATATCTTCATGAATTCTCAACTCCGAAAATGAAATGAGAGTAATTCACATTTGGTTTTTAACTCACTCTGCCCAACCTGCGTTTAATTCTTGCAAATGGCTTACATGTAAATCCCTGGTTGTTAACCCAAATTGGCAGTTCAAGAAAAGCTATCCAAAGTTTTCACAAACTACGTTTAAACACTCATGCTTCAAATAAAGCTCACCATATGATGTTTGAGCTTTTCGATTTGTGTAAATGCATGTCCATGGTGTTAACTAGAGTCTAAACTCTGCATTTGAAACTCCGATTGACCAATCACGTGGCACACTTCCAGTACACTTCCATGCTTGTAACTGAATCGGGCAGCGTGATTGGTTAATTTTTGGGCCCTGGGCAAACGTGGTCAATGCAACAACTAGAAGAAGCTATTCACATTCTAACATTCAGACACAAAAATTCAGGTTTAACTATTCATAAACATATAATTAACGGAGTGCAAAATAACTGTGTATTGATTTTTTAATGATTTAGAAGCAAATCTTGCATGGTTTGCTTTAGCAACTAAGTATATAACAGCACACTCTTTTGACTTTATAAATTCGGTATATACGTACAAATTCTTCAGTTTGAATCCCTAAAAGCTGGGACTCTGAAATTGATGCCGAAATTGAATATTTTGCTGTGTTTGACTATATATTGAATAGGCAAACATGTAATACAGAAACAAAAACTTGGCTGCAATAATGTAACATCTAAATACCTGATACAATTTACTAATGGACTGACATTCACATCATACGCACGCAAATTGCATTCATTACCTAATTACAGTGCTAGAGAATTGTGATTAAAAATCTGCCATTTATTTTCAAAATATTCTTCATTTCCATTTTTATGAGAATATATTTACTGGTAAACTTTTTTTAGATAATAAGTTAATACAACTTTAAAAATTGCGATAGATGGTAATTGGCTTTCGATGGAAAAATTACATCTTTAATCTTGAGTGAAAAAAATTCAATGACTTAAACCTGCACCCACTAAATCTAAATATGTCAGTGAAAGCACTCAAATTAGTGTTTGCATATTTCTCTGTACTAGAGAGAAATTCAGAATGATATACTTTCCTAAACCTTTTGATCAAAGAACAGTCAAAAACAAGCAAACAATATCCTCTGACTTTGCACGACATAATTGCTGCATAATCAGAATCCCATATTTGTAACAATAACTCATTTGTTCTTATCATTCTATGGACAATTCTCATATAGCCACTTTAAACATACATCGTTAATTGGGCTTAAGTCAAACGAAAATAACTTGCCATTCAGCATTTGTACTTCGTTGCCTGGAGAATTTTTACTTCATGGCATCCAACTGAATGGACAAAACATAGCTCCAGCTAGAAGCTAAACCCTTACCTGATTTAGAACTTAGAATATGCACACACACACAGATTGACCTATACAATGTGAGTCACTAATCTGATACAGCTTAGATTACATAATTTTCCATTAATTCCCCATGATTTGCAAGACCTAAAATTGTGTTACGATTAACATTTTTTTCTGTTAATGCTGATAACGCCATTCATGAATCCATAAGAATTACTCAGCAATTCGCGTAATGCGTATCCGCAACCAGAAACACTAATTCATACAATTTTGTACAAATCAATAGAGACTTGACACAAGCTTGGTTGGTGGCACTGGAGAGCCAGCAGCTAAGCTGAAACAACCCTGTACCATGCGAAAATTTCCCACAACATAAACTTTTCTCGACCTTTCTTCTCCAAGTTCCTTTAATCAGTAGTAGAAAAGTCCTGGGGCTAACTATTATAGCATTAACACCTAGATTTTAGTTTCAGACAGATCTAAGGGTCTCTTAATATGATTCTTTACTTTGCCAGACAGAAATATCATTGAAGTTGCCGAAATTTTGACGTCCAATTTAAATTTGCTGACTACACCCTTAAACAAGAGCAACGCAGAGCCTTGAAATGTGCCCACGAATGCACTGCAAATGAAGTGCTTCTAGAGTTGCTCATTCCAATCATAAAAATGGCCACTAGATGGTGCAACACGTCCAACAAAGGAAAGCCGAAAAAATGAAATTCCCACCAGACGACACAGCGTCCGCTTCGTCTACTGTTAGCTTCATATAAATACACTTACTAAATTTAATAAAGATCCTGCAATTATGGGTTTAGGCGATACACCTATGGCCACAAAACAAAAACACCACTAGGAGGTGCCACAGTAACCGAAGTTGTCAGTGTAACCGTCCTCTTCACACTGAGTACACGCCAAATTTCAAAATCATCCTTAATAACGGTTTGGTTGATAGAGGAGTGGATGCCAAAAAACAGACTCAAAAACAGTAAACATGACAACTAGGTGGCGCAAAATACCTCAAATTCATATGAAAATGGGAGGATAGCGTAACCACAACAATACATGCCTATATTCCAAATTTTATGAAACTCTGCTGAGGACCTTTGACTCTACAGAATAAACATAAAAAACTAATAAAATTGCCACTGAGGGGACACTGGTGGTCAGATCTGTGCGAAAGTTGCCGTCGTTTGCTGTCAAAACCACATAAATACACTTGCTAAATTTAGTAAAGATCCTGCAAACTGTTTAGGACATACAGCCATGGGCGCAAAAAACACAAAACTGCCACGAGGAGGTGCCATAGTAGTCGAAGTCATCGGAAAATCATCAGCCATCCTCTTCATGGTAAGAACATACATGCCAATTTTCACAATCATCCTTAGAGTGGTAAAAATGGCCACTAGGTGGCGCAAACTACATCAAAACCATCCGAAAATGAGAGGATAGTTTCATCTCACTAACAGATGCCTATACTCCAAATTTTATGAAACTACGTTGAGGACTTCCGAAGATACAGAGGTACGCGTAAAAAACTAAAACTGGCACTAGGGGTACACCGATAGTCGGAAAAGTCCGAAATTCGTCGTCATTCGTCGTCAGCTTCATAGGAACACAACCGCCAAATCACATCAAGATCCTGTGAAGGGTTTAGGAGATAGATGAGGACGTCGAAAGCCAGACGCCCCGACAGACAGAGATGATGGCAATATGCGACCACATATAAATATGTGGGCGCATAAAAATGGACAATTTTCACAAATGGCAACATTTTGAAGCAACCACAACCAAGTCTCACCAATTTAGGGAACAAAATGGCAGAGATTTTCATTTTATCATAGGTGACAGATGTAATTCTCACTTTCCGATGATACCAAAGATAATTGCTTCTATTTTCAAGTTCTGTACTATGGCTACCTGTCCAGGCCTTCACAATAATGTTAAAAGCTTTTGAAAACGAAATAAAAAATTTTGGCGATATTTTGAGAACATCTCAAATGGGTGAGGTTTTATCATAAAACTGTTTTCATTGATGATTAATTTTCTTTTGATTTTCATCACAACCTCCTTCATAACTTTTAAGATCGCCACAATTTTCTTTATGTAGGACCTTCTGAATTTGTTCGTGTAATTAGCCTATACCAACACATCATTTTTGGACACTCAAAATTAATTAAAATAGAATGACTTCATTCTTGGACGAATCTCGCGGGACAAGATTTTTGTGGTGTCTGAATTTGGCGGACCTCCAAAATCTGCCTTTTCACTGTTGTCCGAATTCGGTGAACAGTAAATCTAACTCACAATTGGAAATATTTATTCTTGTCATAAAATAGCACGCCATCCGAAAATGGCGAGACTAAATTACAGTAGGCCAAGGAATTTTTACTCAATTAAAGAATGTACTTTCTGAAGGCAGAATGCCTTGTACAATTTGATTTTTGACTTTATAAAATTACCCAGTATTAATTAGGTCACCAGACCACGTTTTAATTTGTTAAAATATAGAAAAAAAAGAAGGTACATCCATGGCCAAATAATTTTGTTTGATATCAATGTTCAAGATCAAATCTCAAAAATGCTGTTACACCTTTCTAAATTATCATTTTGTTTTATGCAACTTTTGATATTTTCATAAAAATCTTAAAAGTCCTATATTTTGATAATCGCCTCGTGCAAAAGTGTAAAATCTAAAAAAA
This sequence comes from Phoronis australis, assembly GCA_002633005.1. Taxonomy (NCBI): domain Eukaryota; kingdom Metazoa; phylum Phoronida; family Phoronidae; genus Phoronis; species Phoronis australis. Next base: position 680,762 of record NMRA01000119.1, read on the forward strand.
ACAATTCTTAAACCCTTTGTAGACATAAGTGCATAAAGCACGGTTTCTGAAAATTTCATATGAATCCAAACAGCCAATGCTGAAATAAGATGTTATGAAGTTAGCCAAATTTGGACGTTTTTCGAGGGTCCTACATAACCTTAAAATTATAAGTTACTGTATAATTCAATATATTCACAGTAACAACACCTACAGCTACATAAATTTTATCAGTAATTAACTGCAAATAATTGAACAAGTTTGAATAGTGACAACAAAAACTTTCTAAACAGGCTCATGTTTTAGAAGGAACATTAGAAATTATTCAAGTTGAAGATGGCAGACGACAGTTCCCGCTGAAGTGAATGAACTCCGTGAAACACCTTGCTGCATTTATTCAAACATTGTTGATACTTGCCACAAGATCTTTTGCATTAAAATTAAAGAGAAACAACCCATTGTGAAAGTTCAGAGCAGAACTGTCAAGTTGATATTTAAACCTTTAGTTTCTGCAATTATTTGATGCTATTGGACATTCACATAGTACAGTATACTGTGAACTGAGTCATTGGACCTCCCTACAGGAACACATGAGAGAGACTACCTAGTTAGGCACACAGCCACTTACATCACTAACCCATGTTTACAAACTCAGCTGTTAAGCATAAAAGCTAATCTCAAGCGGACACAGATGGAAACATTTGATTTAACCCAGGGGTATAATTCCTGACTCATCACAAAATTAACTCTTGAGACAGCAATGCTAGAATCACAGGTCATATGAATAATGAACTGCTGGGAACTCACTAATATAAGAAATGAAGGCAATGTTTCAGCGGACATTAATTTATTACATTTTGATTAAATTCCATTTTAGCTAGTCTTGATCTTGCAACATCAATAGTGTCGTTTAAAGAGGCCATTAATCTGCATTCCACTACCAAAACCAACTTTTCAATGAGACCACTTACCATTTTATAATTGGTAAAAACTATTTCTTATTCAATTAGGGAGTTTTTTTCATGAAACGTTTTTGGTCTAAACTCAGACACAAATCAGGCTGATTTAAGACCAAACTTTCTTAGCCCCATTTCATGAAAGTCGGTTTTAAAGATTAAAGTAAAGACTGAAAGTTAGTGTGTTAAGAAGTTACAGTATCACATTTTTTGACTAAACGACTAAAAATTACTGACTGTAAGCTTTTGAGGAACAATTTCATGATACTTTTTGTGATATTTTACAACCTAAAGACTCTAAACAATTTCAAACTGAAAATGATCTGCTTTCGATTTGAGAACCGACAAAGCACTATACTGTAGAGACAATGCAATATGACTTGTTAGCACATCTGGGCTGAGTTGCATAAAGCTTCAAAAGTTATCCACAGGTGCATTGTTCAACAATAGCAACGTGACGCGTGATAATGCGACGTAATTGTTGCTGTACGGTGTTTAACTTTTATGCAACTGGGCCCTGAAGTGATATTTTCCTGCCATAGCTGACTTTCTAAGGTAAAGGAGACCCCAATTACAACTACCGGTATGGGTCTACAATGTTGTAAAAAGATCCCCATTTAGTTTCAAGACAATGATTATTCTTGAAAGTGGATTTCTCACATCGCCAGGCTTAGTTTTGTGAATTCCCAACAGGTGGCGGCAAAAGCAAAGTTAGTATTAGAAGCATGCTCACCTAAGGTGAAAACCCACCTAATTTCAGTCTAATTCAGATCAAAGACCAAACAGCAACTTTGTGCTTATGAAATTTTTTTTTTGAACTGTCATCTTTAGTCTTGAATTTAACCCAAATTTCGGTCTTGAACCAATGTTTAGTCTTAAACCCGAAGTCACGTTTCATGAAACAAAGTCTAGAGCTTCGAAGGAACTGACGGTTATTGATTGAGATCAGGTACCAAGTTAGTTTTTCACGGAATGTCAGTTTACGCAGTGAGCATGGTCTCAACTATCAGTTATAATTTGCAAACTCAAAAACCACCTCTGTCTGAGTAAGGAACAAGTAGACAATGTTATGCTCAGCAAATGGTCTCAATCAAAAGTTCACTTACTGGATGGAAGGCTGGTTTTAACCATTATTATAAACATTTATTTTTTGGTCAATAAGGGAGAAGCAGCCACAATTGTTGATGATTGCCATGCCATGCCATTCCATGGTCAGTTTACACTAGTTTTGTGCCCATGTGGCAAAGGGAATTAAAATCTGAAAACATGTTAATCCCGACCTCAAATCATCTTCAAGATGTCAAATTTCCAACTTTGAAAGGACGTCAGCGAAATGACACTTGTGAGATGTTGATTTTGTATCGGCGATGTCGCAACCTTAATACAGCCAAATATCGACGTGGTACTGACGTCGGATGCCTACTGGATTATAGCTTAACCCTCCCCCAAGAAATGTTAACTGTGATGGTCTCTCATTGATTAATGCTGCATTTTGTCCTGATCACTTGTAAAATATCGTATCTCAGAAACGGCCCTTTTAGTCCCGTTTAGACATCAACTTTTGGCCCGGCGCAACTGACACGGAGCAAATTGACCCATGTCAAGCGGCCGCTTACACACACAACTCACTAACCGTGGCAAGACGGAAATTAAAGGCTGGAGAGACTGGATCGCACATGCGCAGGTTTACAAATGACGAGAGTTGCAGAGACAAAGAACCCGTACATAGGTCATTGCACAAGCGCAGTAGAGATGATCCTTTCCGCCTTACTCCAGTTTCGCATTTAGACTTATAATTGACACGGCGCAAGATGTTCGGGCGCAAATTACTCTACCTCACAAACGGGTGGCAAAAATTTGTCACCGCAGTATCAATTTGCACTGTGTCAGTCCATTGACACACTGGAACAACTTGTTCCGTGTCAGCTGATCTGTGTCAACTTTGTAAGTGTAAACGGCACTTTTGATTTATGTGAAATTTTCAGCTATAATGCTTCATGCACCATTCCCAAAAAAGCTAGGAATTATTTTAAAAATGTTCCACTTTTGCTTGAGGAACAACCAAAAAGTAGTAGTTTCATGATTTTCATGAAAAATCTTTAACGTTGATGAAACGAAAATGAAATATTTTAGAAAACTGTAAAACCGTTTTTGATATCTCATCTTGAACATTTATTTGCGAAAAAAAATTGATCGTGTGATTGATATCGTTGATTTGCTATCAATGTGCCTTTCGTTTTTGCTTTAAGTTTTATTAAAAGAACATGGTCACGCGACCCAATTAATAAGAGTTTGCTAAAAAGTCAAAATTCCGCAGCCTTTCTACTTTCAGGAAATATGTACTTTTAATGAGTGAAAATTTATACTTTTCTTGATATTTCATGTTAAACGCACAAACTTGACGATAGTCCTGCATCACTTTAAACACATTCCGAGGTTGGTTTTAACCGAAGAGCCACAACCAACAGCTGATCTACTTATCATCTTTGAATTTCAGGTTTGACCAACCCCAAATAGTCACCAATTAGTAGTTAGTCACAATAGCGTCACATTAAACTTGGACAAAAGTTCAGAAAGAACACCACTTTATTGCAACAAAACCAAAATAATTCGGGCAAGAAACTAATCCCTGTTTAGCAAAGTCTGGCAGAGTTCTAAAGCTAAACGGGTTCAAGTCCACTTTCAACTTAACACCCAGCTCCCTACCAGGACTTCACGTGAATGTAAACCCAAACTTATCAAAAATTCATTTTTAAATCTAAAGATGCTGAGGTTGGCCAACAGTGAGATATATCAAATAAACACAGTAACAAGATCAGGAACCCCAACTGGGAATTGAACCACAGGTCTCCAAATTGCTGGTCTAGTGCTCTCACCACTGTGCTACTGAGGATGTGATATCTGTGAGATTACTGTTTGCAGCAACTGTTACCTCATCCCCCCAGGGAGTGTCATTTTGCCTTTTTCACACCAGATTTGGACAATTACATAATCAGCAATTTACCAGTATGTGTTAATTAGATATAGTAAATATACAGACACTGAGGTTGGACAGATGGTGAGATTTATCAAACACAGCAAAATCAGGAACCTCAACTGGGAATCGAACCACAGGTCTCTAGATTAGGGTCTGGTGGTAAGAGCACCGTAATCTAGAGACCTGTGGCTCGATTCCCAGTTGGGGTTCCTGATTTTTCTGTGCTCTCATTTTTAAATGGCCATGCTTAACACCCAGTGCAGCTCTATTTGGCTGGTTACCACCATGAACACAACAGGTGTTACATGCAATCAAATGTATGACAACAGTGTACTGGGCACCCAAACGATCAATAACTTGACACTGCAACAACACCAGACATCGCAGAAAAGAAGAAAACCAATACAAGTGCTATGACTGCTAATAGTATGTTTTCTGAAGTAATCAATCAAACAGGTCACATGTTGAGTTTTTGGTGTACATGCATTCGACCTGAGGTTAATGTTTCATGCCATGATGAATCATTGAGATACACCAGCAAATTAATACCAGCTCTCCTTTATAACGTAACTACTCTGGCATATCTAGTATGCCGTTAGGGGTCTGTTCCCCACTGCCAACCCCCAACCCCAGCCACAATCCTGAAGGAAAAAGTCTGTTTCGGTTGCGTATGCTGGGGGAGCAGGGGCACAATGCATTGTGTAATAAAGACTAGTGCAAGATGGTGATCACATGATGGTAAATGGAAATGAAAGTTAAAATTCAAACAAGATAGCGTAGAAATAATCAAATACTATTTCATTTAAATTAAAGTAACATAATTTGTTCAATTCACTTTTAACAGAATTACTCAAAAACTTTCTCCAATATTGTCCCATCACACGGTGTCAGCATCAAACACGCAGTATGAGTCTTGACTTTCATCGTAAAGATTCGGTAAAAAATTAATTATACAACTACTATTAAGTATTCATTAAATATATAAACATCAAACCTGTACAAAATGTTGTTTTAATCCCACATTCATCTTAAAAAGCTCCTACGGTAAAATCTCATCAATTTGTATGACAGATTACGGTGGACGAACAAATTATTTTTAAAAAATTCATGACACAAAAAACACCAAAAAAAAATTCATCGCTTTTAAGTTTTAAACCTTAGCTACCAAAAAATTTCGAGAAATTGTGAGCCAACACAACAATGTTAGAGGTCTACAAATTGGAAAGAGATCAGTTTTGGCAATTTGTTTTGTCCGAAACTGGTGAGGTTTTACCTCAAATAGAAAATTTGAAAACATTGAAATATTGCAGCAAGATGAAATGTTCTTCATTCTAATCTTATATCAGTGAGTTTAAAAAGTAATTACCTGGAACACTCAGACTGAAAAGCTCCAACTTCTAAGTCAAAACATTTGAGCCCCAAGTGGAGAAATCATTTCACATCAGCCACATCTCATGGTAGACACAGTGACAAGCTCAGTAATTTACGCCACAAACCAATGACAAGGGAGACTAACACAGGTGATTAATTAATAACAAGTTTTAACATCATCTTCCAAAGCAGGTGGATGCTCTTCACTCTCAAGGGACTCCAGTGACCTCAGAGCTGACTTACTGAACCGAGTTCATTAATTTGTGAAAGCTGCATGGAGCCAGCAAAGCGTGATAACTTGACTCAGGCAATGGGTGCTGTATCAATTTCCAATAGACGCCAGGCAGTTCCCAGACTAGTATATTGATTAGTTGATTTAGGTGAGCACAGTACATCCCATCTCAAGCAATTACACCCCTTTAGGTACATCAGCTGAGCTGATAAGGAGCAATTTCAGGCACTGGCTAATCCGACAATGATGTATCAGTTGATGACAATAATGATGATGAGACGATGATGAGATGACAATGATTATGATGACAATGAGGAATATGGTGACAAAAACAACACTGAAGGTAATAATAAACTTGACAACGACAATGAAGGTGATATACAATCAGACCTTTTGTAACAATGATTTTCCTTCCATTTTATAAACAAAGATTTTCTGCCACCTGGTTTAAAACTAACTAAAGGTTTCATTGTCAGTCTCCATTTGCTCTGGACCACAATCTTTCATCAAACATTTGAACAGTAATTATATATTACTAAGGTTTTCAGAGAAAACCGATGATGACGAATGCGATTATGATGGCGACAAAGAAGACGATAGAGAGGATGACGTTGTATGACTGGGTGGTGAGAAAAATGACAATGATGACATCCCTTGGTAATGTTGTCAATGATGACAATGAAATTGGGAGAAATAATGGTGAAGCTGGTAATGACAGTGATGGTATATCAGTGGGTGATGACGATAACAATGATTGTTTCCGACTTCCTTTCACAGTACATAACACAACAAGATGGGACAGTGTGAACAACAACCAACTTAATTTATATTCTTGGAAAATAAAATGAACAATAGTTCACCTAGTTTAGGCTTAACTGTAATACCAAACCGATTTCTCAGAACTTCCGAGCCCATCGTAACTTAGGGCTAGTGAGAGACAGAACCGGGTAACTCTGGCCAAAACATGCACAATCCGACAACATAAATAGGATTCTCGCTGGGATTGTAACAAGTGTTTCTTTGCTCCCGCTCCACTTTAGCCAATTGTGTCAAAATACTAGAGACCGTAGTGAGAACTAACTCTGTGTGTGACAGGATCCATGGTGTTGAATACGTTGGGTAACACACAAAAGCAATGAAATCCAGCAAGTGATCCAATTTATACGTTTAGTTGCCATAAGTTTGAATTTCTGTTAGAGTAAAATGACAAGAGAATCTGAGTCACAAATAAGACTTTATAAAACTACTATTAAAAGTACACATGCCCAGATCAAGATCAGAAAGAAAGCACAGCCCTTCTGCAACTAACGTTTATAACAGTTGAGACAAAAACATGACTTGAAATGCCCTATGATTTAATAAAAGTTCATGGTTATTACCAAGTAATTCAATCTCTACACGACTGTTCAATACAAACAAGATTAAACCTTCGTCAAGCATAAAGTAACATTATGCTTTCAACCATAAGACACCACAAATTTCAATACTAACATAATTTGGACAGCAACTCTTCGAAGATTTAAGGGGTGAAATTGGCAGTGAGAGGTATGTGTTAAATTGGTGATGATGAGAGGGGAATGGAATTGTAGACAACTGGAGAGATGAAATCTGCCATGCCTATGTTCAGGCAAACTTACATCACATGCCCCCCTTCCCAAAAACAGCCATTCCCATATATATCTCCATTTTAGTGTGTAGGCTGGTGAAAAATGATCACTAGGATGACGATGAGTGATAATCACTAGTGAAAAATCGCTTTCAATCATTATTTACTGCTTAGTAATAAGAAATCATATAAATTATCATGATTGGCGACAAACCTTACACGAAAAATAGTATCAATCGGTTAGTATGAATCATTTATACATTATATACCATCCGTATGAATCCATAGCAATTAAATGAATTCATATAACAATCTTTACGACAAATTACGATTTTGTCTGTTCAAAGTGTTAGCCATCTTCGGCTGCATGAGGAAAGTTGAAGCGCTTTCACCTGGAAGTTGATATGATTTTTCACGCTCCCTCTAAGAACAGAAACTTCGGCCTGTGACATGAAAGGCGACTCTTATTGCTATCTAAGACTGCTTCACACTATACACGGAGTGTTGGAGGTTTGTGATCATGGCAATCGCAGCGGAAATAATTCAAGACATCATTTTAAACTAACATATATACAGAGTCAGCTGCTAAACTGAACCAATATCACAAGAGGCTTTACCAAAACCATGTGTTACATCTTCATGAGTGCATCCCATTCAGGCCAGCAAATTGTGTTTAGGTGATCAAAGCTGGAATTACAAGGCATACCCATGGAAATGTTTCCACCCATATACTTCAAAATAGTTCACGAATTCCTCCAAGTTACAAGATCGAGTGCCTTGTATCAACTACACGTTGTACCTTGCCTAATTGCACATTTTTACATTTTCAAACAATGCGATCCGCCATATGCCTTAAGGGTACATGCTAAGTGTCTTCTTGCAGGCATAAAATTAAAATCAAACGGTGTCCCTATTTTTATCTTCCTCCACCTCTTGTCACACACACCCGTAATACAACCCTTATAGTAGACCGTTCAGGCACACATCCCTTACATTATCATCCTAATTTATACCCCACATATTCAGTTTGTCATTTTCTTGATCTCATTCCAACGTATAACTTTTTCATAATTTTCACATCCTTGGATTTGCAGATAAATATTGTCAGTTTTTAGGCATAGTGTTGTCTTTTGACTACAATAATAATCACTTTTTTGGTCAATTAAGCATCAATGCCATCACCATTGTTTCCATACCAGGGATTTCTAAAACAGTCCCAAGATGGTCTTTCAGATGTCGCCATTTTCTCAAAGTGCCTGAGTCCCAAGAGTGTCTTTTGTAAACTTGTTTGAGACCCCACAACGCCCTTATTTATCCATGTGCTCTAAGGTGTATGTTTCAAGAGGAGGGTTTCACTTTATTAATAGCTTGACTACTGAAGTCTGGCAATGTATAGACCTAATATTGTCAAGTAACAAACGTAATGAAATACTTTAGTTACCCTTTCAGGGGCGGATCCAGGATTTGAGTTGGGGGAGAGCAGAACAGAGTATTAGCCAGGATTTTGCCCATCAGACATTCGCACCTCCTAACTGCCAAGTGGAATCTGGGAGAATTTTAGCGGGGACATGACCCCTTGGTCCCCTTCTAAATTTGCCAATGTTTTTAAAGGTCAAATACTGAGAAAATATTGACCCCACAAGGATTTTATCTTTAGAGAGTCTTTTTCAATTATCCTCATTAGCTACCATCACTTTCTTCACCTTCATCATAATCACAATGGTCTTTTTCATTCAATTTCTTCAAAATGTTGCCTTCTGACAGAATGTTATGCTCTGCAAGAGCAATGGCTGCCATCATCACCACTGGCAGCTGCGACAGTGCGTCATTGTCGTGATATAGATGAGGTCACTGGTATGGCAATCTGCACATAGTTACTGTTGTTGGTAACAATAACTTTTGTGTGAAAACAACTGATATCCAGAAAGCCGGCTCAACAAGGTCAGACTTATCAGTCAATAAACGTTCCTTTACTCTCAAAGTTCAGTTAAATTCAGTCCCATTACCACTGCAATTTACTTGGCAACATTCAAAAATCATACGTTGACAGTCATGCTTTCTTAAGGTCAAATTGTTTTTGGTAAGAGGGGGACAATCACATAGTGGCAGTATAGTCCTATCCAATTTATTACTAGCATGTAAACGATTCCATACATAATGTTTTACTTTTAGTATACTTTATTATTTTAAAAATCAAAACGTAAATCGGTTGAGCACACAACCACTTGTATCAGTCTAGAATGTATGAAATAAACATGAATATTAAGCCATAAATATGGCTTAACAATAAATCACTCCGCTTTGGTAACATGTTTTGACAGAGAGTGCGTTCATTGGCTTCTTTTTCTCCTGTGTGGTTTAAGCTGAAAGTCACTGCCATAACATTGCCAATCGCTGCCAATACCATTCACATTGATTGATTGGTCAGCTAACTTGTTGAATTCGTTTGAGGACGTCAGTAAAGCTCTGAAATATGTAACAGAACCAAGATATCGTACACGATTTGTACATAAGCAGCATATTACTACTTACCTCTGCGTTTCGAACAGTTTTAGAACCTAAGAATAAGGCATCTTCGCATCATCGAAAGACTTTAAAACAGTTAAACTAAACGTTTCCACAACAAGGAAAAGTATGCAGGCACACAAGGCGAACCTAGCGGCAACTAAATTAACTGTTTTAACAGCACCTGGTGGTTGATTCGAAAACTACTGAACTGAATGATTTTCCCAAAAGTGTATGTTGTATGATAGTAGTAGTAATAATCTTTATTTAAAAGTCGGTGAACCTTAACAATGAAACATTAGCACAAGTGCTATTATCCGACAGATTTAAAATCTACAAAATGAACAGAACTAAAATACTAGCTAATTCTACAGTGAGGAGAATATACAGAACTTAAACATAAATGTAAGTACAAAAGCACACATACATGTTACGAAGCGTGTAGGCATCCATAGCAGTCTTCACAAGAGCAGATCTCAGAGAAAAAGTCATGAGCAAGAGTGGCAAATTCATTTAAGGTAGTACATTGTCTCATTACTGATGGCAATGAGTTCCATAGCAAAGTACCTTTATGGGAGATTGAGTTACATCCGTAAGTCATCGTATTAAAGCGTTTCACATAGAGACAGTTTTCACCTCTGAGACCGTATCCAGACTCTCTAAATTCAAGCTTTCCTGACAAGGGACAGGGTCCAATAATATGAACATTTTTGAATACTTCAATAGATAAGCATTTCATCCGCCAACTAGTTAGAGAGCAGCTCCTAGCCTTAACTAAGAGTTGTGAGTAGCTGGACTCATTGTCATTGAACACAAACTTTAAAGCACGGTGTTGTATCTTTTCCATTTTCCTACTTTTCTGTATTCCACATAGGTGCCAAACGAGGGGGCAGTGATTAAAATAGGATCTTATAAATGCATAATATAACTTAAGCTTACTGTTAATGCCTAAAACATTTCGAAGACGGAACAAGGCATTCATCTGTCTAGAAGCTTTTTTGCAAATAACATCAACGTGCTCGTGGAATCTTAGCTGGCTGTCAAGTTGGACACCCAGCAGTTTAACGGACTCTTCACACTTAATCATAGTATCACCACACATGAGATACCTATCATTATTTTGTGCACGATTCCTAGAAAAGATGATTGACTTAAATTTACCAAGGTTTACAGCCATTCCATTAGAGGAGAACCAATCCATTGCCATCTGCCCAGCTACCTTGAGGCTGAGGCGGACTGCAGATAAAGAGGAGCCTGCTTGCAATAGGTTATTGTCATCAGCGTAATTATATAACTTACAGTGACCACTTATAGCGTAAAATATATCATTGATAAAAATGTTGAATAACATGGGGCCTAAGACAGACCCTTGAGGAACGCCCTTGGGGACATTTAACCAGTCGCAGGCACTGACAGTGGAGCCAATTTTCACCCTCATCCTTCTATCACTGAGATAGGACATTATGAGGTTACAGGTATTCAATGTGCAGCCATAGGCTTTTAGTTTGGCAACAAGGAGCTCATGGGGGAGGCAATCAAAAGCCTTAGACAGATCAATCAGTATGCACCCAGCAAATAAATTTTTGTCCAGGGCTAACCTTACATCTTCAGTTAGACGTAAGAAGACATCCTGACAAGAAAAACCTTTACGGATATTAGTAAAGTCTATGGTATGATTGTGTCGTTGAGTGTCTTCGTTTACTGCACTGTGGCAATTTTGTAGAGATAGACAGAAATAGACCAAATGATTCCATATTAATTTCTGTAACAAATTTTAACAAATAACGTCTGTTTTTGGAACGTTTCATCAATTGCTGCACAAAAGTACATGAGTAAAATGCAGTCGACTCATTTTTCTCCACCGTTTTTAATTTATCTCATTGGTTCACATATTATTTACGTCATCGTGACTCAAGGGGGAGGGGGCTTGGAAAAGATGACGATTGGTGGCAGGGGGGGAGATAATGTCATTGCCTTATGAGACTAGCTTCATGCACAGTATATTTCGTTGGGAAACGGGTTCACTCAGCGAAATTATTAACTAATTAAAACCGGGACCTGTCGCTTCACGCGTCCCGGCGAGATAACTAGGTTGCAGCAGCAGGCAAACTGTTGACATCCCCACTGCCATCACTACCTAAGCCTCAGCTGTCCCATTTACAATAAACATAGTGGGCGTAGCGCTGGGATGTAGGGTGTAGGAGAGATAGCCCTCTTTAATATTGGTGAGAGGCAGTCACCCTCCCTTTGGGAGGTGGCCAGGACCCAATTGGTTCTCACTTCTACATCAAGCTCACGTATGCGGGCTCCACGGGGGCAACGGCGGGTTTTGACTGACCCGGTCAACTATGAGTGAACCCACTGATTCTGGATCTATGGGTGAGGCAAGTCTGGCCTCTAGTATACGAAGTCTGAGACGGCTGAAAAGGCGGATGAACCAGTAATGGTCAACGGCTAGGAAGGCGAAACAGCAAAGCGTGAGGAGCGCACATGGGCACGTCAAGGCTCGGCTGAAAAGTAGGGCCTATTTGTGGCCACCCACCATAGTAAGGTCGGAAACCTACTATTTTTCAAAGGAATGAAATCATATCGTGAATAATACGTTTACAAGGAAGTCACGCATTTCTAAAAGATATGCGGGAATTTTCACCGCTCGCCCTTCTGAGCGGCTTGTACCGTGATCAAAGAGACCGCGGCGCCGGAATCAGGTACAATTTTGACTGCAATGCGAGCAAGACCCAATTAAGTGAATTACCCGACCATAAACTGCATTAAACATCTCTGACTGTACATAATGGCGAATTTTCAAAATGCATTACGGCGTAGACAACGCAGAAAGTGGCTGGACGACATCAAGGAATGGACGAATCTACCACTGCAAGAATGTACCAGGACAAGGTGGCGGATCTAGGATATCACAATTGGGGGGCAACGTTTTTGTCTGTAAACATTTGTGAGAACCACGATTGCAGATGCGCATAGCACCGAATGGGGGAGGTCGGGGGTTTGCACCCCTCCCGCCTAGGAAA
>NMRA01000119.1:693437-760581 GCA_002633005.1 Phoronis australis
CTCTTGCTGTTTTATTTTTTGCCCCCTGCCCCCCTAAATCCGCCTATGCAGAAAGGCAAAGAGCAGAGCAGAATGGTGGGTCTCAAGTCGACCTCTAAGGAGATGACATCGGAGAGAGGGCGTAGCGCACTGAGGACATGATCAGGACGTCCAACTACGCTCGTGCGATTATGTTTTGCAGGGCATTTTCATTGCATCAATAGGTAGTGCGATGGAATTTATTTTTGTAATTAAATTTAATATGCCAGAATTGTCATACCGGCTATACCTCAAATCTCAAGTTTTGCTCTCCAGATTGCCAATTCAGTGGAAACTGCTGGCCACAGAGTACAAACAGAAGTTGATGGTGTTGATGATTGAAAGGGCACCCTTATTAAAACATTATTGTTTTCCCCGCCCTATCCTCACTCCTCTGACGTAGGTAAGGCAAATATTCATTATTTTAGGGAAAACGCAAAAAGGTGTACCATTGAATATCACTGATGCGCCAAAACTTTTTTAAAAAATGCGATACTGCAAATAAAATGTATTTGGATAGCGCACATGGCATATCAGTCGCAAGAGGAAAAACTCTCCCGTTATTCAGGCCCACAAATTATTTATTACAGTTTGTAAAGGAATTGATTTATTTGACATTATATGAAACATTAGAAAACGACGATTTGATAGTTGAAATGGCGTACTTCATTTCATTCCTGAATACAACAACCGTGGCAAACACAACTTTCGCTTGTAGACACTAGCTTGTAATGAATCATAAAGACGGAATGTTCACGTCCAGTACTTACAAAGACAGTGGGATTGACTGTGATGATCTAATTATAGGCTGGACGGGGGAGGTGTATATCGTGATAAGTGACAACAGAAGGGGAGGTAAAAAGTGGCAAATTCTGCTTGATGACTATGTAAACTCCCAAAGTAAACGTGTGGTATTTTCTTAGATTTGGAAGTAAACAAATAGTTTCCTATATTATATTTGTGGAAAATTCATCTTAATTAATGCCTGTAGTATATTGGGACAAGCCTCGCAAACGTTAGCTGTATACAGATGCAGTGAAGTGTACATGAACGTGTGTTCAGCTTCGTACCAACGAAAGCGTATGTTTGTTTGGCTTTGAAGGAATAAATACAGAAACAATTTCATTAACAGCATATTTTTATTGGTTTTTGCTGCAAACCATATACAATGTATGTATAGATTAATAAATTGAAGTTTATTCCATATAAGAAAATAGTGACACATGACTCTACTTCTAAAACAGTTTGAAGATTAAAATTTCGGCCATCCTCAACAAGGAAACGTTCCCATCTACAAGAACTGGGGATTGAATATTTCTTCTTCATTGCTGTCTGAGCTATGACATGACTCATTTGGAGCTAATATTACATAACTTTCACGACCTTTACACCCAATTCTATATCAGCAGGCCCAAACGCCAAGAAAAAAAACATCACCTGACTACAAGAAATTCACCAAAAGCAGCAGCTTATCAAAATAATCGCTTGCTGTTGTACTGGTTCAAAACAAAAACCAAACAAACAGCAGCACATTCCCATGAAGCAGACATGTTCAATCAAAAACTTATTTATAAAAAATACCTCAGGTCAGACGAGTGTGACTGCTGAGTGAACTTTTGCACCGAAGGCAACAGCACAATTTTAACAGCTTAACCCGTGGCAATTACATTTCTTTAATAATCTGAAAAAATATATACATCTCAATCGTCAACAACCCTGAACCATACAACAATCAAACAATGGACCCAAACTTACCAAAAATTACCCGAGACTCATTTAAAAACTGACCAATACCATGACGCGATTAGAGTAATTTTTCAAATTTCACGCCATGTCACTGGGAAATTTTCAGGTGGAGTGTTGAGTAAACTTTCGATGTCTCGGCCCAAGAGCTATTTTAATTTTCTGAGAACAGACTGACAGAATAACCGAGTTATACTTGCACAGGTTGTTTTGACAAATGGACACTGTAAACCAAAAAGTAAACTGGTTCCTCTAAAAAGACAACCACATTGTCAACAACACCCGATATACCGTAACTAGTTAAATGTAGAACAGTATCAATAATATCTGTACTAAATAGTTTTGATAAATGCAAACAATAATACTCTAGTCTAAACTTCAGACAGGCCTAGCTCAAAACTGTAATGTTTACTTGTTTGTAACATATTAACAACATGTTTACAAAAAAGTAAACAGTGTACATTCACAGAAATGAACCAGATAAATTTGCAATTAGTAAAACATAATGTCTCTATGGAAATGTAGTCACTTTGAGCAAGATCAACGTATTCTGAATAATCATTATTTGAGTTTAATACCAATGTCCTTTAGCTTCGTTTATCCACGATAAGTGAAATTTTTGTTGAACGCAAAATCATGTTACAGCAAACATAAACGAAACATTCCCTCTTGTCATAATATCACAGAAAATGTTTACATCCCATCTCACACTGGTATGACTCTCATTGAATTTCATAACACAGTATACATGTATAATTTCTTTAAAACACTGAATGTACATTTAATGCTAAGCAGATTATCATCTCAAGTATATTTAGGAAGCATGACATAAATTATTCGCTGTACTCGATTGACTTTCCCAGAAACTCCAGGTCAACTGGCTTAGACATCTGACTGGTTCTCGATGACATGACAACCTCCAGCTTATAGACCAATCAGATGTCTTAGACCATAGAACCCACAAAGTCAGTCAACTGCAGCCACTACTTGCTAACACTTGAATATACACAAGAATCCCCTGAGCCAAGAAATAACAGAGCAGTAAGTTGGGACAAATGGCAAGTTTACCATTAACATTCTACGTCACTAGTCACAACAGATGTGTGGAAATGGAACACCAACTTTCACCACGCATTAAGAAAGACATCGAGAATTTGTTTCGCAATACCGCATAAATTAAAAGTTTGTGAAGTTAAAAATTAGCATAAAATGGGACAGCAGCAGCGTGAATTTTTCAAAATTAGCGAGTACGAGATGGGTGAAACTTCAATCGCTGGCAAGAGCAGTGCTTATATTAAGTGAATAGTTATGGCCACTGAGCCATAATACCAGAAAATATTTCTGTGGCACGAGTCTCCAGATTTCCACTTCACAATGAGGTTATTCTCAGAGCCTAGCAACGCATTGATGCATTAGATGAAGTTGCGGCCCAATCCTGAATGAGGAGTCATTAATGTAGACTTCAATATACCCAACGTCACAGAGTATAATTCAGAAATTAGCAGATTCCATACAATCTAGGCATCATGCATCAAGACACCAAGTCTTGCCTTAAAGGCATCGCAAGTAGCGTCCCAGAGGTGCTGCTAAACAAGGGACATAAGTGACCTGCCAATCAGATGATATTTCGTGACAAGATTCCCTACTGAGGAGACCCTTTTCAGATTTAATTACCTACAACAAGGATCATTTTGGGAGTTATAGAAACAAAACGGCGATGTTGATGGAAAAAAATTACAAAAGGTTGACCTAAAAGGCAACCTTTTTCATTTTCATTCTTCAAAAGGGTGGATATCATAATTTTCTAGCCGATTCTTCTTAAATATAGTCTAGTGCCAATGGGCTCAGTGTATGACGTACTTAACTTACTGGGTTATAAAAAAACTCTTAACAAACACAGAACCGTAGTCTAACAGTGAATGATCAGCATCAACTTTACAGTAAGGCAGTCTTCGTCTTAAGTACCGTCCACACGGAGTCTACCCTAGAACCACTTTTAACTGAAGCGTCCACACGGACACATCCGGTAACTAGTGTAAGGTAGAAGATGTCGCTCTGTACGTGACAATGGACAGCTAATGCAAAAAGGGGTCGAAAAAGAAGAACTGCCTCTATGTAACCGCAGCTGACAATTCCTTTTTTTTGCCTTGCCCAAGATTGCAGTCTCACAAGAACTAAAGGTGGTGCAACTTACCCTAGAACAAGTTACCCTACCTGAATAATGTGGAGTAAATTGTCACAAGTGGGGTAAGTTGCACTAGTTTAAATAGCGGCCACATAGCCTACAAATCTAGCGACGACTTGTTCCAGGAGTAACTAGCTGTAGGCCAAGTCTGTGTGTGGATGGCACTTTAAACGTCGTGTCATCATTAACAGGTTTTGGACTCGTTATTGCAACAGTAACTGCACACTGGAGTATTATACAATTCAAACAACAGTTTAATCTTGGCCTCTGAGTTTGGTTCACCTCCATATAGGCAATCGCAATAGACAAATGCATACTTGACAACACCAACAATCCAAATCCACTTAAAAAGCCAGTACATTTTATACAAATGCTAGTCAACAAGATTTTGTTACATGCAAGTTCAACAAATACAAAATCTAGAATGGGGCAAAAACCTTCATTTGAAGTACTTGCTGCAATACACATAATCTTAAACTTAAGTCAGCACAGTTTATGACCATTTTTAGGGGAATACACAACCTTTACAAAGCTCCCTACACTAGCAAGCACAATTTCAAGAGTAGATATATCTCTACTGCTATTCTTGACAACAATAAAATGACGAAAATATGTAACAATATTGCTTTCAAACAACTGACACTAGGTGTCGTAACACAGAGAAACATCAACCATAATCTTAACCCCATCATGTTTCTCTCTGTGGCAAGCCAAAATGCTACCCACACGACGACGACCCCTCGGCTATGGCAGCTTAAATGTCCGACAATGGAACAACCCAGCATTACGTGACAACAACACATCTGAAGCTCATGGCACAACAGTAGACTCAGAGGAAAATAGTTCTTTATGTAATGCGGGGAATTCCAAGTTGGGTGACGACTTTTTGAAAGTGTTCAGAGCATCTGTATGCTTGAAACTCAGTTCAGCGAGCCGCGGAATTTTAGACAGCAGAGCCTGGTACATCTCGTCATTATCCGGATGGTTCCGGATAACCTCCAGCTTCAGCGCCGACTTGAGACGGTCTTGCAGCGATACCACAGATGTCTCATCTCTGATGCACGGCCGTGCTGAAATCATAGAGAAAATGCTGCAGTGACCAATGTCAAAGAAATCAAAGAAGGACAGACCGATCATCACAATTATTCCATGTCTACTACTTGCACTACTGAAATTCCTAAAAAAAACAGTTTGAAACTAAAAAAAAACAGTCCAAGACAGTTTAACAAGCCGAAAATACTGACAACAGCTACTTGGGCACAGCACAACAGTCAAATTAAATACCCATACCCTAGAACAAGTTGTGTACGCACAATACACATTTAAAATGTATGATGTTGAACACTTGTGAAGGTGCTATGGACATGCCTGGAGTTGAAAATAAACTTTTAATTTAATATTCACCGAGATCCTGAGACAACCCAGCTTTAACTGAAACTTTGTTACTGCTAAGGGCAATACATTGTCCTGATCCAGCATAACATTGTCCTGACCCAGCATAAAATTGTCATGACCCAGCAATACGTTGTCCTGACCCAGCATAACATTTTATGTGCCAAGCATGGCCTCGAGGAAAAATAAAGTGTCAGTTTTTCCCTGGCCCACAAATCACTGATGAAACAGGCTGAGATCAGTTTAATAATAGTGAGTGTCCCATCAAAATACAAAGTCAGATTTTTGGCTGCAAGCCAGTACACAGGACCATTAGGCAATTCATCTCAAATTTACACAGGCCTACTTGACGGGCCCAACTCAGGAGACAAGCTTGCCAATTTAACACCAGCGAGCAATTAAATATTCAATAATTTGGTTTTCTAGGCATAAAATATAAAAATACAAAACCCAACTAAAATACTCAGACGAAACTGGAGAAGCTTGAATAAATATGAAACCAAATATTAAATGCGCATGTTTTGTATTTGAATTCACTTTACAAAAATACACTCGGGTCACTTTTAATCAACACAGGTAAAATATCGAGACCTTTGTTAGTTGATTTTATATGAATCAACATCAGTGTACCACTGTGCGGCTATACTGAATCCAAGCCGGGATGCATCTCTAAACAAAAAGAGACCACGGCAATTTGGATCACAAATAATTGCTGAAATCATCACATTTCTTTCAAAAGCTTACTACATACGGCAAATGCTCCTTGGTGATATCTGTACAATACAAACCACAATGACAACAAAATGAAATTTTTACGACCTCCATTGTGCATGCCAATGTCAAGTAGTGGGGCAGCTCTGGACAGTGTAAACGCCCATCCCTACACATGACTTACTGGAGTTGACTAGGACCACGGCAGACAACAGGGCCAACTCGGTCTCTGTCAGTTTGAAGCTGATCATGTCCTTAGCAAAATCGAATATGCTATCCTTCAGCTCTTTTTCTTCTATGGCTGAAAAACAAACCACGCAACTGTAATTGTCTGGAAGCAGGAAGCTTTCCATTTCAAACTCTTTGTACATGGAGGAACTGGCAACTGGAAATCCCAGAAAGTCGGCAATTTTTAATAACGGCTAAAATACTAAATACAAGAAAATCACAAAAAGCATAATTATACAAATGGCATTCATCACAAAAATCTACCCCTTCATTACTTTTGACCCATATAGTTGCTTTAGGATCATCATGTCAGAACCATTTAAGGCGTCTCCTGTATTTGAAACTACTTTCAGTGAAAGTCTCTTTTAAGTTATTAAACCCATTTGTATGGGATAAAAGTCCATTCTACCCACACTCTAACAGTATCAGGAACTCAGTAAGGAATACTGAAACTAGCAGATGACATCATCCCCAGACAAAGGACATGTGACCAATAGACTCAACACTTGAGAATGAAAATCAAGTAGACAAAGTGCTCCGCACTAAAAGCCAGGTGTGAAAACCAACTGGTAAGTACAGAGACAGCGCATGGAGATATGAACCCATAGCCTGGACTTAGAGATATAAATTACATGCAAGTAAAGTTTAGACAATCACAACTTCTCTCATTGAACCGTTGCACAGTTCACACTACACTGGTTCAAGCATAACCCTTCTAGAAAATTCCACACCCAAACAAATTTATTCTTAGTGATTAGCCATGTAAATAATAATTATCAATAAATTAAATCAAAACTTACTCAGGTTTGAGAAAGCCTCAAGTGGCACAAAGGCAGATCCAAAGATGACTTTGTCGTTGACAACATCGTAGGATCGACACAGACGCAGAAGAGCAAGCTCAAAACTCCCTGAAAAATGTTGTTTCATTAAACCAGGGGTCTCTTTCATGAAAAGTAATTCAAGACTTAAGAGAGAATTTTGCGGAGAAAAGGTTTAGTCAAGTAATTATAAGCGCATTACACTCTGAAAATAATTTATAGTTCTCTTAGAAATGAGCATTAGTTATGTGTATACTGTTAGGGCCGTTGTGTGGACCGTAAGGCCAAATTTCTGACTTAAGCCTTATTTAAGTCACTTCATGAAACGGACGCCTGAATTCACTAGATTCATTTTACAAATAATGTCCATCACAACAGTTAAAAACTAGTATTTCATTTCAGAATGATATCGACTTTCTCTTTTATAAAGCACTCAACTCACAATCGCATTTCAACATAAATTTTTAAAAGTTAATGTTTATACTGAACGGGTTGACCAACTTTCACCTGCACTTAAGTGCATCCAGGCATATTCATCTGAAGTTAGAGTTTGTATTTGGAAAGCATATGGTGTCTGGTAAAAGCTCATCTTTGTGCTAAATTTTCAAACTACTTGACATGAAAAGACTTTTTTGCTTCATTTTGTCCCCGAACCATTACAAAACAAGTATTTATGCCATGCAATATTATTAGAGAAATTAGCGTGCAAACAAGTAAGCCACTGAGGTACTGTAGAAAGTGACTATTCTACTCAATTTAAAGTAATTGCGGAACTTCAGAATGAAACCAGAGCCTAAGGTCTAATCGTTTTACTGGAAATAGAATTCAAAATCATTTTTGGCATTTCCTATTCTACTTCTGCACAAACTCAAGGTAAGTGTCTATCCTTAACTGCAAAAGTACATAACGGCTTACCTGGATAACTTTCTAATCCTAGTTTGCACTTGATGACCCCAGCATCAAGTGTTTACATGAAATTTAGTCAAGAGAGTTTTACTTGAGTTTGCTACAAGAACATATGGGTCCAAGTGCAAACTTGTATTAAAAAGTCATAAGCATAAACGATAGTGTACTCGAACACAGACTAGTAGACACTTATCCTGAGTTCGCACGAAAGTAGAACAGAAAATGTCAAAAATAATTTAGAGTTCGATTTTGAGTACAAAGATTAGACCTCATTCCCAGGTGAAAAATAACTTTTGATTTGAAAATCGGACAAAAAAGCTCAAAAAAAAATTGCCAGTCCTACTTACGCAAAACTGGAACATTTTAAAAACAATTTCTATAGTGTTTTGAATAGCAGTGCATACAGCATAGTACCAGAAAGTTTCGTCATAATCTCATCAGCCACTTCTGAGATACGAGGTTCCGAAGTCAGCCAAATTTGGACATTTACCGGAGTCCACATAATCTTAAAATTGTTCTACGCTGATCTCACCTGATTTGAGCAGCATGATCTGGTCGTCCTGGGACAGGGCCATGAAGCCTGGCACCATCTTGGCAAACTCAATAATCTGTTGAACGGTCAGTGTGACCTTGTCTGCAACTTCCATCCACAGCTGTTCATGGACCTGCAATAGCCGAATTAGTAAATATCAACGACATTAAGGACATAGTTTCCTCGCTTTTGTAACAAATATCTATTTCTAGTGAGCTCTTGTCCTTTTTGGGTTCACTAAGCATAGCTAAGCATCACTCAAATCACCTGGATTCAGATCTTCAAACGACAATGCAAGGGATCTCCATGCATCTACAGTTCTACAGTTTGTTGCCATAACAAAGTGTTTTTATGTCCTTCTTTAAAGGAAATTCGCTTTCTTGTCTGTTTAAAAAGATGTGAGCGCTCTGAAACCCATAACTGTCCAGTTCTGCAGTTGGTTTTGAGACAGTTACAGAAATTACTAAGGAAATAAAATGTGAAAGTATTTTGCTAAGGAATATTGAAATATAACTGAAGAGAATGAATTTCTGGAGCATCCAGTTATAAACAGATAGAATATAACAAAGTTCTTTCAAATTTCTAAGGTCAGGTGAGTGTAAGTGAGGTCTCTTTCGTCAGGCAATGAATTTCTTTTGAAGATATAGAAACAGGACATATTGCTATTTGTAATTTCATTAACATCTTTAATATTTGTGCACAATCAAATTTTCCTTAAATGACACCCAGACATAACTCTAAGCAGGAAAATCTGTTATTGCAAAATATTGCTTTTAACGAAATTTACGGACAAAAAATCCCACAATTTACTAGCAGGGTCACAAGAAACGAGCAGAAGAGTTTCGTGTAGTCGACAGAGGTAGTTTGTGCTCCTATAATTTTTTACTTTCCAACAAGCCTAACTAGACATCTAGAAAAACAATAATCAGATTTCACCCTTTACCACAGAGGTGAACTAGATTTAACCACCTACCATAGAGGTGTATACTTGTACTTGTTCCCCCGACAGTCCCTGCTCTCGCAGACTGGAGATCTGTTCGGCTGTGAATAGGCACGTCCTCATGTGGGCCTCGCCGATCATTTTTATCAGGCATTCTGGAACACGTGACAGCCCTGACTAGAGGCATTGTCTTACACTACACAGGTACATATTTTGGGCGGCTAAATGCAACTGTTTACCCTGCTTTTCGTCAGGAAAGTACTGTTGAAGGGCCCCAGATGGTGCAGGAGTGTGGCGAGGGGAAGAAGGGTACGCCATAGGGAGTGTTTTGGGGATAACAAGGTGGACTCGAGGTTATTCGCTTCAGTGAGTTTAAGGAACAAAAGGAGATAAAATTATTACGTTTGCGTTGGTAAAAGAAACAGAATCCAGTTTTAAATTATTGTTCCATCATTATACATCAACAGAAGCCATGTAATGTTTTTCCGTTTATTCTAATTATAAGTTTATTTTTACACGCAGTTTTTGCATGACAGTGAAATATTCTAGTCAGATAAGGGAAGTGGAGGTCTATTGTAAAGTTTGGAGGGGGGACAGTCCTCAAAAAGGAGATTGTGGATCGCCCTGACTTTTACACACAGGGAAAAATCGAAATGTTTTGGTTGATGACTAGGTACCCCTAAGTGAACGAGTGTAATCGCGAGATGGTAGACACATCAGATAACGGTACAAAAACATTATAACAAATAATCAAAAACATTAGGGTAATCAAAAAATCAAAAGGCATTCTGACCTAAAAGTGACATTCAGATGAAGCATTTCAAAATGAATGTTAAAATTCATTTCAGGTTTTGAATTTTAGAATTGCTACTTCATTAGCACTCCAAAGCGATTTACGGAAGACAGCAAAATGTGAAGCTAAAAATGCAACATTTGCTATGAAGGTTTAACACCTTAATCTGAACCACAGAGAATACAATCCAAAAACTTAACTTCTAGAAGGATTCGCGAATAAAATGTTGATTTCTAAAATAAGATTTTGACAGCAGATCTAACGTACCAATATCAATATCCTCAGCCTTGACAATAGGGGGCGACGAACTTCCATATGACGTCGAGTCAACTGGCACGGACTGCACAGCGTAAACTGCATTCTCAGACTGAGTGTAGCCATATGAACCATTAGGTGTGTATCCGTACTGGCTAGGGTAACTAGAAAACATGGAACACTTTAAAAAGAGCTGCTCGGCTGGTGTGGAGATATTGTAAAATCTCACTGGTTTTCAAACAAAAATAATTGCCCTAATTTTCCTTTTTCATTCTCCAAAGTCTTTTAGCATTTTTGTAAGAAGGAATGAGCAATTTTTCAAAACCTTGCCTGACTGTTGCTAAGGTTCGGTAGAGAACATGAAAAGATAAATCAATGTCTACCCTACTTTTAAAACAGGTGGTGAAAATTATTACGCGGCTACATCTCTAAATTCCAGCTATGATCCCCTTAACCCCAGTCACGGACCAGCAAACACCGAACCTGCAATACGAATTTCATACAAGTGCCTCGGAACTCCAAAGCCACACCAACAAATGCCCCATATCCAAAGACCAAAACCCATACCCAGGGACCATAATCCATTCATGAAAATGTTTCAACACCCTGTAAAAGTTGAAGCCATAACACCAAGCCCCTCCCAGAATTCATTGGAAACCATGCATTAAAACTACAAATACCATAATGTAGTAGTAATGCATATTAATCTTGTGTAATTGAAGATACACATTTTAAACCCTTTTGAAGGTGACATTGTGGTAGGGTGTGCATTCTTCATGGTTACGCATCATTTCCTGTTTGGCATGCGGGTGAATATACAAGAACTCATTGTGTTCTCTCCCTGGCAACATAACATGATGAAGACCATGAATTAATACAGTAAAATGATGTCACAGCTTGCAGTGATATCACATGCTGGTGTTGACTTTAATTACTTGGTGTGACTATAAAGCCAATAAGACAACAGGCTTTGTTGTTGTGATTCTAATCCAGCAGTGAATCAGGGAGTGGGGATTTAGCCAAATGAGGGCCTTAACTAGAACAGAAATGCTAGCAGATTAAAGGTACCTACCTAACATAAGTGGACATATTTAGGCCCATGCACATAACAGCATATTTTTGAAGAAAAATTTTCACCGTGTTTCGCGTACAGGTGGACGCACTGCAGTTTCACCGACAGAAAGAGACACACGAAACGCGCAATTTAACACATGCACATATATTCTTACATATGTGCATGTGTTAAACCGGGCATTTTTGTGAATCTGTTAACCAATTTCAATACATTTCATTAAAATAGTTATTGTTTAATTGGACACACGTCATCATCTGCAAATCTCTAATGGATGAGTCACGTTTCCTTTAAATGTTTCGTTAAAATCTTACTGCTTGGTTTTAATCAGTGGTTTCGAACATAGGCACAAGTGCCGAACACTACACATAGGCATGTGCGCCTAACTCTGGACATAGGCACGTGCACCCAACTCTGAACAAAGGCACACGTGTCTGGACATTGACACACCATCGCGTTTAGGTGTGAGGGCTTCAACTCAAGTAAGTATCTATGGTAATCTCACCAAGCATATTGACTGTTGTTGAGAGAGGCATCGTAAGCAGGCGGGGGACTGTCGTCATATCCATTGCTGCTTAGTGATCCCTTGTTGGTGATGTAATGAGCCTCATCTTCCACCTTCTCCCTTTGCTTCTTGCTCATTCGTCCAAATTTTACCGCTGCAAATGCCAATTGTCCAATCATCGTACAACAGATGCCGATCCAAACAAACAACAAACACGCGCCTCATTCAACTTAATGAATGAGAAGATTGCGTTGGATAGATCGTTTTAATATAGGCCTTGACAAATACTCAGAAAACTTGGTTTTGGTCCCAACCTATCACCTAATAACCCTGTCTTGAGTTCGGTCAAAGAATCAGACAACGCATTTCATACAGCAGTGAGATCAATCCCAAAGCCAACACACATGAGTGGGTGCATTAACAACCGTTTTTTTACGGTGATTTGTCAAATCAAATTCACTGTAAATGAAAAGCCATAGACGTAAAAACGGGAAACACCAAAAAGTTAAAAAATATTTACCGTTGAAATTCATTACAAAGTTGTGAATAATATACAAACATCATTAACTCTTTCACCTCCAAGTAACTGTCGGCCATTGTGTCCCTGAACCCCAAGTAACTTAGTACACATGGGTTGAACTGAGGTGCTTGTTTTCAAAATTCCATAAACAATCCATTTATCATTGAATTTCAAAGTGTAATACACCAAAATGTAGAGAACAGAATGAACTTTATCTACAAATTCACCAAAATTAAAAAATCCCACTCTCTCATGTGATGCAGGTAAGTAACACCTGAAATGCCGGTGTTTGTTTGCCAATTTGCCAATTCAATGTATCGTTTAAANCGCCATTGAAAATCCCACCACGCTGTCCCAGATGCCCCGACAATGTTGACAATTTACGTTCCTCCGAAACATAAAGAGCAACTTCCGCTTTTTGAGGTGAACGTCGTCTGCAACGCCACGGTAAGAAAGGAATTTGCCGCGGAAATTTTATATCAAATCCGATTTTTTTTACGCGGAAATATTATAAAAAAGCAGAAAGCACATTTGAAAATTCCAAGCCCTGTTTTAATCAGTGGTTTCGAACATAGGCACAAGTGCCGAACACTCCACACAGGCACGTGCGCCTAACTCTGGACATAGGCACGTGCACCTAACTCTGAACAAAGGCACACGTGTCTGGACATTGACACACCATCACGTTTAGGTGTGAGGGCTTCAGCTCAAGTAAGTATACATGGTAATCTCACCAAGCATATTGACTGTTGTTGAGAGAGGCATCGTAAGCAGGCGGGGGACTGTCGTCATATCCATTGCTGCTTAGTGATCCCTTGTTGGTGATGTAATGAGCCTCATCTTCCACCTTCTCCCTTTGCTTCTTGCTCATTCGTCCAAATTTTACCGCTGCAAATGCCAATTGTCCAATCATCGTACAACAGATGCCCATCCAAACAAACAACAAACACGCGCCTCATTCAACTTAATGATTGAGAAGATTGCGTTGGATGGATCGTTTTAATATAGGCCTTGACAAATACTCAGAAAACTTGGTTTTGGTCTCAACCTATCACCTAATAACCCCATCTTGAGTTCGGTCAAAGAATCAGACAACGCATTTCATACAGCAGTCAGATCAATCCCAAAGTCAACACACATGAGTGGGTGCATTAACAACCGTGTTTTTTACGGTGATTTGTCAAATCAAATTCACTGTAAATGAAAAGCCATAGACGTAAAAACGGGAAACACCAAAAAGTTAATATGAGCTCACAGGTAAATACCAATTAAATGGAAATAAGGTTCACGAACAAGATGAATATACGAAATGACACTGATGGCAGCTACTAATTTGTAAAATCTAGATCGTGATTGCTTTCAGTAACATTAAAAATGCAATCAGCTTCGTCATTCAAATGCAGTATTTAAGCTAAAAATATGCATCCACGACAATTCAAGTCAATTCTTCTTAACAGCGTTGAGACCAGTCGTAATTCATGATTCATTTTAGAAGCCATCCTAGTGAGCAAAAGCTTACCATCGCGAGACATGCCGAGCACGAGACATTTCTGAAGCCGACAGAACTGGCATCTGTTTCTGTTGACACGATCGATGACGCAAGATTTGTTGCGCGCACATTGGTAGTTTACAGGCCCCGACTGACTACGACGGAAGAAACCCTGCAATGCAGAATGGAACAACTGAATGCATACTCACCACAGTTATAAATTCCGCATAACATCATGCAGACTTTAAAGACCATTCTACTAAAGGCGCTTTCCCATTAAGGGAAGTTCGGTTTACCGAAGCTTCGCCAAAACTTCGCCTACCTTTCCAACAAGACAGCGATATCGCAGTTATCGCTATGACAACAGCCGAGGCATTTAATTCGTACTCTTAAACGAATATTGAGTAGTGGGTTTGAGGCTAACTGGAAACTGTTATATTTATGAAAATTGATCAGTGTCATTCTTCATCAGATCTGCTTTCCATTATTTATTTACATCCGTCTATTGAGATCACGTCGACTACGCTACACGCAGGCCTTTATCCAGGATTTCGAACATAGGGTGTCCAAAATGGGGTTCCCTATATTCCAGGGCGTACATGATTCCAACGCGTAACCCCGCCATCCCCAGCAATCCCCCTAACACAGATTTTTTTACAAAAAAATACACAGACCAAGGTTTTTACATTTAAGTTTACAGCCTTGTGTAGTGAGTATTTTTACTAAAAAAACTGTAGACCAAGACTTTTACAATGCTCTCAACCAAGTGTGAGCATAGCAACATTGTACATACTTTGTATATACATTGTATATTTCTTACTGCTTTGAAAAAAGAGCCCCCACTATGAGCCTTCAGAGGCTTCCTAGTATTCATTACAAGGTGTGAGTCAAAACTTGAAAGGTTCCTATTGACAGTGGGCATCCAAATGATACACTGGGCTTCCAAATGATACACTGGGCTTCCAAATGATACATTTGGCGTCCTTGTCAGGGCGTCCAGATTAGTGCTAGGACATACGCCCCATAAAGGCCTGGCTACACGTTTTGTGAGTCTCACGTGATCGTATATCATTTCCGCAATCTTTACCGATAACTTCGACGAAGCTTTGCTTTCTCTGCTCCAATACACCGAAGTTTCAGTGTGTATCGAAGCTTCACTTTTAAATCCTATTTTCAGCGAAGTTTCACTTGCACACTAACTACCGGAGTTAACCTTTCCCAATTCGGTAAAAGCAAAGTTTCGCCTCTAATGGGAAACCGACTTAAGTCACGGTATTTGTTTGTGACAACTACAACCAACCAAAATTGAGGAACTTATGAAGCGGTGGATATGCCTTAACCAGGCTATGTCGAAAACACCCAAATTTGGCAAACTTTGGAACATCATATTTTAGAAGTGACTGATGGATTCATTTGAATCTTTCATATTCTTTGTGCATTGTTCTTCAAACACTGTTTGGAACTGTTGTTAAAGTGAGCGATAGTGACAGTACTAATGTGACATCACTGCACTGGGATTATCTAAGAGATTCCACCACCTTGGTTCTAGCTCTTGTTACTTATCTACAAGAAATTATGTACATTGGGTTAGAAGATGTAACTAAATAATCAACAGTTACACTGAAACATATGGTTTGCATAATAATCTGTAAGATTTACAGACACAGCTGGCATGAGCTTCAAATTCTAAAGTTATTTTTGTTGAATTTGGTTGGTTTGAAAGATAGTGTTAATGTAAGTGAATAAGCTACCGCCAGACCAACCGTCTCCAGTTGAGAGTAGTGGCTGGGGGTGGGGGAGTGAGGTAACCTCTTCCAGTCCCTATCATTCGCATGTCTCCAGTTTAGAGTAGAGGCTGGGGGTGCGTCATACCTTTCCCTCCCTGTCATTTTCATGCTTCAGTTTCACTGCTCTACTTTTACCATACATGTGTTTTATTTCCAGTATTACTACAACTCCCCCCCCCTTTAGGTGTCAAAATAATTCATTGTTATCTGTTACTTTGCAGTGTATATATTATTTATTTTACTATCTCTGAATACATTTGTGTCTGGACCCACTGACAGGTCACTGTTTTACAACAAATATGGCTACCTAAAATAAAGATCTTGACAACTAAAATTCTTAATAAATGGAACCACTTCACATGACACCTAACCTCAGAAATCTGATGACTAAACTTGACTGGAGAGTTGTTTAAACTTTCTCAATATTTCCTTTAGAACAGTTTCGCTTTAAAGAGACATTATTGATGAAAGAAGAAATTTTCTGAGATCCGCCTCAAAACTGTATTCACCGCATCTGCAGTCTAATGCTCTGCAGGTAAATACGGTACAAACCCCACTTGATAAATGGTGGGGGACATTTTACGCATATTTGATAGGCAAAGTCACTGTTCTTGATTTGAGCGAATATCTGGCAGACAAATGCAATATTAGCAATTAGTAATAAAATAACAAAAACACAATTGATTTTGTTGTTTCATACCTCTGGTTAAAGCTCATAACTTCAAGAAGTCTTTCCCATTTAAAAGTAAGCTCAAAATGTGTTTTTGGCCGTATAATCTACACTGTCCCTTAAAACTCTTGCATTGCAAGACCACCATCTGTTCTCCAATACAAAGTTTTAACCCAGGCACTGCACTGTGCAAGGGTGTACTAAAAGCACTTTTAGGTGAGGATATCAAGGATCAACATAACTTACTGTTTCCTGGTAATGATAATGGGGAAATAATGAACACAAGTGAATGCTTAAGTTGTCAAGAACATGTGACAAAGCATGTAGACACAACACAGGCAAGAAACTTGGGAAACTGACACCACAAATTCACAGAGCAAAAAAACGAGAGAAAGTTCTGTAGACATTGGTTTCTCCGAAGAAAGGCAATAACTTGCAAGCCTTCACGAAATCACGCGACTGCAAAGCGAGGGTTTCGCAAGTATGATCGGGAACTTACTATCCTTCCTTAGTAAAATGGCAGCCCTTGCAGCGATTGATTAGTGAGGCTAGACTGTTAAATTATGGCGGCCACTGCTGTGATTGGTCGGTGAAGCTGGACAGTTTAAGTGTGGCGGCCACTGCAGTGATTGGTCAGTGAGGCTGGACAGTTAAAGTATGGCAGCCACTGCAGTTATTGGTTGGTGATACTGGAATGTTAAATTATGGAATTGTATTCAGTGTCTTTGTTCCAAAAAGTGCAAGTTGATATCTTGCTGTCTATGGAACTCAACCCAGGCCTCGCCATCAGGTTCAACAAATGGTCCAGCAATTGGGGAATTTCAGCACAAAACTTGGGCAGGGAATGTGACACAAACCTGTTGAGGTCCCTCATGAAAAACCATAGTTTAGCACTTTAAGCCCAAAGAATATTTTTTTCAGAAAGTGACCAAACTACTCAAGAAACACGTCTAGCGATTTGAGAAAAGTTTCAATTAAAAGTGGATTTCAAATTTTAAGATACGTCTCAAATAACAGGTTTCAATTAAAAATACATGTAGCTAATACTATATGAGAAGAATGACATGCCTCGAATTTTTCGATAAATCATTTAAACACTATTTCCCCTAATTGTAAGATCATTGTATGACTCTCTGGTAACGACAGATTTACCACAAACAGATTAAACACCAGATGGAGGAGTTGATTTGCATTATCGACTCAATACTTGTGCGGCGTGTCGCAATTTCTAGCGATCACTGCCATCAGAGTAGGGTTAACCTTTCCCATAAAGCAGGGGAGTTGCAGTTTAAACCACCTATTTAGAGGAATTGCGATGGCTGTTTAAGTTATATGCTTTTCCATTGACGAAAACCTCCGCAAAACAGGGAAATTGCATAGCTGTGTAGGTGAGAAGGTGAAACAAGATAACCATTAACTTAAGTAGCTTTTACATTTTAATGCACTGGTGGATACACTGGATGTACAAACTGATGGCTAGCATACTGGCTATACCTATGTATGTACATGTGCTGGTAAAACATGCCACACTGTCAAAGCAGGTATGGAAATGGGAGTGATTGATGATTATGGCTACCTGCAGCAGGTACAGATGGAAACTGTGAGATACAGCAGGAAATGTAGTTGATGAGTAAGGTGCGGGCACAGTGTTTAAACATCACTCGTTACGTTTGTTTAAATCAAGAAGGTATTGCAAATTTGGTATTTAAACAGAGAAATGCAAGGGAGAGATGCAAATGGCATAATTTTGGGGCGGTAGAGATAATGAGGAGAAGGATAGGGACAGGTAGGATACGGGGGAAGAAAATGGATAAAAGGGGTGGAAGATGGGGGAAAGAGGGGTGAGGAGACAGGAAGAGACTCGAGCAAGGACTATTACGGATATAGGGAACAGGGGAAGCTAAGATGGAGATAAAGACAGAAAAAGAAAAGGGGTGGAACAGGAGTTAAAAGGGGAAGAAGCCGATGTACGGAAGGGGCATGGAGAGGGGGAGGAGGAACAGGAGGGATGGGGGGTAAAAAGGGGTAGCGGAGACAAGTGACAGGAGGCGATGCAGTAGGAAATGGGGGAGAGAACACAACAGGAAAACAGGGGGAACAGGACAAGGGAAAATGGAAGACAGGAGAGGGCATGGATAATGGAAGGGCTGGGAGTCTACAGATGACGCAGGGTAACGTATCCAGTACAATTAAAAATAATTAGATTCCACTGGTTTCATTTTCAATCATTTTGAATAAAGCACAAAAGAATTGTGCATAAAAATTCGGCAATTGATTTTTAGATACTGACAAATGAAGTCAGCCTTTAAGAAGAAAATTTCCATATTTACATTCAAACTCTTAAATTCAGTCAAGTGAGAAAGACCCATCTTCACAATCCATTGCATTCAGACATATGTTATAATTTAATGGTTATACATCACCACTTGAAATGAATTAAAAACACACGCGCAGAATTTTGTTGGGGATTCTCATGGAAAACATGAGAAAACAAGTCTGGCAAAAATAAACTCTAAACAGTTTTGTTAAGTATCAGATTCCATTTGTTTTTCTATTATTTTGATGTCGATGTGTACTGTCTTACAACAGTGCAAGAGAGGAGCGATGTTAAACCACCAATGTTTTCAACAAAAACATGAGGAGTATAAATTTTAACAACAAATCAAAACCCTCATTTTACACAAAAAGTAAATGGATATTCAATTTCAAGCTCGTACAGTCTAGTACTTTCAGAGTTTTTTCAATAGGGTAGAGTCAAAAGAAATTGTCGCTTCAATAATTTGGTTGCAATGTTGATGAAATGCAAAGTGCGATTTAAAGATACAGCCGGTTGATTCTGTAAAGAAACGGTGAAAGCTGCACTAAATAATGGACGTCAATGTCCTTGAACACAAAGATATATCGCTTTATAATGTTTGAGTAGATTTTTCAAATTCATTCCGATGTTGAAAGTGTTCAGTCAACTTCGGTGAATCGACATGGAGCATGGACATGAAAGGGTGTTTTAAAGGGTAGGACTTGCAAGCCTATCGTGAAATCTACCCAATTCAAGCAAAACCAATTGCCAAAACTTATCTTTGTTCCTAGGCTTCTAACAATAGTGAATGTCCAGAGTTTCTCAAAACATTGTACTTTCCCTTGCCCACGAAACTGCAGTAAGATTTTACGATGATATAACAAGTCAGCAAAGTTCACCAGAAACCAATGACTTATGATGGCAAGCATGACAGTGGCTGATGGCAATGATGAAGATGATGGCAATGATAAATGATGGCTATGAATGAATGAATGACAATGATGGCGATGATGACGATGGTGGTGACGATAACCAATGATGACAGTCATGACAATGATAATGATAGTAAATTATGCAAGGTATGATGACAATGATAATGATGATGATAATGAATGACGGTGATGATGATGATGATGATGATGATAATGATAATGACAGGGATGATGATGACGATGATAATGACGGACATGATGATGATAGCGCATAGTGCAAGGTATCAGTATGATGATAGTGATGATGGCAATAGCTGAGACTTGTGTTAAAATCACCTTCACAACAGCAATAATTGTTGTGCCAATTTTGTATAAATAACTGTGTGATACTATCACTATCATAGAACTACATACAGCATGTGTTCCAGCAATGCCAAAGGTTAAACTGTTCTTCTTGTCAAGCACATGAGAGTGACAAATATCCTGTTTCCCAAGGGCTTATCAGTGGAAACAATCCAGTGTACAGAATATTTGCAAATCCCTTTCAACATGAATCATGACTAAATAAACAAGCATCAAGCTATCTTTAAGATTGTGAGCCAGGAAACAAGTCACATGCTTGGACATCACCCTCATCTAACCTCACTGACCAGTGGTCAATCAGGTCACATTAAGAACTGTTGACAGCACCTATG
The DNA here is from genome assembly GCA_002633005.1 of Phoronis australis. Lineage (NCBI taxonomy): Eukaryota > Metazoa > Phoronida > Phoronidae > Phoronis > Phoronis australis. The sequence continues at coordinate 713,925 of NMRA01000119.1, forward strand.
AAACAATAAGAGAAAGCAAACAACAGGAAACATTCTTGTCCCAACTCTTCAAGGCTGTGAAATCATAATGGCAACTCTTTCACATGACCCATTTCTTAAGTTGGAGTGCAAGTTAACAGGGACAAAAAGCTACCTTTTCACTTGAGATTTTGACATTTTTGTAAGAATTAGTTTGAAAATAACACCATGCAGCAGTGGCAATTTTACGGCATGCTGGTCGCAAACAAAAATGCTGGAAAATATCCATGCTTGGATTAAATCCATACAAGTGTGCAAGACGCTATTCCCCAACTACATCAGTGCCATCTGGTGAAAAGGTACATCATGTAGCCACTATACAAGAAAATTGTTATTATAGTTTTAATTCAATAGAAAAATAAAGCATCACATAACATTACTTCAAGTTCTGGTGGACATGCCGCTCCTTGAACTATGCAGTTGAAGATGCGGCTATTTTGTGATTGACCAGCAAGACTAACTCGAGAACAGCAAAAGACAGGCTATTTCTAAAATGGCTAGCACATGGTTCTTTTAGGTTATTGACATTGTTCATCCATTTCCACTGACATTGTCAGCACCTGCTGCACAGACATTAAATCCTTGAACTATCCTTCATCTGTGAATCAATAGGTGATGGTCAATTCCTCAGTTTTAAACAAGCGATAAAAAAGGCAGATTACCTCACTGAAAATAATCGCGAGTATTGTTTTATGACAAGTCACACAGTACGAACAAATCTAGTTACTGGAGAAAAAATTTTCCCTTCATTTTTGCCACGACATTGATGTAATCAAGTTGTCACTAGTCTGCAATGTTGTGTGAAGAGTTACCATAGTTAATTTTCATAGCAAGAAGTTAAACTTATTTCAATTGTAGTCGAATATATGTGATATCAGCATTTGAAAAACTTCATTCACAAAATCCATTTGCCTATAATGCTTATAACAGAAGAAATCTTCTAACCAGATGTGACTTTTGCATATGAAAATCGCACTTTGCCTTACTTGAATCGACCAGTGGGTACTCTAATGCCAAACTGGTTCAGAGCCAGTGGGTACTCTAATACCAAACTGGTTTTGCCAGTGGGTAGGGCCTACCCTAATACCACACTGGTTTATGGCCAGTGGGTACCCTACTCTAACACCACACTGGTTTAAAATTGACCTATGTTGTTTGAGCTGTGAGATAAGTAACTCAAGTTGAACTCCAGTCTCACAAGTATGGGAAGCCAAAATGGAAAAATCCAGGGTACCTATTTTCCATTTAAGAATTAAAATCTTTGCAGTACCAAAAAAACAAACTGAAACCAAAATTTATCATGCCTGGACCAATAATTTATCACGTCAGGACCGAAAATTTATCATGCCAGGACAGAAAAGTTTTCACGCCAGGAAACCATGTGACCATCCCCTATCAGACAATGTCACCGTAACACTCGGATATATTTAAGTCTAATGTTTGTAAGTGTACATCGGCTTGTTGAACAAAGAAGAAATTCAACCTCAATGTCACGATAAAATGACTGTTGTTGGCGAGAAATTGTTGAACGTTTAGCCAGTGTGTACCTAGTACCGACGTCATCACTTTGAGGGATCAATGCTTGTGGGTGGTCAGGCATGAAAATTTTCTGGTGTGATAATCTTTAGTCCTGACATACTAAATTTTCTGTCCTGGTGTGTTAAATTTTCGTTCTTGATATGACGAATTATAGGTACTGATGTGATTTTCATTCCTGACATGATAAACGTTAGTCATTGTTTTTTGGTCTTGCAGACTGAAAATAGTGTTTTGAGCAGTTTTTAATTCTCGCATATATGAAAATTCTGGTTTGGATGTATTTATTTTTGGTCCTGCACAGTACAAACAATGTTTTGGCCTGTGTTTAAATTGTGTATAGACAACATGTGTCCTGGAATTTTTCCACTATAGGGCCTTTCATACTAACGTCGAAGCATCGATGGTTTGGGGAGTTGCGGTCAGCATGAACGCTTAACTCCGGTCCTGGATCGCAGTTAACAGGTGGATTAAATAGCGCAACGTCAACGCTGCAGTACAGTATGAACGCTTAAATTCGATCCAATCGAAGTTATCGCCAGGTGCCACTGTTATCGTCAACAGTTACAAGGTAGTGACGTCACTAATAGCTGCTTATATTTGCTCTAATAATAACCAATCGATTAAAAAATAAGTTTAATGTCACGTAGCACATGTAAATGTTTCCAAATTGAAACATTGAAAAAATCTTAGCGTGCAACGCTACCTTGTGATAACTTCGATGACGACAGCAGCACCAACCGCTTACTTGGATGTTCATTAACTACCGAAGCCAGTAACTGCTGTGTTTAGGTGGACACTCTGCTCAGACCAGAGTTAGGTCAATATGAAAGGGTCTTATGGCTTTCCATTGACAAGTGCTCTCCTTGTGGTAGGAGTGGTCTGTAGTCCCATAACTAATAAAAAGGCCATAATCCTGTTATTGTGTCTAATACTGTAATACTGGAGGGGATATACAACTTGACATGGAAGGGCCTGGCCTAATTACACAAGTCCTAGAGTGTGTTCTCACTGGTATGTGCATGTATTGGTAATGACCACAAACACTGGACATACCATACCACTAGTGCACTACTGGCCTGGTACTCATTTGCCAAGTGATAGATAAGGCAGGATGCCAGTCTCCATATTAATTTGCATTCCACCAGACTGTATACATAAATCATCCAGAGGCATCTAACATAAAAAACTACATTGCTTTGATGCAACTGAATGCATTTTTTGATTTCTAAATTTAGAACTTTATTGCTTTGAAGAAAGATCTTGAGGCGGCGACATAAACAAGAGATTTCAATGCACCACCACCACCACACAAATATTTTAGGTTAGACCACAGTATGTCAATGAACCACAGGATTAAAGGATTGAGGATTCGCCACTCAGCAGCAGTTTTCAAACTGGAAACGGCGGCAAATGAAAAACAAGAAATCTGACACTATCTAAATGTCCCACACCAGAAAACTCCCAAACATCTTACACTATCTAAACACAGCTACCGCTATGTACAACAAATGCTTTTTGGAAGAGTTGCTAACAATAAGAATGGACTCTTGCTTATTCGCATCCAAGTTAAAAGGACACTAAAATCTAACGGGACAGGGTGGAATTTGAGGTGATGTGGGACCTAAGAAAAATGTCCAAATTTGACTTACTTCTCAGCTTCATTAGAAATATGTGATCGGATTCACATGGAAGTTTCAGATATTATGCTCAATGCAAAGTTATCCAAAACACCATGAGGAATAGTTTTAAACTGTTCCATTTTTTGTGAGGGGTTACAAAATATAAGACTTTGTTGTTTTTGACTAAAAACGCATAAGACCTATAAAAAGAAAAGAAAAGAAAAGCAATGACCTCATCTTTAGCGTTTATATTGAATGAAATTGATATTGTTGACACTGTTGTGTTGTTAGACTATGAAGGTACATTACTTTTTACAAAAAAGGCAGTGTACCTGTTGACCCTAGAAATTGGCAAAAAGTTTAAAATTAAATTCTAAAGGCTTTTTGCTTTCAGAAAATATGTAGCTTTTCCTTTGTTAAAATCTGTAGTTTGTAGAGATTTGAGCAGATACACAGATTTGTTGATAAGGTTCTACATAACTCAGTGAGACATGGGCAGAATAGACAGAAGTTATGATGAGGTTCTTAACACCGGTTTAGGGGAAAAGCAGAATGGAGCAGGATTTACAAAGTCTATAAAAGACATCATTTATGTCAGTGCTCAGATATCACAACAAGCTTTAAGCACTTGCAGTGATCTGGAAGTATAAATTGAACATGTATCATCGCATTAAGTCGGGTTCAAAGGGGGGGAATTAAAACATTACAGAAATTCTTTGAACAATATTCAACACCTGCGTGTCTACAAAATGTTTATCACAATCATATCCTAGTATATCATACAAGCTGATGACTAATGAACTCTTTTATCAACATGTAAGACGTATATGATGTACATATATTATATGTTTACACAAGACATTACTGTGATAAACAAGAAACCACTGGACAAATAACCGAAATAACTGGATCACTGAACTTTAAAACTCTGACCCGTTTTAGTGGTGTGGACCACGTGCGATTGAAATCATCCCAGGATGTCGTAAAAATTCACTAAAAATGTCCCACTTTGTCACAAATAAAAATTCTACATGACATGCACAATTGAGGTGAATTTTACATTCAAAGGCAAACAATAAATGGCAAATATCAGCATAACAGTGAAGAGTTCATTGACTTCACGCCAGACAAAGATAAGGCGAAGAAAGGATAGTCCACTTCACAAGTGAACTGCCAAACTCCCACCTGTCTCAGGGGAAATGAAGGTCCTTTTACATCAACTTCCCTCTAGCACAAGAGGTGTATCGTTTAGTTGAACCTTTCACACTGGCATCAGAGATTAAAGTAATTGTTTGTTGGTACTTGGATCATCAAAACGATCACAAGAGGATGGTATGAAAACGTTGTGTATACGTAATTTTTCAAATATGGAGAATCGTGTTTGGATATGAAATGAAGATCTTGTAACACTAGAATTATGAAAATTTGAAATAAAAGATTATCAAGTAATGATACAACGGTTGCCATTACCGATAGCGACACCTGCCGATAACTGTGATAACACTGAGGTTAACCCTGAATTCCACATCAAATCGCCGATACACAGCAATTAAATGCACCTATATTACGGCAAAATTTAAGTGTGGTTTTAACTTCGGCACTAAACATTATGTCAACGCCTTAACACTGGCGTGAAAGGTTTTTACGAGACTAACATTTGATGATACAATCAAAGTACATACAGTGCAGCACACACAAATCGAATGTCAAGACAACCTTCCAATACTCAGTCAACATAATTTATTATTACATGACCACTGACGCTTCTGTCCTCTGATTGGCCAAAATGCGGCGCAACAACATGCAATAGAGCCTAATATTGACAAACTTGGTATGGAATATCACTTTCCATTCGTGCCACCCAGACATCAGATGTCGCTATTTACGACCTAACCAATCAGACGCTACAAAAACCATACACCCTGACCGCAAAGCAAGCAGACGATGTCAGTACCTGACAGTAGATAAGAACAAGCTAATCTAATAAGAGACGGAAAGATAAAAAGAATGAAGTATCAGTGGTCACATAATAAAATCACACATAGACCGATTCCTTCGGTGTATAAAGGTCACATGGTCTTCGGTAGAGCAATATTGTCCTCAGAGCTTGGTCTCAGACAATAGCCCTTTCCCTTGGTCCATATCACCAGATAACATCTTTGGGATCAGCGCAATTGTGTATAGTACCGGTATTCAAATTCTGTATCAGTGCAGAAACTTGTACTCGCGCAGGCAAAGTTCATCCTTTAGAAATTATGGATAGATGTTGGACTCCTTCATCTGCCAGTGACTGGCAGCAGGGGCGGATCCAGGATTTTTAGCAAAGGGGGGCAGGGCAGAGCCTAAGCCAGGATTTTGCCAATCAGACATTCGCACCCCGATTGGAATGGAATCTGGGAGTTTTAGGAGGGGACCATGGCCCCGTTGGCCTCCTTTAAATTCACCACTGGGCAGAGTCCAAAAGAGGGGTATTTTTTTCAAAACATGGGAATGTCACATGAACCAATGAAGAAACAGTGAGTGACTTGTTCTGCAGATTTGTTTTCTGTCGCCATAGAGACTAATTTGAAATTTGATACATGACATGTTTGTCTGGCCTGCAAACTTGAGGGAAATTTATCATTTGGAAAGCATATGATACATTTATTGGTGTTTGGCACCAATTCAATGTCTGAATTCTTAGGATACAAATGCCAAGTATGGACACTTACGAACCAGAAGGTGCATTACAGAATTATTGATGTAAAAACTCTGAAACAATAATAGCAAAATGTCACCGTCACGATATGATAGAGGTCTTCATAATGTCACTCACCTTGCAACCTTCACAGGTGATAACGCCGTAGTGGACTCCAGAACTTTTGTCACCACACACCTTACAAGGTATTACCTCGATGTGGGCTGAAATGAAAAAGAGAACACATTGAGGACATGTGATACACCAATAGCATTGAAAAATAACCAAAGCTGGGTTTAAAACATCCTTTTAATTCCTGTCCACGTGATACAACAGTCGCACCGGATTGCTGTTACTGTGTAGTCAAGATGCTGTGCCTCCATTTTTGACACCTGATGTCGCAATTAATCTGTCGTGCGACGGATAGTCCATGCTATCTCACTTTGACAAATCCCGGAACTCACGAGATCACTGGCCAATCAATCACCATTAGTAAGACCCAAAAACTGCTTTAGACTACATAAGCACGTCCACAGTTGCTCTCATTACCAAGTCCAACTGTTTATCTCGACTTCTTCATGATAGACAAAATAGATGCAACTTTTTTGTTTAGAAAGAATTGTATCTTAGTTATTGCTCGAGACCGGGCTCTGTTGACACGGTGTGTCATTTTATTTGACCCTGAGCATGGCCTCACGCAATAGTAAATCTTAATAAGACCAAAAATCACACTTCTCATTTGATTATGAAGCAAGTTGAGACCAACTTCATAGCGGCAAGTTCTCTAAATCCTAAGTTAGTTTCATCAACAGAACGCGGGTTTATACTAACTTTAAGGAAGAAAAGTATGTACAACGTAACATTAAATGACTGAAAATATTAATGCGGATACAAATAGCTCGCTAGCATCGCGAAGAAGGCACCGGTCTTGAAACGAGCAAACAATTTTTGGGACCCGTCCCCTCCCCTGGATCTTTCGAAGGATGCACTGCCAGTCATCTTAAATGCTCAGTTTGTTTAAAGCTGGAATGTTATCATTTTCTGTCAGAATGTTAACTTTTGTAATAGACCACTTATCACTATTAAACTGGTCTCAACTTGTTAACATAGCTTGTGACCAGGCTCAATGAACAGGCTTGAACAGGCGTTTCCTTTTCCTTTTAAGTTATGTAGCAATGCTACAGTGAAAAATGCCTTGGCGGCAAATGATAATTTGGGGGACAGCGTCGTCTGTTCTACGTTCTAGTTTGGGTTTACAGTGTTATAAATTCTTTACGATTATTGTGCCACCAAGTTGCCACTGTTGTGGGATATTCTCAAAGTATCCAGGAATGAAAGAAATTCCATCTCCTCTCTGTCAACTCAGCACATCTGGACCAACAGATGGGAATGGAAATGCAGTCACCTGACACACTTAAAAACATTTTGCTATTCTGGCAACCAGGGCAGCAATTTAGCACTTGGAATTTTCATTAAATTGTGTTGGGATCAATCAGTGCGCTTCGACAACAGTTGCACCTATTGCATGCCGCCGGTGAGTTCAGAGGGGGTAAGATTGACTTGGTCCCTAGCCATGGTTTTGAAGTGCTTAAGTAATTCACAGCGCTACGTAAATGTGGCCTAATTTTGATATTTTTAATTTTGGTATTTTAATTTTATTTGACTGGGTTCAAACTAACAAAATAATATCGTATTAAACGAGAGTAGCAATATCCGTAAGGTCAAAGTGCTTTTAATGTGTGCTCTCATGAAACACAATATAAACTCACCCTAAACATGACAACCACAACAAGCTGGCACTATTTTTCTTGGCAATAACAACTAACCCAGATTCCAACATTTAATGGCACAGTGGGTGACCCCAGATAGGGGAGCTGCACTGAAAGCAGACTAAAACCAGGACTAAAAATCACTTGTCTCCTACATAACTAAGAGAACATCAGGTCAAACCACAAACATTTAAGTTCATTCCCAGACAGCAAACTTTGCATAATTGAGTGTGGGGGTGATTACATAGAGCTGCTGTTTTTAATAATTCTAAATCCAAGCAGATAACCACCCACAACAAGGCCCCAATTGCCAGAAGACATGAGCCAGTGTCACGCACAGCTCACATTCAGCTAAAAAACCCTGTGGAAAAAATACATGGTTGGCTAACTTGACAACTTGTTAGCAAGCCAACAATGTTTGCACTTCACGGCAAATGTGTTCAGAAAACAGTCTGGCCCTTTCAAGTAGAAAAAAAAACAAAGGTGTGAAAGGTAAGCTACTGAATATTAATTTCATCTGACTGGATGTTTAAATAAATGATAATGTCAACATCACAGATCCTGATATGAAATTGAAGACAAGCACCGAGACACCGGTCGTTATCATGACGTTTTGCTACTTTTATAAATCATCAATGAATGAGTCATAGTCAAACATAAGTATATGTGGGCCCTTAATAACAATTTTGTTTCACCAAAAATCTTCAAAACTGCAGATTTTAACTCAGTGACATTAGAGCGCTTGTAGAACTTGATTTCTTACTTGTTGCCAATCTGCCTTGAATTGGGTCATGCGTCCACGTGTTGTTAGTAAAATTTAGAAAAAAAGGTTCATTCAAAGCAAAACAATGGAATCATTAACAAGACTAAATTTTGTTTGACAAGAAAGTTCAACATGAAATCTCAAAAAAATGCTGTTATAGATTTCGAAAATATCATTTCGCTTTCGTTTTAGGACACCAATTATAATCGAATTATAGGGGGGAAGCTGAAATGAGTAGCAAGCCGGAAGAGTTTTTAAGAGAGCGGTTGTTTCACGTAACACTTATGTAAAATCATTAGTTTCTTCCCTGTACCTGATGACAAATAATAATTTACCTCTTGTGCCGTTTCAAAGCCACCTTTGACCGCAAAAACTGGCATGACGAAACTAAAGGTATTCAAGGAATATGAGGTGGCATAAGTGGCGTTTACACTACAAAAGTTGACACGGATCAGCTGACACGGAACAAGTTGTTCCAGCGCAAGTATGTGTGTAAACGGGACTGAACTGGAGCAAAACTGACACCGCGGTGACAACTTTTGTCACCCGTTTGTGAGGTAGAGCAATTTGCGCTAGAACATCTTGCTCCGTGTCAATTATGTGTCTAAACGCGAAACTGGGGCAAGGCGGAAAGGATCACCTCTTACTGCGCTTGTGTAATGACCTAAATACAGGTTCTCTGTCTCTTCAACTCCCGTCATTTGTAAACCCGCGCATGTGTGATCCACTCTCCAGCCTACAATTTCCGTCTTGCCACAGACAGTGAGTTATGTGTGTAAACGGACGGACGCTTGACACCAATCAATTTGCTCCGTTTCAGTTGTGCTGGGCCAAAAGTTGATGTCTAAACGGGATTATAAACTGGCAATGTGATGACATTTGTCACTCTTACTTGAGGCAAAGCAAGCAGTGCCAATCACTGCATTTCGTGCCAACTTCCGCTAAACAGTCCTTCAGGAACTGCAGTTGAACTGCCATACCTATTTAACAGTGTGCAAGTGCAGAGACACCTACGCCTGAGAGTTTTTAAGTGGCCAATGTTAACAGCTGCTGGCAGTAATCATTAGTTTCCACAGTTAAAACGCCCCAATTTTGGAAAGAACGACAACCCAAAGTCACCTTTCCCATTTTCCAAAGGCTTCTAACATTACTGCAAAAGTCCACAATTTCCTGAAATGTCGCCTGCTAGCTATAGTAGAGCATAAACATCATAAAGCATTTCCGAAAAAGAATTTCATTTGCCCACCATATTGTATCTTTTATTGCCAAAATTTCACTTACGAGGTTAACACCTTAACATCGCAAGAGGCATGAAACCCCACCTCATATATTTCTTTCCTACTATAGATTCCTTATGGATGATTCCAGCTCCAATGACCCAGTTCCAGCACAACACCAACAGAAATACCTTAAATGATACCAGTACACATGGTCAGCTGGTGAGCAACCACCTAACAAAGACAAAGTTCCCACACCTAGACACACAACTTGATACCTTATCTCATTAAGTTCACAAAACAGGAACCAACATGCGGTTCCGAAACTGCGACTTGTGAATAACGAAATGACCATCTCTACCGAGAGTCGTGAACATTCTTGCTAAGTTTTTGATTGAGAAGCAATACCATTGTTTCTATTGATGTTTTGCCATTAACAGCTCAAATGATAAACTACAAAGTAAACCATAAGCAGATCAAAGGAAAAATCAACCAAGAAATATTTTTCATAAGGTGCATTCAAAGTTTTGTTTTCCAACTGCCCGCTTGGCGCTTTCCAGTCAGTGAGTACAAACCCAGACCAAATTAAAAACTGACCACTTGCCTCCCAACAGCTGTATCCCTAAGTTCATGTAATTAATGGTCAGTCTTAGGGTCACACACATGGTAGAACTCTTAGGAACAAGTTCCCATGGTAACCCGAAGGCTCCCATGTGCAAAAAATTCTACAGGAATCTGGCATGGGCTAGTTAAGCTTTGGGAATCAATATGCCTTCTCATGACTCTACACATCAGTTAATGGGTTTAAGTATTTGTGTGCATTGCACAGTTTCTGATATTTTCAAAATCCAAATTTTAACAACCATAAAGCTAACAGATTGTCTCTAAAAAGTTTGATGCAGACTTTAACAATAATGAAATGAGACCAAAGTATTTCACGTAGGTAATAAGTAAATTTTGCATTATACGGTTTCTCATTTTTTCAGTCAAAACGCAAATACACTATTAGCCACAAAGCTAAAAGACTGCCTCTAAAAAGTTTGATACAGATTTTCTTAACAATAATGAAACAAGACCAAAGTATTTCACATGGAATATATGTAACATTTAAACCATGTGTTAAAACCCAGCATAGGTAGTCACCAATGCTCAGTGACCTCATATTCAAGGCTATAACCACCTGTTAACAACCACTAAAGTGTACAAATATTTCTACAAACAAAATGCAACGTGAATGACGCGAATTATCTATGATTGAAGTGAATTACTCCTTCCGTAAAAAGGTCTTGCAAGGCAGACACTGCACAGGATAAATAAGAAGCTGCATAGTGGATGACACCTAACAGTGCGTGCTACACGGTCAGGGTTTAGAGGCCTTAAAACCAGCACCAAACCCCCTTTGGAAATAGGAAACAAATGTCATATGCATTTCAAGAGTATCGTATTAGCTGAAATTAAATCCGCATGCAAATAAAAACTGAAATATGTTGTACACTGTGTTGACTTCATCAAACTATCAACAAATCTCCAACCTGTGTTGTGAGGATTTGTGCAAAACCTTCAGATAGAAACAATTATCATTTTCACTGAAACAGATAAACAACTAAATACCCTTTTAAATGGGTCCTGCAGAATTTGTCCTGGGCTGTCCATTAATTCATTCATTGTCAATGCTGTCCTACATTTAGAGGCAGGCAACAAGCAAATACACTCTTATCACTATCCACACAAGCTGGCAAGCATATCAACCTACTGTCTGGCTTAGCTGGTGAAGCATAATATCCCTGGGTAGATACATGACAGTAGTCATTTTGGTGGTACGGCATTGCCTGACCAGATCCTGTAGCCCAATAAGCCATGTCCACTCTATAGGAGCACCAACCTAAATCTGCCGACCTTTGGTGTTAGACAGCTTAGACAAATATGTTTGCCTGTCTGACGGAGATATACAATCTATCAAGGCAGGGGCAGTGTCCTTAGAGAACCCCTTGCCACCTTGCTCGGCTGACTATCTGCCGGCTATGAAGCAAGCCAGGGTCACGGATGGGGCAAAAGGTCGAGACCTGGGTGAAAGTCCTATTGGTAGCAGTGTTCAACTTGCTGGTGATTGCTGGGTAATGTCTTGTGACGAAATAACAAATGTGAATTCAAACACATCACGTGATCATGAGAAGTAGGTAACCTTCATAAACTAACAATAAATGTTTATCAAGAGATTTTCAGAAGAAAAAGTGCACGCAGAAGGTAGGATGGGCTGCAATGTGACAAGTTATCTCGGGTAAACAATCTGTTGAGAGTGTGTGCCTAAATGTAATATATGATTAGTCATCTAAGAAACATGGCAATTGAGAATGAAATTTACAAAACAGCAGCAAACAACAGGGGGGAAATAACACTGTCAACAAATAAAACGAGATACACTTTATGCATAAATATCTTGTCAACTGGACAAAATAAGCAACCTGTAACATGTGAGCAAATGAATAAAAAACAATTCACGGGCAAGTATGAGACTTAGAATTCGTCAAGTAACATGAAATGAAAATTAAGTGATGTCACTACCTATTTTGCTCGTACTAAAAGAGAACACGTGATTGAGATGAAGATTGGAGGCTAACAACGGACAGGATGTTGTACTCTTACTACACCCGTATTCTATGCAGAAATTTTTAATTTTTATGTTCATTTTATGACAGATGCATAGACACAAGGCACGGCTCGACATAAACAACTACAAAGTCGAAAATACCAAAGGAAAAATTCAAAATACAAGTAGAAAATTGGGCCCACTTGTAGATACGTCCTCCGTTTTTTTTTTTTGTCGTCAGTTTTTACGAGTGCAAATTTGGAAATACTGGTGCAGAATACGCCGTCACTCATATTTTCATATTTTCGAATGGGCATTTTTGCCTGTCTCGCGCACTGTAAAGGGGCGTTGCTATGTATTCATTTATAGCAGTAATACAAAAGTGGCCCAACAAAAGGTCTGTATATCAAAACCCCTTTTGGATCTCCCCTAAATCCCGGCCTGGAACAAGTTCAGTTTGTAATCAACATAGCAAGATTTCACGCAGCTTGACAGGATTTCGACGAACCTTCGAACATTTTTGTGAGGACACACTATGGTGAGCAAGTGATATTCCATTTTCTCACTTTTTCATAAAAGTTATGTAACATCAAATCAATGCGTAATAGGGTTCAAGTTTTGAACCAAAGCAATCATTACAAATGCAACGGAAAATGAAGGGCATTCACGACAATGTTAAGTGGAACTTGTAAAACGAAAAAAAAAATTTAGGTAGATATTTATCTCTGACATTTTACCACAACCCTCTTGTGCTCAAATTGGTGAGTTGACAAACACAAGGTAGCTCTACACATTTGTTTGACACAGCTGTACTTAATATGCATCAATGTAAAGTGAAGCAAGAAACAGACCACAGTAAAAGCAACAGGAAAACTCATTTCCAGTGAAACTGAGGTAATCAACAAGTGTTATTGGGATGGATGGGACGTACGTACATCCAGAATAACTATTCCTGAAAAATAATTGAAATTAACCTTAGAAAAGAATAAAGTATCAAAGAATATACCCACAAATGTTTCTTACCGAGACAATTTGTACAAGTTATTTCTAGGCAGTGACGTGCTAATATTTATGTGAATAAACTTTTCTTTGACAATTTTGAAGCTGCACATAAGGCCAAATTTCTGTCTTACCGTAAGTTTTAAGTCACTTTTCATGATACACACCTTTGGTCTTACGCTTCCACGTCCCATTTGGTGAGGAAAGTTTAGCCAAGTGCGTTAATTGGGTCCTACAGCCAATCAATTATACGAGCAACACCGTCCAGATACAATTGGTAGAAACTAGCTCAGTATCCAGAGCAGTTAAGTGAATGAAAATACTAAGTTAAGATCCTTTTGGAGCCAAAGAACTGTACCTTTTTTTAAGTGTACAGCCGTTTCGTCTATATCTCACGGACTTGATTCACCACTGGGTGCGCCCTCTGTCGTAGACATTAGGGAATCCCCAGTACTGTTTTTATCATTTTAGTCTACAACAGAGGGCGCACCCGGTGGTGAATCATGTCCGTGAGATATGGACGAAATGGCTGTACTTAACACATCAAGGTATGACGCTTCTTTGGTTCCAAAAGGAATCTTAACTTAGAATATTTTCATCACATAAATGGAACCCAGTAATATATACAGTCTTAGTTGTGTGTATAGTCACAGGCTTTGCATTTTTGCTTAAGTGAGGTTTAATCATTTTTCAAAATTAGTTGTGTGGAGTGCAAGATCAAATTTCTGTCTTAAATCTTAAGTCCCTTTTCACGAAACAGACCCCTGTTCTCAATATGCACACATCTCCAGTTTCAAGTGATTTTTTGGGCTTGTTAAGAAACAACACCTTGTTATTGCCTTGCTGAACAAATTGGCTTGTCACAGTGGGTCATTTTATACAAGCATGTCTCAGAGCAAGAAGGAACTGACAGTGCAATAAACCACAACTTACAAAAAACCACCATTTATCCATAAGTACAAGCGACAATAACAACAAAAGCACATGACTGACTCACCGTCAACTCTTAACCTTTTCATCACAAAAATTATCCAGAGTAAGGTTTTTATTGACAAGACACTCTCAACTTTTATTGATGTGCTATCTGGCAAAGCTGGATCAAGACCAACAGTATCAGACAAGCTTAATGTTCAATGCTAAACTCTAAATAAACAGTGAGGTAGAGGCAATATCCATATAACAATGGCTGGTATTTATGGCATGGAGTATGAAAATAGTATAAAGCTGGACTATACATTGTGTAGACAGCCCAATGCATGAACTTTGACGCAGTGAACAACGGGTCATGGAATAGAGCGACACCTGGGTTATGCTTCAGACTCAAAAATCAGAAAACCAGAAAGCGAGACCAAGCAAAATCACGCGAGTGCAAGCCAAGGGTTTCAAGAGTATGCTCAGAACCTGACTAACATTCTCTAGCCAAACATTAGCCACTAAACTGATTGGTCGGTAAGGTTGAGATTTTGAATTGTGAGATGGAATTCATGATTTATGAGAAAGAATTCATCAATTCTACTCCATAAGCGACGATTTCTCGCTGCAAGTGCGTGGCTATCTTAGGGGGTCTGTGGAATGAAGCCCTAGGTTGCGCTGTGGATAGAAAGTTTCTCACAAGTTCGGCGAAGTGAAGCATTTAACTGCACGAATGAAAGGCACGTGTTTCGTGACTAAGCTCAAATGAGTAACGAGTTTGAATTCCACCGGAACAATATGGCTTACTTGCACCAACTTATGAAAAAATGCAACTTTTGGGAGATTGGTTATACCTTTAAAAGTAAATCAGGACATTATGTATTTTAGGCACCTGTTCAAAGCATTTATTCCAAGACTTAAAAGACAAAACTTCCCGTAGTAGACAGACAAACATTTTTGCAAATAGCACAGCTATTAAAAGTAAGCATTAAAACATGACAATACATGAATCTTAACAGTCTAAAAGTTTCATAAAGATAAAACTTCCCCATAGTCATGACGGCTGGGCAGTGGGCAGAAGCCATACTCATCCTCAGAGTAACAGATACTAGGTTCATATGTGTGGCAAAAATGCCAGTATTTTCCCTGGTGAAAACGCTATAAAACAGCTAATGTTTTAGCCGGACAAACAAGCTGTCCACGAAGGGGTCCTTTGTGGTTCACAGTTGGCTTGTTTCCTCACCACCCCAATCTGCTTTTAAGCCAAATATAATGTTATAACAACTTCACCCTTTGATGTAAATTGATCAATGTGGCTATAAATGAAGGTATCTTAATGATATGCATGTGTGGCCTTTGATTAAGCAGTCTTGCCACAAAAGTGCCGAAAACACAGCAGCAGTAAAGCTCTACCGAAAGTGAACAAACGTCAAAAGACTGGCGTTTTTGAGCTGTGAGCAATTCATCCAGATCTTAAGAGGTATAAGTAGTAGTAATTTTCACAATACCGGTAATCAGAATTAGCCGTCAGGCCAAGGGAACACTATTTGTCTGATTTACATAACCTTTCCCCATGACAGTCCAGCAGTGTGTTGTGCTGTTGTCACTAGAACATCAACAGAGGGCAGTGTCTCATTTTGGACACTAAAACTGGTGGCACCAGCAAGTATTCAAATCACAAAGACACGACAACTAACACTAGCTATGGTAATTCTTTACAAAAATAACTGCCAAATTTGTCAAACTTCTATCCTTCACAAGCTGACTGCTTTGCTGAAAATAACAGAAATCTTGTCAACTGCCAACTCATAGACAAAATTTTTTCGGCATAATTTTTAGGTTTGCTGAGATTTGACAAAACGAATTTTCACTTGTCCGCAGCACTGTGTGCTAAACAGGTGAAGAATTACTGCACAGATTACAAAATATTAAAAGGCAAGAAAAGAATTCACAATGACTAAATCCATCCTCATGGCAGAGAATGAAAAGGATGTGGCATGAGAAGACAATGGTTGTTGTCAGTTCACTAAGTTTAGTTAATGCTTTCTGCTGCAAAAAGAGAAATGGACAGAACACGAAAACATGGAAGTTGTGTTCGATTCAAAAATCAAAATGCTTGAACTTACGCATCACGGTGTTTTGGCCACGTCTTGAGATTTTAATAGGGTCATTCAACTTCCTTCTTTGCTTACGAACAAATTTGGCAAACAGCACCATGTCTCGCAGTTGATATCTCCAAAATAGGCGGGGGAATCTAACACTGGACTCAGCACACAATCCACAGGTTGAATAACCGATGATAGAATTGCGGAATTCCACCCAATCAAACGCACAATGAGTCAATCCTGTATTTATAGAGCTGATTCACTCCTTATACAAGCCCCACAGATAAGTTATATGGCATGTGCTGTTGGTTCTCTTAAGTTTACACAACAGTGTATTGATTGATACACTGAGGCTCTCACAGAAATTCTGCCAAAATAACCCACAGGAAAGAAATTACGAGACACAATACGTGCAATAAATGAATAGTAAAATGCTTTTCAACTTGATTTTTAATGAGAATTGATGTGTCAAATCAGCTCATTGATTATACACAATAAATGAACAGAGGTGTGATAACCTAGCTTACAGAGTGAATGACCTCACATTGATCCAAGAATTGCCCCCTGGGTCAACCTCTGGTAACACCTTCAAGGATTATAGTACAACTCCCACAAGAATCTCCAGATGACCATGAAACTGATTAAAAACTGTGGGCTATGTAATTACCAGTATAACTGTGGTAAAAGCAAACAATTAACTCCTTTCAGTCCATGAGGTGATGCTGTATAAATCTAAGAGAATGGAACCTTTTAGGCCTTTCGGTCATCTCTAACTTAATTTGTACAGAATTTTGAACCTTCTCCATAAATTGAAAAAACAACAATCACGATTCTTAAACCTCGGAAGTACGGTATACCGTTGCATTAGCCAGTCGCAAACACTGTATCTGATCCACTGTTTCACTTCCTGTTTCTGGATCAAGTCAAATGCTAGTGTTGTTTACCAGGGCTGAGAAAGCAGTGGGCATCTTGTCAACCAAAGGAACAGTTATCAGAACATAGAAACCAGAGAACAGGGACAACTAAAACCCTGTGATGTTTACAGAACTGGCTCACAGAGCCAAACTTCCAGTTTGAGGCTTTTCTTTTTTAATGGATTAAATTACCTTTCAGAAAAAGAAAAATGTGCCAAATTGACCAATAAAGGTCTTTTGAAAAAGGTAACATTCCCCTTGAGAATATGAACTCAAAAGCACACCATCCACTATAGCAGGGTGCAGTTACAAGGAAGAGTACACAATATGACGTTGACAAGATTAATTTGCATAGTGGAGTATAATGCTTAAGGCTTATATTTGTCATAGTGTCACTGCCACTTAATACAACTGTTAACTCAATCAATATAATAATCACCCACAACCAAGGAAGATGTGGTTTCTTATCATCACTTAACGAAGTAAGGCTCAAACAAAACATAGGGGTGTACTGGTCTGAAATTTCAGCAAATATTTTGCAATTTCCAAGCAGAAGTTGAGGCTGCACACCTGTGTAACACAGCTGTGTGATGTGAAATAAGTTTCCCAGGGAAATAAGTTTCGTGACCACTTTTGCACATGCACCACTTTTCTCGTCACCAGAAAATATAGCAAAATTGTCATTTGAGACAGTATTTGCCCGTATTATTAAAATGCAGTGATTTGGTTTGGTATCAATTAGTAATAAGTTAAAGAATTAGTTAAAACCTAACACGTGTCAAGCTCTTGACTTACTGGCTCCAACTTTTGATTATTCCGATAAATACATTGCTCAAGAAACTACGAAATGCAGCAAAAATACCACACCAAAATTAACAGTTAGGTCTAAAATTACAAAAGTTAATCATTCATGAACACGACACGTGTACTTAAAGCAGTACTGCTGCAACTTCTAACAACTGGGAAACTTACTTCTCAGGAAAAATTATTCCCTGTGACACTGGTACTCAATTATCGGTAAGATCCAAAATCGATACTGTCTTATTGATAACGTATATTAATTGAAACTAGCAAAAATAAGGACATGGAAATAAAAATAACAGAGAAGTTCAGCCTTTAGTTTTATTGTAATTGGATAATCCCTTTAACTGCTTTTAAACTGCACCTAACTAGGCAAGCTCATATTTTAAGACAAGACCTGCCTCCCGTTCAGTAACGCTAGGACCTCGCTAAAAAGCAAGACTTCGCGAGATTACGTGAGATATTGCCGTGTATTTTAAATGAGAACACGTGACTTTGACTAGGTTTTAGCTAGGTCCTAGCGTAGGTCCTAGTGTCTACTGAATGCACGCCTGGTTTCTGTGGGACATCTCCCTGGTGTACGCACACACCAATATTTTCAAAATGCGCTAAATACCTGTTAAGAAGACAAAGGTTTTTGAAGGTTCTTGAACAGACCACGTGCGGCCGAATTTGCCAACTCAAAGTAAAAAAACTGCTACTCCTGCCATGTGTACGTTCCTCGCAGTTTCTGAACTACTATCAAGTTTCTTAACTACTATTGACACACACTTCCAGAAAAAAAACCCAGATTTTCAAATTTCAATTAACAATTACAGTTGCAAGCTTATGGGAACACAAAGAGATAACTAATATGACAAGGACCTTCGCAAGTGATAAGCCATGCTGCCACATGGAAGAAACTGTTGGCCTTTGTCTTTTGACTTTGAAAAATAGTGCAGGTGGTCTAATACACATTGCATCAGATGTGCTCAAGCCACTCAGTCAGGGCCATTGTACCAAACACCTGAAACTATTTCTTGTCTGTATTAAACACATATACCACATATAGACATATGTATGCAAATTAAGACTAAGACCGAGCTGAGCAGCTAGAGACCTGACTCAAGGGTTTAGTAGTGGGGTCCAGCAGGATTAGAACCCACAACCTAGAGAACAGGAGGCGAACCCTCAACCCAATGGCCAAAAGTTTTTTTTTTTGTCACTTGCATTTCTCCAAACATTTTGCCATCTGTCTAGTTTTTGGCTTACAGTTGTAGACAGATGTTCTGACTTTCAGGCTTTCAGCTTTAGACTAGTTTTCATGAAACAAGCTAAGCTACCCTATCTGTAAAGAAACAAACCCCAGAACAGTTACCCTGTACTAGAAATCACGCACGACCATACAAAGTCAGCGATTCATTCTATAATGCAACATTCTGGCATTGGATACTTGTGCCAAAAGTTTTTGGCTTAAGCAAAAGAGTGCATCGGATTTGCATAGGGTGCATTGTCAGGCCCATTGGACGAAACACTTTAGCTAAAACCCACAAGAACCCCCTTATCGATCAACAGGTTTTCTGTGAAAGTATTTTTCAAGTCTGCCTGACTTTTTTAATAAAATGGACAGACTTTCCATCTGTTGTCATGCACCAATGTTGTAGCCATATCACGGAGCTATTCAGGAGCTTGCTACTTAGCCTGTAAAGAGCTGGGAAAGACATCACCAGGTGTTTCGACCTCACTACCACACTCAGGACACACTGGGCAGCTACCCATATGCCCAGTAATATGCCTGTGTCCTGCAGGGGAAATAGAGGATTTATTCACATAGGTTAACATTCCAGCTTGGCTGTCCTATCACTTCAGTGGTGGCCATTTTGTTAGTCTGTGTGCTATGTACATTATGCGCAAATTCACGAACACTCGCATCTCATAACTTAGCATGGTCTTATGTGATTTTGCCAGTGCAGACTGTCCCATGCTTCTCAGGACAGGAATTGTGGTCTGATGTGTATTCACTGCAATATGTATTCTGTGGTCAGGTGTTATGTAACAGGTAGACAGCTGATTGTGCTCTGGCAAGAAGGGAAATTATCAGTACCAAAAACTTATTTTGTACAAGACAGATATATTACCCAGGGTGTTTGTTTCAGCGCAGGCAATTTTGACATCATTTTGGCCATGGCTGTAGTTAGAAATAACTAACTTTTAATGAGGAAGTAGCCCAGTCTGGTTGGTGCAACTGCCAATAGAAACAACATTATCTTGACTGGATCAATACAGACAGAATTAGAAACTGTAGTCACAAGAGTTGAGAGGCTTTAGAAAACAATTATGATCTCATTTAGAAGTGAATGAATAAAAATGCTGAGTTTAAAGAGATTCCCAGCATTATTATTCGTAGGACTGTAACCACGGACCTCAATGAATGTCTCTGTGTGATATAAAACAATGACCTGATTGCGAAATACAAAATTTTAGCAAATATCAGTTCAGGCATTTTCAACTGTCATATACATGATAACATTTCTGACATTGCTGCTTAATTTCTGAATCAGCTGAAGTGTAAAATAACTCGTGGCATAGAAGACATCTTTAGAGGAAGAAAAGTCAACCGTGAACAGAGCACTGTTGCAAAAATGAGCGGTTTCTCAGTAACTAGTTAGTAATTTCAGCCAACAAAATTCAGTGAGAAATTAGGCTAATATGCATTAATTTCCAATGGTATACATAGTACAACCATCATAACCACATCAGCTGCCAGACAAGTAATGGGTTGGCAGAGGGCCAAAAATAGGCCAAACCAAGGTTAGGGGAAACCACCCCAGATCTCTGAAGTAACAACATGTAACATGACTTGTTAACCGTCTTGGAAAGGGAAGTTAACTAAGGATGTTCAGTAAAATACATTTTTACAGCAGGGGTATAAACCTTGAGCACGATGCTACATAGCTGTGAGGGTTTGCCCGGGCAACCTTAGAACACAACTAGTACCAGACTGAGACAACCTTAAAAGGCCCTTTCATATTGACTTAACTCTGGTCTGAGCGGAGCGTCGACGTAAACAGCGCAGTTAACTGGACTGTTCATACTGGCTTCGGTAGTTAATGACCATCGAAGTTAAGGGTTGGTGACGCTGACGTCATCGAAGTTATCGCAAGGTAGCGCTGCAAGCTAAGATTTTTTTCAAAGTGACAATTTGGGAACATTTAAATGTGCTAAATGACATTAAACTCATTTTTTAAATCGATTGGTTATCATTAGAGCAAAAATTAAGTAGTTATTAGTGACCGCACTACTCTGTAACTGTTGACGATAACAGTGGCACCTGGCGATAACTTGGATTGGACCGGAGTTAAGCGTTCATACTGCACCGCAGCGTCGACACTGCGGTCTTAAATCCACCTGTTAACTGCGATGTAAACTGGAGCTGTTAACTGCGATCCAGGACCGGAGTTAAGTGTTCATACTGACCGCAACTCCCCAAACCATCGACGCGTCGACGTTAGTATGAAAGGCCCTAAAGTGGAATTCGCAGGCTAATTCCTTACCTCTGTGACTGCTCGACCAAAATAGTTAGAAACAGAACACATAGCGACGATGGGAATAAGAAGTACCTTGAAAGTTGCCAGAAGTTTTTATGAACAAGTTTTGTGGCGAAAATTGTGATGTGATGCTGGGGAATAACACTGCATGATGCAGGTTATGTGAGCCCGCAAGGTACGTCATTAGTGCAGAGGTCATCTACTTGCAGAATTTTCTGTTTTCGCATTTACAAATTTTCAATGAATACAACTGCACTTATTACTATAGATTATGTTAAGCACTGTCGTTTAGTTCCAGCAATATGTTTGCATACGGTAGTATCCAAATACATCTCACAACCAATACCAGTTTCCAACAACCTTACAAGTGCTCATAGCATGAGTTGGCAACAACTTTAAGAGTGCTCACAACCAATACCAGTTTTGAGACAACCTTCAGAATGCCCACAACCAATACTAGTTTGAGACAACCTCAACAGCACAACCGATACCAGATTCGGAGCCCAGCACTCAACAGCAACTATTTTATCACACTTTTCTGTGTCTAGCTTGGATAAATTTTAAAATATTACTGAAAAAGTCAATTTAACACAAGTCCAAGGAACAGCTGCTAACACTCTTGGTCAATAAAATAACAGGTCTTAATTACTTTCACTAGTGGGAACAAAAACAGTTTTATTACTGAATTAAAACCAGACAGATACTTCGACAGGTGTTATGACTAGGCTATGCTGATGTATCAGACAAGTAACACATTTTATCACAAATGTGTGATTTTTGTGACAGGCAGTATGCATTTTGGCTTCATTTCTGGTCATATGGTAACCATGTGTAACAAATTAACTCTCTCAATCAAACATAATACTGAAGGACTTGGCAAGTGATTAAATTTTAATGCCTAAAATAACTGTCAACACATAGGGAAGAGTTTTTTCATGACCCTGTGAAACAGCATTTTTGCCGAGCGTGGATGTGAGGCTTTTTTTTCTGTAAACCATGATTTGAAGCTCACTATGCAAGAATAATGAATTTGAGAACACACATGAAAAGTTGTGGAGAATGTGGGGCGAACAAAAATGGTGAAATATCAAACTTAAAAACTACCAGAATGAATCATGGAGTCGATAATTTTACCAGCATGAACCATGAAACAACCTACCCCCTTCACCCCTCAATATGGTGGCTGGCATTGTCTGGGTCTAGCTCAGTGTTAGCAGATTCTGCACATCTCTGTCTGCACAGCTAGCCAATTGAAAGTATGAATCATGATACTACACTGAATTAATCATAATGTTTCAACTTTTAATGCTGGTAGGATTGTATTCATGTGGGCAGATGTGTGTTTCAGAGCCAGCCAACTAGCCATGTATGGTCGCGTGTGGACGTGTGCAGCCAAGAACATTCTTGGTAAAATATAGAAACAAAACAAATCATGGTGTCACTATGAAACACCTATCAAAATGTAGAATACCTTTCTTCAAAGCTAGAATTCAAGAAACACCTACACTGAACATTTTAATTGTTTAAAAGAAAAACATTTGAAATAACATTTTGTTTATTGCACTTGTCAAGAATAATGTCTATGCTGGCTAAATAACCACCCATGAAATTTCCAAATTTTTGCTTTTGAACGTTCATTCTTTGCTTACTACCTACCCCCAATTCATATGACCGAGTCTTCCTTAAAAGAGCCTGTGTCTTAACATGACACCTCCTTTTATCAGAATTTTAGCTCCAAAAAGCTTAGTACGCAACAACACCCGTTATCTTTGAGTAACTTTCAGGGGAACCTTGCTTTCCTCTGGCAAGAAAATACCGGGGCTTCGTGGACCAGACACGCACATCTAAAGCTATTATTATCATATATGTTTGTGATGCATGACAATATCTTGCAAAGACCTGCGTGAACTTGCAAGATGCGTTAAAAACAGTGACAAGTTTGCCACTGAAGCACAATTTGCCCTAAATTGTGTTTCGCTATCTAGTAATTAATGAAAATTGCATAGAAACATAATTTACTCTTAGTTACAAATATATACATATACATTTAGACATAGATATAAATTTATATTTTTTGCATTCGTCCAAATCAAAACCCATGCTAGCAATAACGCTTACCCCAAAATTTTCACACCCATGCTGACGACTGAATGCATTGCCTACTCCCAATTTCATACCGTCAAAACTTCCTAGAAAATTGCTATGCCCTTGTAATAGCACGTCTCCCAAAAGATGCACTTATGTATCGAACAGGTGAGAATTACACACTTCTGAAGTTACGTTGCAGACATGACTCTGTCAATGTAAATGTGACTCCCTGGGCACCCACTAGGCTTCTAAAACTTTGTTTTTAAATGAGCCCATGCTTGGCTTAATGCACACAACTCAATTTTTGAGTTCCCCTATTTAACCACCCCCGTTAGTAACCCAGAAGTGTACCCTCTTGGTTAATTTTAAACAGAATTACAGAAAAATATATCATGTTATTTCAAACAGAACTACGTAAAATATATCGTGTTATTTCTGAAATGAAATACGTTCATTAATAACACAGACTCAATCAACTTCTTCAACTGAACTGATAACAGACTGAGAAAGAAGCCCTCCAAATTTTCATTAACATTTTACGAAATTTAAGCCTGTTGAAAAAAGAATCTCTCGTTTCCGCCACTAATTGTAACTTTTGAAAGCAACCACTGGCTCGATAAGTCCCCCAGCAGTTCACAATATCCGACAGCTTACAAAAGATTAATAAACTATTTCAAGATGAACTACAACTGGATTTGTGGTGAAACCAAAATTGAGCCTTGGGAGTATGCTTATTCATAGGTTAACAATCGACTTAAAACTGCTTTTGAATCTCAGGCTTTTGTTTAAGGTTTACCATCTGAGACTTATGCAGTCACAAATTTTAAGACTGACAGTTAAACATTCCGAGTTTTAGTCACCTTGTCTCAAATGCTAAACGGCATTGCTTAGCTAACGCCAAGTTACATTTGGCGACTTAGCAAAAATCTCAGGTTGCCAAATGAAATATGAGGTCGCCAAAACTGAAAATCCCAGGTCGACGAATGAAATCTGAACATAGAGCGCAGACAATAGCATACACTGGTGGCACGTGGTTCACCAATCTTGCCTGAATTTTGCCGAACCATTCAGACTTCCGCCTGTTTACTTTCTGTTGTATTTTAAGCGCATTTGATGTGTGCTGGCTGCCGTGCTGGCAAATGCACTGATGTCACAAAGTTTGAAACAAATTTAGGGGGAATTGTTGTCCGACTTTGATACTCGTAGTGGCGATTAAGATTTTTCCCAGGTTGCCAAACACAATCTGAGGTCACACCTAGCGTTGCGCTTGTCGCAACTGGTGTAGATATAAAACAAATGTGCTTTTTATCATATTCTTAAAAGTAGTTGTCCTAACAAATCATGAATCATTGCCAGTAAATGCAGCAATTTGCTTCAATGGTTTATTGTGATTTGAGGTTCTGGGCAAAAACAGATAAACTTGAACAAAAGTGTGAGTCCTCGGAGCAGATAAGTGATCTGGAGATGAAAGCCAATATATTTGGTTGCAAAGTAATCCACAGATGGACAACAAATTCAATTCAGATAAATAAACAGTGGCAGGTCCTAATGTATATGGAGTTAATCAGGTGAAAAACAACACATATGAAAGAACACCTACTGCAAATAGGTGTAAAGGTATTGACTCTTAAAAACATTAGTGGTAATGTTTAGCACACTGCTTGAGAGGTCAAACCAGTGCTGAAAACTAGGCGATTTATGACTAAAGTCTGTCAACAGATTTCCCCTTTTCTGTTCAAACAAAACAAATTTGAACTCAAAACGATTATTTTTAACTAACAAGCAAAGAGAGTTTGTAATTAGCAATCTTTTAAGTACTTAACCTTAACTTTGAGCAAAGGGGAGACGTGTGGCTACGTAACCATCCTATAAAAAGACTTTTCCCCTCAACATGTTCCAGAAATTGATGAATAATTCACTAACATTCAAGACCAAGGACCATTCCATCGCCCGCTGACCAAAATTAAAGCTTTTGTTTAAAATAATTTTGTAATTCGCAGCCAAATTTGCATTCACTGCGATTTTCGTAGGCAATAAATATTGGCTATAACACTAGCATTTTTTCCAGCATTTCTGCCAGTAGTGAAAAACGCCAGTCATGTGAACACCTGCCACTGCCACTTCTGGCTTTATGTTACCCTAAAACTACTGGGGGCATTTTCAACATCCCTTTTATAACCATGCCACTTACTTCAAAGGAACAGGGTGGAGGCCTTTATTTATCATGTTTATCAATGTGCTAAATATTGCAGAAAGTAAACACACTTTGACATCAGTTTTCACTGCAAAAAGCATTCAGGAGGTGGGATGTTAGGAAAGTAAGTGATGCCTAAAAATTACCAACACAGCATGGCTGTCTGGCTAAACCTACAGAGTTTATGCCACTGAAAAGCTGCTAATATAGTTCTGACATTCAAGTGTTAGATAATTCAAACAAAAGTGGACTCTTGCCTTTAAGAATTCCATGCAAAAGTTTGGACAGAATTCATGCCAGTCCAACATGGAAAGAAACGGGTCAGTTCCGTATACAAAACTGTATTGAACAAATTGAAAAAATGACATCATCAGCTAGAAAAAGCAAATGATGGAAGCTGAGACAACACAAGAACTGTGCAAACAACCATCAATTGCTCAAGCATACTACAATGAAAATTCAATTAGCTTGTTGCTGAACTCCACTAAGGGAAACCTAGGTGTGAATAAACATGACTCAATACACCTGATAAATGGCCAAGTCTTGAGTACATCAATAAACCTATACACAAAACAATGGACCCATGAGTACTGGAAATAGGATCTTAGACTGGAAGCTTAAAAAACCTGCTGCACATTAGAGCGAATAGTCCGAGCAAGCAGACTCGTACGTCTGATTGCTAAGCATGTAGCATGCAGCCAACATTCTCTGCCACTGATGATGAAGGTACCCTCACGAAGTCTGATGAGGTGGTATCTACAAAAGCATTGTCATTTTTTCACGTAGCATCATTCAATGAAGACCTAATAAATTTTTATATGTATTCATATTTTGAAATTCAAACGCTATGGTCTAATTTATCAAATATTGCTGTTTATTTAATGTAAATTTAAATATTTCATGAGTTTCTCAATTGTCATGTCCTTAAGTTGTTCAATGAAGCACACACTAAAAGCTTATGACCTTCCCAATGCACAGTATTGAGACAAAATAACCCACAATGCCCCTGTCATGAATGCTGGGCAGAAGTCGAGTTCATCATTAGAGTAGCCTTTCCGTCATGACTGAAACTGAAGGTGTATTAACAGGAAAGACAGTAAGGTGGATAGGCCATTATGAAATTGAACTTTGTTGCTTTATAGTTAATAGCAGTCATTTTTACTGTTAACGGAATTAGCCGTCATGGTGGGTGGGAACGGTATTTTGCCTTGCATTGTACGTCAGCTGCTGCGTATGAAGCTAATCAAGCCCAGAATTTGTACAAGACAAAAAATTTTCAGTTTGGGATACAAGATGGCAGACACCTGGAATATTTTGTTAGTATGGGGCCCGTTCCAAGAAATCTGACTTAGGTAAGACAACTCTTAAATTTCAGTATACGTTTCGAAAAAGAGATATTGAGTTTGATTTAAGTATCTGACTTAAGTTTTGTCTTAATTTTGACCAACTTACCGGATGTGGAAGTTTCAAACTTTGTAAGTCGAGACAAATCTTGGACTAAAGTCAAAAATGAACTTAAGTCAGTTTCTTGGATGTTCTGTGCAGTATAGGATCAATTGGCAAAACAATATTGGGCGAAGTTTTAGTCATTAGAAGCAAAAAGCCTCTCAAAAAATATAAAAATGGCAATTCTAGGAATTAATTTTGTCCAGAATTAAAGAATTGTACATCATTTTCTAGATATGCTCTGGAAAAGCATTTTCAAGATAACAAATGCCCTTTGTGAATCTTCACTGGACAACCAAAGCAATAATCCATAAAAGCAGAAGACCTCATAAAAGACAGGAGATAACACCCATAAAACACAGCATCGATGCAATGTCAGTGACATTTAAAAAATGGCTGTAAAATCTGAGGAGACTAAATATTGGCAACATGACAGTGCTGTAACTACTTCACCGGCCAACAGGGGGCAGGCAGAAAGGCAGCTGGTTATCTTGAACTTGATGTGCTGTCATGATTCTCAAGTGAGGCTCTGACAGTGAACAAACACAGTGGGAACAAGAAATATTTGTCAAACTCCAACGCAAAGTGATTAAGTAAGGGGAGGTTGGAATCCATAGGCTTCCTAGTGCATCCATGCTAGAACTTGTACCTAGGAAATGATATCTCAAGGCAGTAGAGTGCACTTTAACATCATGTTCCTAAACTACTGCAACTGCAGTGGTGGGTTTTGGCTTGTCAGCTGGCTTTCATCTCAATCATAAAACTTGTTTAAAGAGCCTGGCCATGCATTGTTCATCACAACCTGTTATGACTTGTTACTGAGTCAAGTATGAATTATGGTGTGACGAGTTTGAAAACTTGTGAAATGAGTCTGGAGTATTGGAAGATTAAGTCATTTCTTAACCAAATTAGGAAATTTCAGACTTTTGGTAACAGTTCAATGTATTTATTGCAAGACTTAACACACAAACTCCCCCATAGAATAGAATAGAGACATGGTCTTTCGAACACGTACATGACTTTTGTTATCGATTCCAGTCAGCTATGAATTTTCTGTTGTGGAGGACACTAATAGAGTTCTTTAGTGAAACATTTCCCACACTTATTAACTTAAGTGAGCAAAATTCTGCAATTTAGTGCACCCATGTGATAGACTTTCAAGATTCTCTAAAGATTCCAGTGGACGGGCCTTAGGTTCATTCGGATTTTATTATGCATACAGGTGGCAAGGGTGCATCGTTTCCCTCCCATTGCAAAAACTGGCCTTCCATTGCCTTCAACACCAATATTGTGTAACAATCCTTGTCATCCACCCAACCGCCAACCACATTACCTGCAGAATACACAGAAAACCCAACAGCAGCTGTTTTCCTGCACTGTCTTTAAACAGTACATAAGAATGCAGCAGTTTACAACTTTCTCAAATCTCGTTACTGCAGGGCTTGACATCAGCGAGTAAACACTCAAAAATACGAGTGGAATCGGTAAAATATGAGTACATTTGGCAACTCTTACGCTAACAAGATTTGCTCGCAAGTGGACGAGAAAGCATGCACTGTTTACCCCAAAGTATGCAACGAATTCCTCGCCACATCAAAGCCAGTCGCTATCCATGGGCTTGTCTGACGTGTAGTATGAGATAACTGCGGTCATGTGCCAACACGCCTGTTTAGTGTACGAGTTTCAAAGTCAAAAAAAACGCACAATAACTTGAGTACGGCAAATGACCAACCTGACTGTTTTTAAAATTGAAAAGTAAATAGTATTAGTCTTTGAATATTTGAAATCGATGCATTATAAGAGAAACTAACAAACATGTTTTTTTCAGCATCACGACAAAGCCACGAGCATTAATTTTTGAATGATAAGAACGGGTTACTCACAGTCTGACTTAGGCTTGCTTTGGTGTTGGGGGTAACAAAACCTCAAACGTTAGCATAGTTGTCTCATTAAAATTTGACTTCACTTGCATCACTTGTAAGGGCCCTGAGCAGACGTTCACGGTTTTTTGTTCGCTATTTTTTCTGAGTTCAGATTCAGGAAAACAAGTGAAATATGGTGTCATTAACTTTCGAGGATATTTTAGCACGTATAAATCCGTCATTTATATTAACAGAAGAAAGCAAAGCTTTTTTCACGGATGAAGGGCTCTATCAAAATAAAGGTTAGAAAAACTATTAGACAAACATTCCATAGTAATCACTGTTAATGACAAAGGCACTGCAGAGGTCCAATTTCACATTTGACAAAAATAAAACACGCAACACATGTTTACAAGTTAAATTGGTATTTTCCTAGATTAAAGTCCACAAAAGCTTAATCAAGCGCATAAACATTTTGACATATATATTTATATTATCAATAACAATACAGTGTCTAAAACATCTGCAAGGTTCATAGTCCGAAGAAACCAGACACAACACTACTTAAGAAAGTAGCGATGCAGATATCGCTTCTTTCATTCACAGTTTAAGCTCATTTTAAACCAATACATCAGAATGGTCTGTAAATTTGCCAATTTTACAACAGTTGATTCACAGAACCTTCTATAGATACTATAGTGCTGTCCTCGCTACAAGTTATCCTAGAATGTGCTCCAAAAGGGACCTTTACTTAATATTTTTCATCACTTAAATGGAACCCAGTAATAAACACAGTCTCAGGTTTAGTAAGGCTGTGGACCTTATTTGTTTTGGGGCAACTTGACAGACAGATGTGACAAGCATCTTATCAGAGTAGTGCAAGTCCTAGTGTGGATGCAAACCTGCAGACAAGACAGAAGTAAATACAAGGTGAATGCTTGCTCGGTTAAGCACACACCACGTGTGGGTATCTAATCCTGCTTGTCACAAAGTGTCTAGTGTGGACCATCGACTGCCTGGAGGCATGTTGCTCTGTGGCAATTTGTTCTAAGTTAACTTGTAGTGTGGACATGACTTGGGGCCGGGGTTGGTGTTGGTGGCACAGAGTCCCACAAAGCCATGCGCAGAAAAACGATCTTTCTCAGATAACATTGGCTTTTCTCGATCCAACAGCACAAATCCAACATACGTCAAAAATAAGCCTTCTTACTGACTTTCAACTGACCACCATTTTGCTCAACTGACGGAAATATGCTTGAGTAAGTCATGTAGAAATATCTGGTAGCTCTTGTTATAGGACGTTGACAAATTCAACAAACTAGAGAAGCAGTACTTGACATGCGAATCTTAACCATCAGTGTGTAGAAAAGTGGCGTTATGGATTTTCTCTGGTTTGAAGTTTGCGACTTCAGCTTGAGCTGACTAGCACAACTTTAAGATGTAAGTTGAGCTTGTATGAACTACGTAACAAATATCAACAAACAAACAAAACAAACTTGATGGAAAAGCAACATAAATAAATTTCGCCAAATAATTAGTGAAAAAACAGCGAAGAAATAGTGTGAAAAAATTCGTAAGTAAATCTTGCTTATACATTGCATCTGACGAAGCTTACACTGGACTGGCTCAGAAATACAATATGGGTCAAATGTTACACTCTTAGAAAACAATACCAAGCAAATTTGTGTAGCAAAAAGCAAATCCTCTTAAAGTTTGAACTTCAGATATAAATTAAACTTTCAACAAACAACAATGATGACCCTTACCAAGTGGTGCTCAAAAAAAATAAAAATAAATGCACGTTAGTATCCTTAACATTAGGCCAATCAGAGAAACTTAAAGTTATGTAGGACAAAGCTATCCACGTTAACTCAGTAAACGTATATCATACATTTTCTGAAAGTAGAAAGCCTGTAGTATTTATTTGAAAGTGTCCTTTTTATCAATCTGCCATTAATTGGTTCAAGCGACCGTGTGCTGTCATTAAAATTTAGCGAAAAAGAAAATCATACTGATCGCAAAACAATGACCTGCGTCAATGACGAGACTAAACTATGTTTTAAAATATAAATCTTCAAGATGAAATCTCAGAAAGGTTGTTACAACTCTCTAAATCATAATTTCATTTCTGTTTTACGTAACCTTTGAGTTTTTTCACGAAAACCATAATAGTCGTATTTCTGATAGCCTTTCAAGCACAAGTGAAATATTAAAAAAAATTCTGACAGCATTTGGGATAATTGTGCATAAACCTTAGTATCCGACAGTTTTATTTGAATCCAATTCTCCATTTCTGAGATATGACGTTCCAAAGTTAGCCAAATATGGACGCGATTCTATGGTCCTACATATATCATTAAGGTATGTGTGCCTAAAATACAACCATGCCCTGTAAACAATTTTTTATTTATCCAGCAAAGCAACCTTTGTATCTACACAATATTTTTTTAAACCAATGTGGATAGAAAGAGAATGCTTACTGAATTCACCCACTAGCAGTGTCCATTCATAATCTTGTACTATTGTAAGAACAGCCTGCCTGTCCAAAGAAGGTAGGAAAAGAATGTGGACGTTGACAGCCAAAGGCTAACAAATTTCAACCAGTGATTGACCACTGAGATTAAAAGCTGCCAATCATTGTTCACAGGGTATCACCTCAAAGCAGAGTAACAAAGCACGTTCCTACAAAATGTTATCATCACCAGGCCATCATCAAACAGCATGAATCACATTTTGGATAGAATGATATGTGATATTGAAGAGGTATCTTCAAAGTACCTAGAACATAAAACTCATATAAAAGAGGTCGAATAAAAACCAGATGTGCAAATGATATATTTTCCGTTGCACACGATATCAGTATCTGGAAAATCAGATTACTGGTAGTGTTAGAGTGACCCCTAACCGCAGTCAAGAGAGCCCTCTGGTGAGGTGATATGAAACCGAAAATTGAAAAAATGTATAAATTAATTACTGTAATCGTCATCAGCAATGCCAAATCAAACTCAGCATTAAGCCAACAGGTGGTGTACTTCAAGAACAACCACAATTCATAGCATTTTCCTGGTTTTCCTGTCAAATTTAATGTCTTTACCACAACAAGCCATGTTCTGGTGTTAAAATGGACTTTTTTCACACATTTGCTCATCAAAGTCATGTTACAACATTCTTATCCTTCCGCTGAATTGAAATAATCCTCAAAAGAAACTAACATGGTCCAAAAAGACTAGAAATCGTTTCAAATCTACGTCAGGAACAAGATAAGACTGGTTTCATAAACAACAAGTACCCTAAATCAAAACTTTTTTCACAGATTAATTGTCCCTTTACCAACAAATTCCCACAGTATTCTGAGCTACATGTAAATAACTCATGAACAAGGGGACCAGGCACAAATGACAGTCTGGACCACTGACCAGCCTCAACAAGACACCTGTGTGACAATTTACTCCACATTGCATGACAGAACAACTTACACTGAATCATCTGGCCCCAGAACATGAATGGACAGTAAAAGTGTAAATGAGGATGTGTCTGCAACAAGCTTATGTACACGCTTCGATCCTATCCACCACCTGTACATATAGAAGTTCTGTCCTCATCACGTATACCCTGACACCCCAAGGGCATATTTGGTATTTTAGTGTAAGATTAAGAGGATGAAGTTGACCCTCGGGGAATCTGGTGCCACCCGGCTATCCATGCTTGGCGTTATCAACAGACCCTTAATTTCGTTGTTACATCTATTCTGCTAAGTAAAATTTTTAAACAAAGAGTTTTTTGAGAAACACGTAGCCATTGACAAACCAGTATCCAGTAAACTCACATTCAAACAAAAATCCTCAAAAACTGTAACCCCACTTGTAGTTGTTTTTGGGTGAATGTGCTGAAGGCCGTCATGGAATGTAATGAGGTTATCATTGGTAAGTATTACTTTCCATGACGGCCTTCGACACATTTACCCAACATTCACTCTTGTAACGCCTTCAAGTTAAACTCAAGCACAAGGAAGAAAGACATACAAGTCTACCTGATAACAGAGTATTCAAACGTGGACCTCACAAATCAGGAGTCCGCAAACTAAACCACTGCGCTACCCTGGTCTCCATTTTAAACATCAAGTTCAAGTTCAGGGACAGAAAATACTAAATGTAAGACTACTGTTGATAACACATCCTACAAAATAGGGGTTACCATGTATAGAACAAATGGCTCAACACATGGAGTCAATTGCTATTTCAATCACTCAAAGGCATGTGGGGTTGTGCCAGTAATGCATAGTTGACAGCGCTGGCTTCACCACATTTTTAAAATATGTTTTCATGAGAAATTAATGATTAATCGTTACTACATCAACAAACTTCGTGTGACGTGACAACTAAGCTAATGGGTTTTACACAATTTAGTGGATACCTGTCAGCCCTCTCCCAGGCTATCTGGGCAGTCAGACAGGGGAAACAATACCCCAGACAATACCACAAAGCCCAAAAAGCCCTGAATTACGCAACAGTGGGGATACCATAAAAGTGAGAAATTCAAATTACCCACAGAGGTTGATACCACGAAATCAAATAATCTAGCCTTGTTGGGAACATGTTCTCTACAACCCTTTGTGTGGGTAAGTATGTGTAGTTAACAGCAGTTTCCATGTGGGTCAAAAGTTAAAATTCTAGAATAAAATTTCAATAGCCATGGATTCATAACAGCACTTAAAGAAAATGGTCAATGACCGTTACGTCTTATCTAGTATGCCTAGTGTAACTTGAAAACTATTTTATCACTGCCAAGCTTAGCAAACAAGATAAAAATTCAAATATACTATGCTGTGGTCCACTTCCACATTCATCAAAAACAATAAACTTTATTATCCCCAACTTCACACTGAATGCAACAGGTTTTCAATACAGCTTACACATTTTATTATTTAGTCTTGACGGGAACATGTAAAAGGTCACAATATGGCACGCAAAAGAAACACAACACTGTGTTAAAGTCTCCAGGAGAACAAAACTCCTTTAAAAATTAATCAATTCAACAGAGATATTAAGCTTATTCACATCTCACAATGCTTAAGACGATCAAAATCTGCTAAGCCGGATCAAAATTCTAAACATGAAATCTGCATTATGCTCATCCACTAAAACAAATGCAACATTTTTATCAAGTATAGTTTCACCAAATAAATTTAATATGTAGAACAGCAAACACTTTAAAAAGCAATATCAGTCACACCGTGGCACCAAAAACTGCCAAACAACACCACAATGATCAAATGGAAATCAACATTTCGTGAGTCTGCACACAAAAGTAGCTTGGTAGATCCATTTCTATCTTACCGGCAGGCAAGGATACGTCCACTACAGTTCTGAATTCTCAAGAATCAACAGTTCTTACAAGTCTTGGTAATACTACCGTACCACACATGATAAGTTGAATTTGGATCCCACCGCTTCATACAAAAGGAAATTGGTGGCAATTCCACAAAAAAACGAGAGCGCTGCTTTTGAAATAGTTTACTACATTACAAGTTAACTGGTGGTTACCGCTGGAGACTCAATCAGATTGTTTCCTTGTCTCCAGGCCGGAAAGTTTTAGTCCTGTCAGATTTTAACTTAGAGGTATCTGAATATCATTCCCAGACAGCACAGAGTTAATCAAGCATTTCAAACTGGGTTGTAATGGCATTTTCACTGCTTAAACTACTTTAGTATAGTCTACCGTGCAATTTCCCACTAAATAAGTGCTTTCTCACTTTCCTATTAGCAAAGCTACTCTTTCACAACTCCCTTTGCCTTTCTCACGAACTCTTCTCCGGTAGCGACATCAAAGTAACCATTAGTTCTAGGGATTAAGCACCAGATGGTGTAGTTGATTCAAACTCTTAATTGAATATGTATATTGCATCGCAAGACGTCCAGCAATTGCTCCCATCGGAGTGGATTAAACCTTTCCAACTGATGCCGAGTTGCAGAATTCTACAGTGTAGTTTAATCATCCTATTTTGCGAGATGTGATGGCTCTACTTAAAACTCCACAAAACTGGGGAGTAGAGGTGTTGATAAGAAAGTGGCATTTCAGAACACCAAGGATAACGTAATGCGCCATCTGTTGGCATTGGAGAACATTTGGATGTGGCCACCTACATACAAATGCAATAGACATGACGTACAGAACCTGTCTCATTGGGGATTAAAACCGAAATCTTGTTTTTCAAAGCAATCGTCATACAAGATCATCCGAACAAGTTGGACAGAGAGCGTGACGTCACCTCACTGGGACAGTCTAGAAAGAGTCCGGTATCTTGGTTTGAACCTCGCTATTTCTCTACAGGAAATTTCACATAAAGTAAACGGTTGTAAAGTGAAAATCACCAGTCAAACACTGTTTAAGAACGCAGTTGGTTAATAGGCTAACCTATAAGGTTCACATACGGTGCAGCACAAGCTGCAGATTTTAAAAAAATTGTTTTGTTGAACTTTACAGTTTAATCAAATATGTTAGTGCAAAGAAATAGTCTCCAAGATGCTAGTGTTATCACTTTCATCCTTGTTACACAACTTATTACAAATCTATATTCTCACTCAAATTTTCATGGGTACAGCATCTTTCTATATTTAGAATTTTGTGTTGCATCTGTTGTCCCTAAATATCAGGTTGTCGTAGGTGAGTGACAATTTCCTGGCGAGTGACAGTTTCCAGGAAACCCTGGCCCAGGAAAACCCCCTTTGAAAATCTCAGTTATCGGATAAATTTACAAGAGAAGCCCCAGAAATGAAGCCCACTTACCAAAAGCCTGAATGGTCACATTTGATGCCCGATATTACAAGTTTTTTCGTGCGGTAACTATGTGGAGATAACTCCGACCAGAGATATTAGTAGGATACGTCATACTAGCGTAAATGCCAACAAAACGACCTACGCAATTATGANAGGCAAGGATACGTCCACTACAGTTCTGAATTCTCAAGAATCAGCAGTTCTTACAAGTCTTGGTAATACTACCGTACCACACATGATAAGTTGAATTTGGATCCCACCGCTTCATACAAAAGGAAATTGGTGGCAATTCCACAAAAAAACGAGAGCGCTGCTTTTGAAATAGTTTACTACATTACAAGTTAACTGGTGGTTACCGCTGGAGACTCAATCAGATTGTTTCCTTGTCTCCAGGCCGGAAAGTTTTAGTCCTGTCAGATTTTAACTTAGAGGTATCTGAATATCATTCCCAGACAGCACAGAGTTAATCAAGCATTTCAAACTGGGTTGTAATGGCATTTTCACTGCTTAAACTACTTTAGTATAGTCTACCGTGCAATTTCCCACTAAATAAGCGCTTTCTCACTTTCCTATTAGCAAAGCTACTCTTTCACAACTCCCCTTGCCTTTCTCACGAACTCTTCTCCGGTAGCGACATCAAAGTAACCATTAGTTCTAGGGATTAAGCACCAGATGGTGTAGTTGATTCAAACTCTTAATTGAATATGTATATTGCATCGCAAGACGTCCAGCAATTGCTCCCATCGGAGTGGATTAAACCTTTCCAACTGATGCTGAGTTGTAGAATTCCACAGTGTAGTTTAATCATCCTATTTTGCGAGATGTGAGGGCTCTACTTAAAAGTCTGGAGGTTATTCTTTCTCACTGACTGAAACTCCACAAAACTGGGGAGTAGAGGTGTTGATGAGAAAGTGGCATTTCGGAACACTAAGGATAAGGTAATGCGCCATCTGTTGGCATTGGAGAACATTTGGATGTGGCAACCTACATACAAACGCAATAGACATGAACCTATCCCATTGGGGATTAAAATTGAAATCTTATTTTGCAAAGCAATCGTCATACAAGATCATCCGAACAAGTTGGACAGAGAGCGTGACATCACCTCACTGGGACAGTCTAGAAGATTCCAATATCTTGGTTTGAACCTTGCTATTTCTTTACAGGAAATTTCACATAAAGTGAACAGATGTAACGTGAAAATCACCAAAAACTGGTTAAGAACGCAGTTGGTTAATAGGGTAACCTATAAGGTTCACATACGGTGCAGCACACGCTGCAGATTTTAAAAAAATTGTTTTGTTGAACTTTACAGTTTAAACAAATATGTTAGTGCAAAGAAATAGATTTGTCTCCAAGATGCTAGTGTTATCCCTTTCATCCTTGTTACATAACTTATTACAAATCTATATTCTCACTCAAATTTTCATGGGTACAGCATCTTTCTATACTTAGAATTTTGTGTTGCATCTGTTGTCCCTAAATACCAGGTTGTCGTAGGTGAGTGACAATTTCCTGGCGAGTGACAGTTTCCAGGAAACCCTGGCCCAGGAAAACCCCCTTAGAAAATCTGTTATCGGATAAATTTAAAAGAGAAGCCCCAGAAATGAAGCCCACTTACCAAAAGCCTGAATGATTACATTTGATGCCCGATATTACAAGTTTTTTCGTCGGAACATACACTTATGCGGTAACTATGTGGAGATAACTCAGACGAGAGATATTAGTAAGATATGTCATACTAGTGTAAATGCCAACAAGACGGTCTACGCAATTATGAACCTAGCAAGCAGATCCCCAAACTCCAGTCACTGACTCGACTTAAAACATGCAATCAAAAAACATCCAAAAAAAACACTCCTCACATCCACGAACAATGATGTGGATGACCAGAAAACATACTGTGAGCTGAGTTTACAGGTGCCAGAGTTGCGTCTGCAGGTGCTAGAGCCTTGTTTGCTGTCTGCAAGTCCTATTTGTAAGTGGGTGCGAGTCTGTAAGCAGGACGTCTTGAAATCGATGCAATTAGTTAGATCAGGGCAATGACATTTTTTTCTTCAAGCCCAGCTTGACTGTATTAATGAGCAGATATGCAGACTTCACGTTCAAGAATGAAGTGCAGCTTTAACAAAAATTAAAATACGTAAAAATAAACTGTAAATTGTGAGGTAAGGAGGCCTTGATAAAGATGCAAACTTAGTAACAGGTTTAGGTCATTCACCTTAGTTAGTATCGTGACTTTGGGGTAGGGTTTGGCTCAATCGCAAGTATGGGATACCTAAAACCCTGTAACTCAAGTAGACATCACAATAATGACAAGCCAGAACATCAAGTTACCTATGTGTACCAGAAAAGTAGTGACAATGCTGAACTAGCAAGCCACTCTTGTCTTACTGAATGCACTCTTGGTGTTAAAAATCTGCGTAAAGCGGAAAATTCAAACCTTAATGCAAGAACCTCAACACACATACTAGGCAGTGGCTCAGGCATACATCTCACAACAAAGATACAATCACAAAAACTTACAGATTGGGTGCTCAAGGTTTCCCCTTCTTTTCAAAACACTTAAGACATTTATGAAAAGCGGCAAATAAACAGCATTGAAAGTTAAATAGGGTTACCACGAACATTAACAAATACCGTGACTTGGAATACAATTCGGCCAAGAAAACTCGTACAAATTCTGGATTGCAATCACACAACTACATTTCACAAAGAAATTTTTAGGAGTCACCACATGAGGTGCCCCGGACCATGTATTCATGATGGAATGCTAATGACTGGGATCAAGTAATACTTTCATTTAATTACATACATGGATTTCTAACAGACATCTACTTGGGAAGAAGGAAAACTATTGCGTAAGTGACATTTTCCTTTCACTCGGATAAAATTCTACAAAACATTTGTTCTAGTTCATGTATTCAGCCCTTCAGATAAATCCAGTTTAGCTCCGGCTGTTGCCAACATGCTATTGCAACAATTTCTTCTGGGAAACAAAGAAGAATGGGCAAACTTTGAGCTAAATCTCATAACAGAGTTTCCCGATTGGTTACCACAGACTAACTATTTAATCTTCAAACAACCTCATTTTATGACCAGTCGAAATGCAAATTTTATTTTCTCAGCTGCTAAATTTGATCATCTGGGAATAGTGCATTGGAAATACGAAAGAGTTCAAATCAGTTTCTGGGTATTCATTAGGACATTGTGACTATCGGCTTGATGAAGCCTTTACGGTAATCAGTTTGGCAAAAGCACTGGCCCCTTCTCAAACTACAGATGATAACACTCCCTATCATGCTAAATACTCCTTAGCCACATTTATTTTAAAGGTTGACATTGGTCAAATGACCTTACAGGAATTCAAAATTTGACCAACCAGAGCAGCTCATGTGGCCAACCGCAGCGTCCCAAGCTCCTAAAAGTTATTTCACAAAATGGAGACCCATGACAGAAAATCCAATGCAACTTGACAGAATTTCCTTAGATTTGTGCAAGTCATAGCAACATGTAGTCCCTTAGTATGCCATTGGAGATACAATACTCAACTCTCATCAAAATATGTAGGCATCTCAACGCCGTGTATTTTAAACGACCGCAGCCGAATTACGACTCCCACATTTTTCGCCTCGTCAAAAATATATTTTACACTTTAAAATATCACTTGTAAAAGCGCTTAATTTCTTCAGTAACCCTTTCTGATTCTATGCATACCCTTGACAAAGCATGCCCAGGGGAATTGAGACAGATTTCATGAAGAGTTTCAACTCCACTTTTTGGTCGCCATGAACTTTTTCACCGAAAACCATTTGCGGTGAAAAGCTTAAGTGACGTCACATGAGTTATTACCAAGGAATATACACATAACTCCAAAAAGGTGGCCAGCAAAGGGAAACTCGAGTAAAACTCGACAGAATTTTATGAGCTGAATATGTTCAAATTATGCCAACTACATCGTCTTCAGTCTTGGACGGAGTATTAATTTTAACTCATTGCATACGCATGCTTCATTCGATATTAGTCCCTTACTTTTAAATAAGTAGCTTCTGATGGGGAAGTACTACTGTTGGTCAAGCTAAACCACATGTAGGCCTATTGTGAATTATCGCAGATACTGTACAAAAAAGTACATTTACAAATATACATGACTACTCTATATCATGGTAATGGTATTTGTTTTTCACAAAGTTCTTGAATGAGTAACTAAAGGGGAACCATTATCACCCTGACGCCCAAATGTTAGGGTGGTGTGTAGTCTAGTATTCAGTTTCCTAAAATATAGCGGCTTCAAATCTGATATTCGACGACTCGTGGGAGGGGCTATATTTATCTCTCAACCGAGAGTCGGCAAACGGTCGGCTCAACAGGTTGTGTGTTGAATAATAAACCTCGTTACACAACTTAAGCCGCAACTTTATAACATTTTTGGGGTTTTGTGGTCACTTGTGGCGAGCTGATATCAGTCACAATACACAAACACTGGTACACGGTTGTAAATAGAGCGAAAACATGACATTTCACACACAGTTTATATTGTCAGGTCGGCCATGTTTCAACGCACGACAGCCATTTAGTTGTAAACCACGCTGCATTCGCATCAACACTCTCCAAGCGTATTTAAAAGATTTGACAACTTATCAATCGTTTACCTCACCTTTCGTATTGCTGGACATCATCTTACTACTTGCATTAAGGACAGAGTTGTGCTAAAATTCCGCGACAAAAGCGTAACTTTCCGAGCAATCTATTCAGACCAAGATGCGCTAAAGGTCACTTAAGGTCAACTCATTTGCATGTGATGAATGAATCTTGTTTCAGTTACAACAAAAATAAGCATTGTTGGACATAATTTTATGAGGTCAATTGAGAGACTGTCACCATTTTGCTTATTTCAGCAAGTTTTAAAACTTTCATAGTTTCATTTAGTATTTAAATGATGTTTGAATTACGAACAATTTCTGCCGCGTGAGGGCACTACTTTTCCCGCCATTCTTAGGTAAACAAAAGAAAAAACGCGACGCATGGCTGAGCGCGAAAAAAACAACAGATGACTCTATTGAGCTGGTGTTTGAACAAGCCATGAAACAGTCAATTAAACATTGGAAATATAAACCAGATGAATTAAAAAGAATGTAAAATGCAGTGGTCTCGTCTCGTGTGTGCGGGCACATCCTTCGAAGGCTCTTTCAAATGGAGTTTGGCATGTAAGCCTGGCTGTGAGAACACCCGGTAGAACGTGGTTTAATGACAAATTATTGAACAAACAAACCGTAAAGAAAATCATAAACAGTGACGCCACATGAAGAATTCTGATATAAAACAGCTTCATAAATACAAGATGAGTAACACTGTATGTTGCGTAGCGACGAAAGCAAAAAATAATAAAGTACAAAAACGCGAGCAACATGGATACTTCAGGCGTTTGTAAAAAGATTTGCATGATATTTTTATCCCGCAAGCCCTAACAGAAAGCCATCATCACAAGGAAAGTGTAATGGTTTATTTTTCTTAAAAGAAAATTGCCGACGGCAACTACACTTGGGTACGGAAAGGAAGTTATCTCTACAACAACGCTACCTTTTGGTGACATAATACAACTCTGGGGAAATTGCGCCCCGACGGTGACTTCGTTACCATATTGGTTCCTAGCCTGTAACTAGGAACCAGTATTGGTTCGTTCGTAGCTTCAAGTAAAATCTAAAACTTGAATGATATACGTTGTACGAAATCATTACCCATATCTATAAAAATAGATTTTCATAAAGAGGAAACCGTAGCAAGATGTATGGAGATGGACAACACATAGATCAAGTTCTAGCATCCAGTTATTCTACAAACTTGACAGGCCGGGCCATTGAGTCAGGTAAAAAATTCAAGTTTAAGTACGGTACAGTCTACGTATGAGCATTCATACCAGAACCCATGAGAAAACAAAGTGGATGATGTCACCCGCTGAGCAATGATCGGAGCGGGATCGGTGGATGAATCATGACCTTATTCCCCGAAGTCGTATATAGGCTCTACTCGATCCATGGCTGGCGCAGTGTGGCACTGGCCGAGGAAATCAAGTTTGGATCCCGTTCTGTTTAAAGTTGGCACGATGGAAACTCGTTATGCCTTGAGTGCATGTTTAAAGGGCCATATTTGAGACTGGTTTGTATGAAAAAAATTCATACAGAGGGTTTTTCCGTATCACAATGTTTTTGGTGGGATTGCCGTATTACCGCCCCATACCGAGCCCATATGGCGTTTGTGCGGAACTATTGCGCTTTAATTTATGTGAAACTTAAAGCGCCAATATGCGAACCACTTGGGTAAAAAAGGTCGTCAAAGGGCATTATTTTAGATATAGGCTTATGGACATCATAAAAACACGACATACGGCTAAAACTCAACAAAGCTTTTGTTTTTGGAAGAATTAAAATTGAGTAAACAACCCTGTCGAATAAATCGTACCTTTTGAAGCGAGGCCCAATTTAAAAAAGCGGATCCTTTCGTAAGGAAGTTATTAAAGGAAAGACCATAATCGTAGGGAAGCTGGCCGTAACGATGCGACACCCAGGCATCTGAACAACTCGGACATGCCCCACAGTGCACTGGTTCGCATCAGCACGATAAAGTTGAGCTGGGTCACGGTGGGGACGGTGGCGAAATGCTGTCAATCGCAAGTCCCGAAGGGAGGACTACCGTTTTTTTTATTTTTTTTTTATTTTTTGGTGAATTATTAGATATCCGTGAGATAATGGTTTCCATAAAATGGTAATACTGTGTCAGAAAGTAGTCGCTGGAACTTTTGATTGAAAACGGAAACTATAGTGATTCAATATTTTACCGGTTGATGCCACTTAAAAGCACTGCATAGTCATGATTGGTAGGACGGCAACCAATCAAAAAAATGGTCAAATTTGAGCGTTCCGGGGCGGGTTCGGCCGGGTGAGCGTGTCTACGTTGAAAGGGACTGCTCACGCAAGTGAGACTCGGGGGAAATTGTGTTACAAACTGTAGGGAACACTTTAATGCCATGCAGAGGCGGTGTCAGAAAACCCTTTTTCGCGTCCGGTTCACTAAAAATACTGACATCGATGATTGAAAAATGCAATGTGACACCTTTGAAATTTTTATTCTATTTTGTGAATTCAGTGAAAATTGCGATTTTTTGCAAAGCATCTCATAAAAAAGTCTTACAGTAAATCAGCATGATTCAAATCCGAAGCCTCAGCGGGGCCCAAACCTTTCGTTAGGGTTAATGATGGTACGCATTGAGGCCGTCGGGGCTGCAGTAATCCACTGATAGGTCAAACGATAGAAATCAGTGCTTCAATAGTCCATCCCAGTTTCTAGCCTCAAATAGGAATACAAAGTTTCCTCGAGGACCGAAAGTCACAAATGCCTACGGCCGACATGACGTGAAAGGCATTGCAATGAATTGTCAACAATTCCGAGTTCAGCGAAGTCACTGAGTAAGAACTAGTACATTATGTCCTTCTGAGACCCTTCCATGGAAAGTCCAAAAGATGGACACAAAGTAGCCGTCTTCTTGACCTAAATTCACAAACAGGATACGTTGTTTTCTCTTTGAACAAAGAATGTTAGAAGAACGTGAAGACAGGTCTTGAGAAAGTGTTTAGAATGCTACTCTAACTTACCTGCAATCAATCATTGGAAGGTAAAGGCTTCAAATTTACCATTAAAGCGGTTATTTCAGAGAAAACTGGCTCAAAATGTCTGCGTAGAACAAATCTATGTCAGTATGTCAAACGTATTTGTATTTCCACAGCACTAGGCGACCTATAGATTTTAGTTTGGGGAAAGAATAGCGAAATATCGCTAAAGAGGTTAGTATGTCATCACGTTGCGTGGAGCAAGGTTGGGCTGTTTAGCAAGAAGGAAAACCAAACAATAAAAGCAGGCTGAAATCACATTTTTAATGGATGATTTATTTCAGTCAAAATTATTTAAGGAATAAAACAAGTACATAATTATCGCATGATAATAGAAGATGGCGAGTTAATTTCCAAAAC
Source organism: Phoronis australis (assembly GCA_002633005.1). Taxonomy (NCBI): domain Eukaryota; kingdom Metazoa; phylum Phoronida; family Phoronidae; genus Phoronis; species Phoronis australis. The sequence goes on from NMRA01000119.1 coordinate 757,763, forward strand.
AATCAGTTGACCAATGAAAAACAAGTAATGTCGTTATTGCCAAGGCACATCATGTCGCAGGCAGCACACAGCAGAGGGGATTTGAACAATGAAACCGCCGAAGAACGCATGGAAAGGGAGCACTACCAAAGAATCATCAATGCGTACAAATTTTACAGGTAATGAAGTTTCCGGGAAATGCACCATACACAAGTACACTGAGGTCATTTCTGTTTAAAAACTATCGAAAAGTACTAGTCAACGCCACCGGGCGGTAGACGTTGTCCACGAAAGCCGGAAAACTGGCTTATGTTTCACAAAAACTGGGGTGTCTTATATGTGCCGTGATGTACAGGAACCTTATGATCTAATGGTTAATTTACTCCCAATTTCACATCGATTCATCCCTGGGGATTTTTGAAAGAGCACGATCAGCCCCAGGCAACAGTACACGGCCGTTTAGGGGCAATACTTCCATTCGCTTTCTGTATGCATTTCGTTACATGTATTTTAAACGGGCGGTAATCCAAATCCGGTCACCGATTTTGAGTTTTCACCTTGTCAAAAATACATTCCACACTTAAAATTATCACTTAAAAAAGCACCTACTTTCTTCCCCACTCACTGGTCCTTTCTACTTCTATACATATCTTTGATGAAGTTTAATTGTGAGAATTAAGGTGACTTTGGCAAAGAATTCCAACTCCACTTTTTTGGTTGCTGTTAACTTTTTCACCATGCACGCGATAACCTTAAGTAGGTCAAACTGAGTCACGTGAGTTAGGCTGAGCGAAGCGCATGACACTTGCAAAATAGCATGAGAAAGTATCAGTTGAAATTTGTAAGATTTGTGTGATGTAAGACATGCGTGATTTCACGTAATTTCCTCAAAATGGCACCCGCTAAGAAAAACTTGAGCAAACCGTGACAGATTTTCATCGATTTATTCAAGTTTTTCTGACTAAATTATATCCGAGAGTCATGGTATTTGTTAATTATAACTCCATGTTCCTATATGTATGGTTCATTTGATTTTATTTGCTGTATTTTGAAATGAGTAAACTTGTTGTGGGGATATACTATCACCCCTGTATGCCTGCGGCATGCAGGGCGATGTAATTGCCTAGATCAGCCCAAACTGATGCCTGCACCAAACTGATTTGGCGCCTTTCAATTTGGCACAGGTTGGTGACCCAAACTGGTGGCTGCGCTAAACTGAAGCTACCGTAAGTTTCCAAATTACTGCCAGAGGTTTATAAATTTTTTTAGAACTGAAATTGGTGACAGTGAGCACGGGGTGGTGTGTAATAGTTTCTCAGGACACTTCCCCCTTGTCAGCCATACGACCTGCATATGTGAGCACTCGTTGTCGTAAACTTGGGTTCTGATAAGCGTTAAAAAATTCATAAACCAATGACAGTAATTTGGGAACTTTGATGGCTTCAGTTTGTTGCAGGCATCAGTTTGGTTCACCAACCTGTGGCAAATTGTAGTGCACCAAATCAGTTTTGTGCAGGCATGAGTTTGGGCTGTAACAGGGCCTCATTCGGAAACATCCAAGTTCAGAATAGCTTGGAGATTCCCCAAGATTTTCTTTCAGAAAAGGTTATTGAACTCATCAGAAAAATAACAGTTTCCAACGCAGCACCCCCATTCCGCCTTGGATGTTCAAAGTGTGTGATGGTTTAATTGTGTTGGCGGGTTTGCTAAGAGTAAGAAAAATCCAGTGACATGTGCAATTCCCAAGTGATCGAGCTGAAATATGTTTACGATCCTGTTTTAAAGATCAAAAATAGTCCTTTTGCGAGTTGTAACAATAACGCGAGATTATGTGAGACTTAACTGTGACGTCACCGGAAGTGGGGCAAAAGCTTGTCGTTTGGCCATTTGCCCGGTACGATAGCAGAGTGTATTCTGTTGTTTACTTCGAGTTTTTAATCTTTTAGTGTGAAAAATGCCAAACAAGCATTGCTGTTATGGCAAATGAAATTCAGATTCGCATTACAATACGTTCCATCGCATTCTGTACTAATTTCGTCTTGTGTATTTTAAACGGCCGGTAGGCGAAATCTGCTCACTGATTAAAGTTTCACCTCGTCAAAAATACATTCTACACCTAAAATTATTACCTAAAAAGGCGCTTACTTTCTTTAGTGATCCTTTCTGCTTCTAAACATATCTTCGATGAAGCATAGCTACAGGAATTGAGGTGACTGGCAAAGAATTCCAACTCCACTTTTTGGTTATTGTTAACTTTGACCGCGCGCGCGCGATAACCACAAAGCATTTCAACTGAGTCGGGTGAGTATACAGCAAAGGCTAGCGCGAGACTGAGCAAAGTGCGTGACCTGGCTCGTGACACTTGTACAATAGCATGGGGAAAATATCAAGTGAAATTTGTAATATTTGTGTCCCTTGGCGTGATATGACGTAACTTCCTCAAAATGGGGCTCGGTGAGAGAAACTCGAGCAAACTGCGAGGTTTTCATAGATATGTTCACGTTATTTGTAGACTAAATTGTATCCAGAATCAGGGTATGTGGTAATTATAACTCCATATGCACATATGCATGTTTCAATTGATTTTATTATGCGCCCACATATTTATATGTGGACGCATTATGCCGTCATCTCTGTCCGTCCGTCCGTCCGGGCGGCGTCCGTCCGGTGTCCGGCGTCCGCTGCTCTATCTCCAAAACCCTTTGACATACGTTCATGAAATTTGGCACATATGTTCCATTCATGAATGGGACGGCATGTGCGAACTTTCGGACGGATCTGACTACCGGTGTGCCCCCTAGTGGCAATTTTAGTTTTTTACGCTTACCTTTGTATCTTCA
>NMRA01000119.1:760625-772853 GCA_002633005.1 Phoronis australis
AAAGTACCTCTATAGTCTAAAACATGCAATTTTTAGGCATTTTGAAATATGATCAGCCAAAATCTGCTTTAACCAGTCTTAAGGAGGCTGTTTTTTTTTGGTGGGTCTCTTTCCGAAATCAGTCGTAACCATTATGTAAGGGGCCTCTGTTGAAGGCCATTGCTTTGAATTCTCCCAACTCCAGCAGGTACTCCTATGTAAAATGAACTATTTTCCCTTTCTTCTCCAACTCAACAGGGAAGACATTTTGTAATTAATGCTATCTAATGTGCTACTTGAGTATTATGTACGTTTGCACTCTTTATTTTTAAATGGCGGCTTATTTCTTGGCTCACTTCTTGGCTGTTAGTTCATCACTAAAGAATTTGTCTTGCTGAGAAACTGAATGAAGCATATTGAATTCTTAGGATGTTATTAACTGTTATTGACAATCAACCTGGCTGTATAGTAGGAGGTGAAATTCACTGACCATTTACTAAACTCTGGTCATCTTGATTTGTTCAAAGTCCAAATATCACCTTCGCGTGATACAGTTGTTGATTGGTAAAGCTTGGAGTTCCAACAAGTCCGTCTGGATGGAGTGGAGGCTACTGATGACTCTCTCTTGTATGTAAAATCTTCCTGGTGCAACCATTCTAATATCAAGGAGCTAAGTTCCCATGAGCAGATTTGACTTGTCATATTTGGGCAATTGTCTCGTGTGGCAGTTCCTGATTTTGAGAACCAGGCGATTGCTTTAAATGTCTGTTTTTCTGTGGATGAAACTAGTTCTCAAAATCAGGGACCACCAAAAGGAGCTATTGTCATATTTCTAGGTTCAGAATCAGATGCACGGTAAGTAATGGTTGATATATATATCTTGTTATTCCAGAGCGCATTCGCTCCTGCGAGTTCAACAAACGGAGAAGTACTTCAATGACCTGCCACAGCATCACAAACTTATGATTCAGCGCTACCCGGATCACCTGATGAAAGCACGCTCATGTATTGAGCATAACTATCAGGTCATCAAACTCATCGTTAGTCACACAGAACAGATGTTTGAAAACTACAACATAAACGGTGTATGTAACATCTTCATCACGACTTAAAGGAATTACAGGATTTTTTAATGTTATTAGCTTACATTTGGACAAAATTAGTTTTGGTAACCGCGGGTCATTTTTAGAAATGGTCACCAGTTACAGGCAGTGCACACCAAATGCAGTCAAATGGGCATGTCCCTGTCATGAAGGCTAATTTTGGAAATTTTGTCTTCAGTATGCTGTATATATACTACTGTTGTCTTCAGTATATTGTATATATACTACTGTCGTCTTCAGTATACCTTATATATACTACTGTTGTTTTCAGTATACTGTATATATACTGCTGTTGTCTTCAGCATACTGTATATATACTACTGTCGTATTCAGTATGCTGTATATATACTACTGTCACATTCAGTATACTGTATATATGCTACTGTCGTCTTCAGTATACCGTATATATACTACTGTCGTCTTCAGTATACTGTATATATACTATTGTTGTTTTCAGTATACTGTATGTATACTGCTGTTGTCTTCAGTATACTGTATATATACTACTGTCGTCAGTATACTGTATACATACTACTGTTGTCTTCAGTATACTGTATATGTACTACTGTCAGTATACTGTATGTATACTACTGTCGTCGGTATACTTTATATATACTACTGTCGTCATTATACTATATACATACTACTGTTGTATTCAGTATACTGTATATATACTACTGTTGTATTCAGTATACTGTATATATACTACTGTCGTATTCAGTATACTGTATGTATACTACTGTCATCTTCAATATACTGTATATATATACAAGTGTCATTTTTTACATGCATTGTAGGATGGGTGCCATCTTGTAAACATCCAGTTATATCACAGATAACCTCTCAACATGTAATATGATTTATAATTTGTGTTTGGGTGGTGAGATTTAACTTGAGTGTGATCAGACAGCACGTGCCTCAAGAATAGTAATTGCAGTCAGTCTGGAACACGTTGTACCAGACGTGTGCAGTTTGCTCAGATGGGCCCATTGCCCTGATCACCCGGAACTTTATTTATGTTTATTAGAAACCGAGCTGAGGAGCTATAGACCTGACTCGGGGTGTAGCAATGTGCCCCAGTGGCACTCGAAACCACAACCTTGAGTAAAGGAAGCAGACACGTATCCCACAAGGCCACACTGCCTACTCTGCAAAGGATTTGATAATCTAATGTAGTATTTATATTTTGAAGTTGGCATTGAAAAAATGACAGCAGCATTATAGATGAAAAATGAAATCCCCCGTTTTCCTTTAACAGCAAAAGTGATTGACTCGGAATTTCGACAAAATCCAAATGATATTGTTTCCACCCTGTTAACTTTGACGTAAAATTTGTCACTCCATTTCCTGTCGTGCCGAACAACTACCATGACGATGAATTATGCTTCTGTCTGCCATTATGACTGGTAATTCTGAGTTATTTTGTTTGATCACTGTTGGCTTGTACTATTAGCTATGATTACCATCTTTAATGAAATAAGAAATGGCTTGCCATACTTCACTGCAATTTGCGCCGTGTTTGCTCTTAGTAATTAAAAGTGTTTTGAGTGTGATTCTGTGTCTGTTACTCAAGTTGTCAACCAGATTGTGTATGAACATCTATGGTATCTTTGGTTACTCTTAAGTCTTCACCATTATATTTCCATCTCTTTTGAATTGCACTAATCTTTACAAATGCCTGAGATGGAGATAGACTGACTGAAGTGTAATAAAATTTTGATGTTGGGAAAGATGAAAGAAGTGAACCTTTTGATTTACAGCAAAACAAAACATTCTCTCAGAACTTTAAAAAACTGTTAAGAACACTAGTTAATCCTGTCGGTATATCTTCCTTTATAGTTCTGTGAAAGCAATGATGTCTCTTTTCCTCTCTTTTTTCTCTTCCATCGCAACGTCTCGCCTTTATACTAAAATTGACTAATAAAACAGCTGTGATCTTTGAAGCGATCCGATTTATTATCAAGGACATGTTCGGTCATCCAGCTGTGATGTGTTTTAAGATGTAGAACTGTAACAGTGCATGTCTAGAGTAATCAGACAAAATATTGTTTCTCCGTCATGGTGGGTACTGGCTCATAATGACGGGTCATTATAGCTTTTCGACTGGGAGTCCTACTTACACTCACCTGTCACGACGAGGAATTCTGCTTGCTTTCAGCCATCAAGACGGAGAATTCCGGGTGATCTTGTCTGATTATTTTTACCTGTACCGTTGAAGTCGCTCTTTAGTACATTTAGTAACCGTCACTTGTGTCTGTTGTAGACGACTACTTACACTGGATTTATTGACAGGACACAAACGAGATCGAGACTAACTCAAAGTCTCTGAACAAGGTCTCCGAATTTGACATGGACAAGGTGAAGACGACACTGAAACAGTTTGTTCGAGACTGGAGCGTCGACGGCAAGGCGGAAAGAGATGCCTGCTATCAGCCTGTGTTACATGAGATTAAGGACCGTTTTCCCAAGTCGCGGTGGTAAGGTTAATTAAAATGGGACGACTGTTGATATTTTAGTTGTGCAGGAAAAGTCTTAAGTTTAGGACACAGTTGTTGGAAAAGTGGATTGTGTCTCTCCTCTGTCAAATTTCAAGGCAAAATGTATCCCAAGTGTCAATTGGTATGGGCGAATCTCTGGCTTGTGAACAAGCATAGGTCTTCGGTAAATGGAGACTAAAATTACGGTTTTTCAAATATATTGGTGATGGTAGCTAGGGGTGCAGAACTTGAAAATTGCAATATGTTAAATTTGAAGTTCTCTTTTAAGAAAAAAAGGAAATAAAATTTCCACGTGCTTCCAAATTGTGTCTTAAAGATTTCCATCATATCAATTTATCTCGTTATATAGTGCAGTCTCAGGTATTCTTTATTTTTTATTTACAGCCACTGTTGTCAAAGATCATTTAGTGTGATGTTCTTAGCAAACTCCGTTTGTATTTCCGTTTTGAACACCCAGCGGTGCAAAGATATTGATCGTTTTCCTGTCGGCGACCATGTAAAGATGCGTGTATTGTTATAAAAATTATCAGCTTTGATGTTTGTTTGTACGATTTTTATATGGATATATTGCATAACTCTTCACTTATTTTGCACAAAAATTATTACTGAATTTGCCATTTTCTGTTTTCAAAGGGTGATTAGCTTGCTGGAAAATAGAGGAATCTTTATGAAATTTTGTTTCCCAACATCTTAACAAACCGTGCTAGTGATGTACTAAAAGTGTTCTTTAATGTTCATTTTTGTGGAGAAATTTGACAGAATGAAGTTTTACTTCTCTGCCATTTTGTGTGCTAAATTGGTGAATAATTACTGTAGATATATGCAAATGCTGTAAAACTCGTACCGTGTAACTAAGCGAAGATCTAAATTATGTGACAGTTTATGGACGCTTTTCTGTAGAATGATATTTTTGTTTGTAATGTTTCATAGCCAGTTTTGTTAACGTAATGATGACCGATAAATCAATTGCAGTAACCCTTCCTCTGTTCACATCCTAGTGCCCGGGGCTGGCCTGGGCAGACTGTCCAATGAGATCGCCAGGATGGGCTACACCTGCCAGGGCAACGAGTGGAGCCTCTTCATGCTTTTTGCATCCAACTTTGTCCTCAACAAGTAAGTAAGGCAGCGTATTGTTGTTAAAGCTTAGGGTTATTTTAAATGGTGGCCAGCTAGAAAGTTAGACTACCCGTGCTTTTAGAGAGTGGACATGAAATGGGGGACTGTAGGGAACTTCCCTGAAACTGTCACAGTTTGTTGAGCGTTGTCCCACTAGTGTCACGTTTTAGTTACTATAGCTCTCAAAGTGACCCTTTTTGTTGGGAATTAGATTGGAAAGGGCATTTGTGGGAAACCTCCATGAAAAAGTTACTTTTTTAGAGCTTTGTTGCTAAATCCCTGTTTTTACCATTTTTTGGTTTGAAGTTACTGTAGTTTGGAATTGAAATTTGACAAGAAAGTTAGGATTTTTTTTCTACTAAAATATCTGTTGTTAATAGACAAAATAACCTTTATCCATGGCTTTTCTGGAGACTTCAGTTAAACTTATCTGCAATTTTTGCTGGAGAATGCAAGGACCCATGAGTGATGTATCATATGCAAAAGTCTTGGTTCAATTTGATTTTTAACCATCTTATTCACCAAATTGATGTCCAACTACTTAAAAATCCCAATGCCCCCTTCTTGAGCAATTTTCAAATTAAAGAACACCAATTACTTAATTAGACCACCTTCCAGTTTTGCTGTGTATTTGTGATTTACTTGGATTAGAAATGAGTTTTAAAAAGTGATCTCTGAACTTAGTAAGTGTAATTGATTGACTTCTCATTCTATGGTCCAAAAGCAATATGACTTGTGACTGAACACCAGATTGGGTTGCCGGTTGAAGGGGCTGACTTATTTTGTGACTGCCGTTGTGAACCTTTAATTTATAAGTAAAGATTACTAAGGATGTGGTCGTGGATTATTGTTTGGCTTTGTGTGGCTTTTGAAAAAAATTGATCTTATCTATCAACGATCTGCGCAGGTACTTTTGCCTGCAGCGAGGCACAGGTTTCAAATATAAGTCATGGTGCAGACTAGCTGAGTAATACCACATTCAGTGCACACTGTGTGCAGACACATATTTTTGTACAACTGGGAACTGGCTGTCAGAGGTATCTTTCCTTTTCTACCAGATGCCGTGGCGTTAACTTACACACCCTGTACCCGTGGGTTCATCACTGGTGCAACAACAAGTCATCGGCTGACCAACTTCGACCAATCCAGTTCCCAGACGTCGACCCCTCTGACCTCCCACCCAACACAAACTTCTCCATGACCGCTGGTGATTTCCTCGAGGTTTATACCGAGCCTAGTAAGTTTGATGCTCTGCACTGCGTCTGAGGTGTGCTTTGTTTGGAGACGTGTTACTCTACAGTTAGCTAAACACATGGTCCTTGCTCACGGAAAGTCACGAAAAATATAAAAAATGGAGCATGGAAAAAACAATAAAACTCTTGAAAAACATGGGGGAATTTTGAAAGCTGGATAGAGAAAACTTTTCGAGTTGTAGTAAAAATCTTGATAACAGGTGTTGTCAGACTTTCTAGATTGACTCAGTTTTTGTGAGAACTGTAACTAGTTGGAAATGAAAATATTATATTTTGCAAAGTTCATGGAAATGAGAACTATGAAAAAACAAAGGTATGACTGTTGCCAATAAACTTGTTTAACCTTTTGCAAACAAATCTTGATGTTGTGAATATGACTATGGCTTTGGATGTGATTATGGCTTGACTGGTCCAGGTGTTACTGATAGTTGCCTTAATGATGCAGCATTTCTGGTGTATTTTCCAGGTAGTATTGTTGAATGTAGTGGTAGTAGTAGTGGTAGTGTTATTATTGTTATTAGAATGTTCAAATAATTACCATGATTCTGTGTCAGAAGAATCATTCCGTTAGTAACAGCACCGAAGTGTACATGAATATAGGTCAAAATCAATCTTGTGTGACCTCTGAAGGNTTTCTGTGGTGCTTTAAGCAACTGGTGTATAGGATGTGCTTGTATTATGAAGATTACTCACATTTTGCCCCTAGCCTATTGAGGAGACAAGGACCATGCCTTTCCATTTTGCAAAGTACAACATACTACATATATGCCCTCTACTGGCCACTTTATGGTACCAATAAACAACCCTAGAAGGATACCGTATGCGGTGCAATTGTGGGCGCATTTCAACGCTCTGCGTTGCTCTTGTTTGGTTTGAAGTAGTTTGGAATTGAAATTTGACAAGAAAGTTGGGATTTTTTTTCTACTAAAATATCTGATGTTAATAGACAAAATAAACTTTATCCATGGCTTTTCTGGAGACTTCAGTTAAACTTATCTGCAATTTTTGCTGGAGAATGCAAGGACCCATGAGTGATGTATCATATGCAAAAGTTTTGGTTCAGTTTGATTTTTAGCCATCTTATTCACCAAATTGATGTCCAACAACTTAAAAATCCCAATGCATCCTCCTTGAGCAATTTTCAAATTAAAGAACACCAATTACTTAATTAGACCACCTTCCAGTTTTGCTGTGCATTTGTGATTTACTTAGATTAGAAATGAGTTTTAAAAGGTGACAGATCTTTACTGATCACTGAACTTAGTAAGTGCAATTGACTGACTTCTCATTCTATGGTCCAAAAGCAATATGGCTTGTGACTGAACACCAGATTGGGTTGCCTGTTGAAGGGGCTGACTTATTTTGCGTCTGCCGTTGTGAACCTTTAATTAATCAGTAAAGATTACTAAGGATGTGGTCGTGGATTATTGTTTGGCTTTGTGTGGCTTTTGAAAAAAAATTGATCTTCGCAGGTACTTTTGCCTGCAGTGAGGCACAAGTTTCAATATAAGTCATGGTGCAGACTAGCTGAGTAATACCACATTCAGTGCACACTGTGTGCAGACACACATTTTTGTACAACTGGGAACTGGCTGTCAGAGGTATCTTTCCTTTTCTACCAGATGCCGTGGCGTTAACTTACACACCCTTTACCCGTGGGTTCATCACTGGTGCAACAACAAGTCATCGGCCGACCAACTTCGACCAATCCAGTTCCCAGACGTCGACCCCTCTGACCTCCCACCCAACACAAACTTCTCCATGACCGCTGGTGATTTCCTCGAGGTTTATACCGAGCCAAGTAAGTTTGATGCTCTGCACTGCATCTGAGGTGTGCTTTGTTTGGAGACGTGTTACTCTACAGTTAGCTAAACACATGGCCCTCGCTCATGGAAAGTCATGAAAAATAAAAATCGAGCATGGAAAAAACAACGAAACTCTTAAAAAACATGGGGGAATTTTGAAACCTGGATAGAGAAAACTTTTCGAGTTGTATTAAAAATCTTGATAACAGGTGTTGTCAGAGTTTCTAGATTGACTCAGTTTTTGTGAGAACAGTAACTAGTTGGAAATGAAAATATTATATTTTGCAAAGTTCATGGAAATGAGAACTATGAAAAAAAGAAAGGTATGACTGTTGCCAATAAACTTGTTTAACCTTTTGCAAACAAATCTTGATGTTGCGAATATGACTATGGCTTTGGATGTGATTATGGCTTGACTGGTCCAGGTGTTACTGATAGTTGTCTTAATGATGCAGCATTTCTGGTGTATTTTCCAGGTAGTATTGTTGAATGTAGTGGTAGTAGTAGTGGTAGTGTTATTTTTATTAGAATGTTCAAATAATTACCGATTCTGTGTCAGAAGAATCATTCCCTTAGTAACAGCACCGAAGTGTACATGAATATAGGTCAAAATCAATCTTGTGTGACCTCTGAAGGCACTCCTGTTTCAGAAGCACGTCAAAGCATTCAGGGCTTTCATCTTCAGGGCTGTCGTTGTTTGTCAAATGTATATGGGATGATTGTCGGCTCGTAAGCATTCTGTGACAATACAGAAAATTTGGTGTCTTGTAAATATTACGGAGTACTTATCACTTGAGCTCATTGTAATTGAAAGCAAGAGTCCACTGCAACATGCTTTGTGGTGCAAATATGTGTAAACAACAGTGAGCTACAAATGTACTGAATGAATACATAGACTTTTAGCAAATGTTTTGCACAAAAGATTCTCAAGGTAGGCGTCATCTGATCAGACTTACGTTCCATTGACCCTAGAAAGATATACATGACTTCACGAGATATCGCCATTGGTTACACGTGAGGCACGTGATCACATTAGCTATTCTTGCTAAATTCTTGTGTTTGTGGAACACAACTTAGATTTATACACATCTCCAAGTGTTGTCTGTGAATGTTTTCAAGCCAGAATGCCTCAGTGCATTTGAAAAGTGACCATTAGCCCCGTTAGTGAGAAAATTTTCCAGTTGATGAAAGTATCTGAGTGCTATATTTTATTTAAAGTTAACAAAATCGCACCACAAGTATACATGGTAAAGTAGATTCGAAATGTATTCTACATAAACATCCATGTTTTGATGGATTTGATACTTCACCATCTTAAATGAAGAACTGATGACCACAGGTGAAATGTGAGAAACATTTTTCACTTAATGATTTGTCAGTTTTTCCCTGATCCCTGACAGAGTGTTAGAAACATTGGATGTTTTATAATGAATTGATTGGGCAATGTATATTACAGCGTTTTTGTAAAACTTTCAAATATAACAGTGTCTGCCATCTATTGGCTGTTTCTCGTGTTATTCCTTTGAATGCTCCTCCTCCAGGTTGTTGGGACTGCGTTGCCACGGTGTTTTTTGTTGATACCGCTCACAACATCATCGCTTACATTGAAACCATCTGGAATATACTGAAGCCTGGCGGATATTGGATCAATTTTGGTATGCTTTCCTGTCCTAGAAATGTAGATTTAGAGTTGTCGAGCAATGTTTAGAATTGTATTGTTGATCTGACTGAATCATTCAATCCAAATTATCAGCGTTGATGACCTTAGTTGTTTTAGTTGCTACCCAGGGTGTTAAAATTGACATACTCAAAAATCAGGATAGGGTGTTAAGCCAGGTATGGGTGTTTCAGAACAAAATTGAGCTGATAACTGGAGGTAACTCAGACAAATGTGGCATAGTTCGTGCGGGACCTTGAACTCCTGGAAAATCAATTAATTTATGAGTCGAGTTTTCAAGCGCCTGGGGAAATCCTTGGAATTGTAGGAAATTTTTAGAAAGTCAATGAAAGTCCTTGGTTTTTCATCTTCATCATTGGATTGTTGAAAACTTCTTAATAAGACACTCTGGTGGTATTGCAAGCATTAAACAGTTCAAACTCCAATTTAGGGTATACGTGGTTACCGTGGTGAAAAGCTCCTTGAATTTTTACTCAAATTGACATTGAAACTCCTTGCTGTTCAGACCCTCGACGTGTACGACCCTTGTGCAGTATTTGTACCACTGCATGAGTTACACAAGTCAACCAAAATGCTTCTGAACAATTAGCTTGACTTTCAAGTTTTTGTGCTTGTGAAGTGTTTCAGATTTTCGCGTAGAACTAGCGTCTGAAGTAGTTACTCTGGAGAACATTCCGTAGACCTAGTATCTGGCGAGAAAAGCACGATGTCTCAAGACTTCGCAAAATCAAGCGAGTGAAAAGCAAGTGTTTCGTGAATATGCTCTGGAAATTACTAGCCTGTCCCAGAAAAATGTCTGAAGTGGTTGGTTGGTGAGATTGGAGTGTTGAATTATGGGATTGTTTCCATTCCATAAGATTTTTCACAGTGAGTACAAGTGCAAGGCTTGCAGTCCGCAGAACTCTACCTTGGAGAAGTACAAGTGCTTGACATACGCTTAAATTTGTGTTCTTTTTTCCGTAGGTCCTCTCTTATACCACTACGCTGATATAAAAAATGAGACATCCATTGAACTGCCATATGACGATGTTAGATCTGTCATTGTACAAATGGGCTTTGAGTTCCTGGTAAGTGACTTATGTTCTACACAGCGACCTATTTATCTGTCACAGCCTGATTTTGTGGGCAAAGTATTCACGTATTCTGCAAGCGAGTGTATGCGCAAAGTGATTTATTTGAGTTTCTGGCATTTATTGACTAGTTGTAGAACTAAGTGTCTGCACTTTGTTTTGGTTGATTTGAGTTAACTCTGGTTTCAAAGCTGTGCTCAAGGTAAGAGTGTTTCCTGGCACTATTCACTGCTAGTTGCACAGTCATTGGACCAGATTTATAAAAAAAGATACCTGCAAGCGATCTGGTGCACGGTGTACCAGACGTGCGCAGGCCGTGCATTTGGGCCCATTGCACTGAACACCTCGAACCATTTTCATGCTGTAGTAATGTGTAGTTAACAGTGAGCTGAGGAGCTAGAGACCTGAGTAAAGGGTCCAGCAGTGTGGTCCAGTGGAACTTGAACCCACGGCCTTGAATAAAAGAGACCTGAGTAAAGGGTCTAGCAGTGTGGACCTGTGGAACTTGAACCCGCTGCCTTGAATAAAAGAAGTGGACACTTATCGCACTAGGCTACACTACTTTCTCTAAGTCCAGAGTTAACAAAAAGCATTCATAATACACGATAAACTCGCGTCAGTTCGACCTAACTGAACGTGAAATTCGACTCATCTCAAGGCCGAGTGCAGGAACTGGAACAACTAGTTTAGCAAAAGTGAGAGGTATGCGTGTCGGATGTCTGACTTGTCTGAGTTTTACTGTTGTAATTTGCATACATGATGCAACGTTATTGTTTCTATTGTTTGCATCCGATAACATCTCCAAGACTCCTAAGACTCGCTGTGTTATCGCCTGTTGTTCTCATATCCGATATGTGCTATGCTCCACAGTGAAAAGAACAGGGTTGTCTGTTTTGTCTTCATTTTTAAGGAGTCTTGACCTTTGTCCCTCTTTACATTGGCTGACACATGAAAAGTAATTGGACAAAATGCTGTTTTTTCGCCATGACGGCTAATACTGTAAACATCAAAAGTTACTAGTATTAACTATTAGGGCAGCAAAATACTAAATACAGAATGACTTAGGCACCTTGCTAACTTTCCTATTAATTCCCCTCATTCTCAGTCATCAGGGGAGACTACTCTGACGGTGATCTCGTCTGCCACTCACCCGCCATGATGGGGAATTCCAGATCATTTTGTCTATCCTTGTACTGTACACATGATCAGATCAAGACAGGTGAACGAATAATGCTTTAAGAACATAACACTGTCAAGTCTCTACACTCCTTCGTGATTCCCTCTTGTCTTAAAGACAATCGTAAAGCTATATTGAGTGCCGTTCAGTTGGGCACACCGTTTCACACGATGGCATTTTCCAAAATGGTTTGATTTAATGTTGTGACTCATCACAAAAAATCGAGTCGTGAAACAAGGTAAGTCAACGTATTGTTGTCTAGGGTTACGCTGTAGCCGGAATGGAGTTCACAGGTGTCATTTTTCGCTAATAAGCTGCTTTGTTCTTATTTCATGTTGGTCATTTTTGACACCTTACCCACCAAAGCAGCACTCAGTGTATTCAGTTTATTAACCTTTGATTTGATGTAATGCATGACATATTCACTCTTTCAGAAATTTAAGAATTTTCCCATTGTTGCATATTCTGTAAGGCAGTAAACTTGTAATTTCTCTCTCTCTCTCTCTCTCTCTCTCTCTCCCTCTCTCCCTCTCTCCCTCTCTCCCTCTC
>NMRA01000119.1:773097-861949 GCA_002633005.1 Phoronis australis
CTCCCTCTCTCCCTCGCTCCCTCGCTCCCTCGCTCTCTCTGTTACTCCTGGTAACACTTAAAATGACTTTTATCTCCTGGATCATTTTTCACCAAACAGAAGGAGTTCACGTCGGTGCCATCAACATACACGTGCAACACCCGTTCCATGCTCAAGTATCAGTACGATTCAGCCTTCTTCGTGGTCCGCAAGCCAGAACTGAGGTGAAATGGTTAGTGTAGTGTGCATACCTGCACTGGTCACTAGAGACATTAGGACATATGCTCTCAGTCACAACTAGCAGAAACGTATGAGTTGTTTGCATTGTTCAATTCTTTAAGAAATTCAGCCAGAAATTTTAGCAAAGCTATACGTCTGTGTCCAAGGCTGTGTTCTGTAAACGCAAGACGGTTGCAGCAAGCAATAGTTGCATATAATGTGCCCGTATTTTGAGAACCAGTTTGATGCCCATTATTCAGTGGATAAAACTGGTTCTCAAAATTCAAGCACGTGACGTCCGGCCATTAACATTGCAGCAAGAAATCTTCGCTTTTGGAACGATAACAGAGAATTCTATCCCATAATTCAACATTCCAACTTCACGATGCAATCGCTTCAGTGGCCTCCATTTTTTAAGGAATGCATGTAAGGACGTGAGCATTCTCAATGAACATTTACGAGAATGCTCGGCACGTAACTAGTGGGATTTGCGTGATCTTGCTTTTTGCCGAGTGCCTTGTTTCCATGGAACACAACCTTGTACATTATAGCGGGAGGCTTTCAGGAAGCAGCGGGGGCTTGTCACGTGGTTACGATGGTTTCTTATCGCCACCTGACTTCAACACGAGGAACTTTTTCACAGCTTGTGGCGTCGGGGAATGCGTCTGACATTGCGAAAAGGCCCTTTTATGGTGTATGTGGTTAGTCATGATTCATTTTAAACAAAAGCAGAGGTCACTAGGATCTGGTCTCATAAGATTGTTTGCCACATTGCTACTTGAAAGTCTTCCATTTTGCTAAGCCTTCTCACTGCATGTTAAGCTGGTATATAAGCTGTCTGCTCTGAAATGAGTTTCAGTGTATGGCATTCATTGTGAATATGTTCATCACAGGAAGTTGAGTGTACTGCGTTTCAAGTTGCTTTTGCTGCAAAGTGTTAGAAGTGGGCGACTGGGTTTTTCACTAGGTAGTACTGGTGAAGAATGGTGCCTCTTTTTGTCGTTTGAAATGATCAAGAACAAAAAGTTGTTCACCAGCACGAGAGCAGTGATGGTCTAAAGGGGACACCCGTGATCTGAATGCACGCACTTTTACTGTCGCAAGCATTGTTTCACTCAACGCCTAGTGAATTCCGGAGATCCTCGTTCAGTAACTTCTTTGACTATTTACTTCTTGAAAAAGTAGATGAATGCAAGTGCTAGACTGAGCAGACTAACAGTTATTTACTTTTGTAAAAATTAAGCTTAATTTGACCGAGCTAGTGTGTCACCTTATTTGATATTTTACTTCAATTTCCTTGCTTCCTTAGCAAGTTAGCTTGAAAAAGACTACCAATGGGTAATGGAAACCAGGCTTGTCAAAAAAAATCATGAAAAGCTTGTTAGGCCAGTCACCTTTTTCAGCATTGGATTCCAGGGTTGGACACCTTGTCCTCTGGTAACAGTGTTGTGCAAGCTTGTAGAAGATTGCAGTTACCTAATTCACATTGACTTTCTGTAGCGATTTCTGTCTCCAGTTAAAACTGGTTTCTTTATTGATTGGTGATCAATATAAGCATGTCTCATGGTCTGTTTCTGTGCGACACCGAGGCACGTGCAGTACTCTTAAGTTTAGCAAAATAAAGATGTTTGTCACAGTGCTAGTAATGAAATGCAAGTTTACTGTGCGATCTTGAATAAGGTAGACTATGAAATCTTGAAGAACGTTGGCCAATGATGTACGTAGGTTCAATTGTTCACAGTTTTGTTTATTTGCAAACCATTGTTAATGTTTTCGACAATCTTGGGCAATGGTCTTTGGGAATCTGTTTTAGTGGACTGCTACATGACGTCACCGCCGACGCCTCTTGGGTTGCGTTGAGGACCCTCTGTGGTGGATTAGTAATTAGGGATGTGTCTGATGGTCTAGTTTATGCAGATCACAATGCCTGTTCGTGCAAGTGTCCCCAAGTTTGAATAATAGTGAATAAGTTTGCATACTTTTTGTTGCATTAATCTTGCTACCAAGTATTATTCAGACTTGATGAACTTAGTGTCGTATATCGGATGGCCACAACACGGTCCTCAGTACGATTTTGTATGGAAAACGCTTTTGTTTTGATGTTCATGGGATGTACTCATGATGTTGAATTTTTCTGTGTCACAATAATCGCATCCCTCTTTCACAGGGGTCACAAAAAGGTGTTGGATAGTTGCTAGTTTTTGAATGGTTGGTTCCTTAAATATTTCCATGCTGAAGTGGACAAGAAAAAACAACATAAATGTGCCCCATTCAGCCCACCAATTTTTGGTGTTGGCATGACAATTTACTGTGCACTGCAAAAACTTTCATAGCATTATGGTTATGTGGGACATTGTGGGCATGTCTGAGCAAGTTAGCCAGTCATCTACAAAAGATACATTGATTGCAAAACAACAGTATCAATAATATTGAACAAATTTTGTTTAACATAAATGTTTGAGATGAAATTTCAAAAACGCTGTTTTCTAAAGTATTTCGTTTTTGTTTTATGCAGTTTTTCATGAATGTCATAAAAATCTTATGTTTGATAGATCCTCATGCAAAAGTGGAAATTTTAAAAATAATTCCCTACAGCATTTTGAAGAATAGTGCATAAATTGTAGTATCATACACGTATGATCGGCTATTTCTGAGAATGATGTTCTGAAGTTAGCCAAATTACTTTTCTGGCGTCCTACACAACCTTAAAATGAGGAATGTCAAAATGATTTTTGTGTACTAAAATGTGGTTAGCTCTGTTGCAGTGTACAACTGTGAGAAGTGTCCTACTGGTGCACAGCATTATGGGTAAATGTTGAAGAATGAAAGAGAGAGTGCTGCCTCGTTTGGAATGTGGCCGTCTGGTATAGTGTGATATTGTGGCAAGGCTGTTTGGGACTCGCTGGTTCCCTGCGTGCCGCCGAGGTGGTCGGTAGCCAGCACGCAGGTATCACTTAAATTTCCTCAGGAATTTTTTTTACACTGGCGTTTCTGATTGGCTGGTCAAATTCTCAACAGGCAGCGCTTTAGGCAAACAAACTGGCATGATTGATGGAGCAAGTGCAAATGTCAGTGGTCTGTTGTAGGCCTACAGACAAATCAGTGCTTAAAATTTATGTTCAGGAAATCTGAATCCCAGAAATTGTGGCTGCGCCTTCCGAGTGCATATTTCTATTGTGGATGACTTTTGTTTACTCTACTGTCCTGTATTCATACAGTATGAAAAACACCACCCTTTAAATCGGCCAGGTATGTGTTTATTGTACATGTATGTGCTTCAAGCACGCAGCTATTAAACATTACTGTAGGAACGAAATAGTTGCTGCTACGCCACTTGTATGACAAGGCTAACAATCGTTCATAGTCTGCCATTTTTTCACCTTATTGTAAAGCTAACCAATGACTGCCGAGGTTACACCAACCAATGCTAAAGCGCGTGATACCTTCGTGCTGGCTAGGCAAATAGGGAACCAGAAAACTGTTTGGGACAACATTTTTGAGTCGGGGAATTTTCCTGGGAGAATATTCTGCTTTACTTTTCTCATTAAAGGTATGCCAAAGCTATTGCTATCATTTCAACCCAAAATACTTTTCTTTGCATTTATAGTAAAAACTAGTCAGAATATCCTTTTAGTTGTTAGTACTCAAGTATCCACTACAAGTATTGCATCATTGTTAAATGTATGGTGAGAAATACAACCCAATTTTTATTATTTTATTGTACATGTATTGATATAAAATTTTAATTTAAAAGTCACTTGAAAAGATAAAGTAACTCTTCACTTATTTACCCTGACAATATGGCCAACATTTTGTCAAATTTCCTAACAAAGATCAAGATTAAGAAAATTTTAGTATATAACCATCATGGTTTGTTCTGTTTACATGTAAACCAGTTTGGTGAAATGTCCATTTTCGTTATTAATTAGCCTTTGAAAAATGACAATTTTGGAAATATTGTGAAACAAGTGAAGAGTTACCATAAGTTTACATGGAATGCATTTAAAACAACATAATATTCACATCCTGTTTATAAAACATTACTTTAGTGTTAATATCAGTCAATATCCCACTTGCGATGCAGCATGACTGCATTCCTGGTAAATTTTCCTGACCTATACACTTATAGCCCATGTATTGGGGCCAACTTCATTGGTATTCTTTGATCTTGGAATCTGTCACCATCTATTCCAATTTTTTATACCCTGGACGTTTAATATACTGCTTCCAACTTGACATGTATGACCAGAAATAAGTATTTCAAAGTATACTAAATCTATATGACAGTTACGTTATTCTATACAAATTATTTATCACGCTATGTACAATTTGAGCATTAACTGGTTCATAATACTTCGTTGTACCTACAATATGGGAAGCTCTGGGTTATTAGAAAGTGTAGAAAAGTATAAATTGTTACGTACTGAGTCTTAGTGGGACCCGATACAATTCTCCTCCTTCGAATGGGTCTCCATTAAGGTTTGTTCAGTTTAGGTGTACTGCATTGCATTTAAGACGATAGAATTTTTCTGTCCTACCAATAAATAGCACCTGAACATTTCAAGAACTGGGCTGCGTCCCAAAAACACAAGATCAAAACAAGTTTTCGCAAGATGTCGCCATGCATTACAAACGTGGCCACTGTACCTTTTCTCGCGATTGTCTAGTGCGGGTCTACCGAACGCTGCCCAGGTCATAAAATTGAAATCAAAAGGATAAAACGAACTCTTCGTCTTGACTACAGACTTGGTCAAGTGTTGTCGTTGCAGATGGTATTGACCCAATTATATGGCACAAATGAGTTTTTCGCCATTGGCAACAAGGTGGCTAATGTTTTAGTCAGCAGGAAAGCCCGCATGTGGTTAATTCTTGTTGGTCACGGAAAAAATCAAAAGTGGTACATTTTTTTGACGATCTGCGCATCGATCCCGATGGAACCTGTTTGAAGAATTCACCGTTCTGCGGAGGATTCTCAGATTGTTTCATGTGGAGAAAGGTTTATCCCCAATCAAATTTCTGTGAGCGTGAATTCAGGTTAAGATACTGCAACCGAAACGTGCAGCGCTTAAGTTGTGCCGACACCTAGAAGTCTTCCAAGGTTCATCATAACCTCGTATCCCATTCGTCATTGTCTGGGTTCCAGTAAGTCCTAATACCGTCCTCTTCCTCAAATGTAACTAGCGATGAAGACGATTTTCTACTCTCGTCCTCCCTGTCTACAGAGTCACCTGGAGTCTCGACTGGATCGAATTGTAACGTTTCTTCCAAGTACTGAAAACAAAAATATCATTACCATAAATTTGAAACTTTTGAACAAAAAATCCCAAGTAGACAGCCGCATCGTTGCTCATTATGGTATTGTACCCGAAATTGTCTCCCGACTTCTGACCGGAACTCGTTCTGAAATCTCTGGTCAGATATTAACCGCTGAACATAACAATGTCAAGACGCAGCCCGTAAATGCTTGTGTACTGTTAAATATTAGAAGAAGCTGAGTGTTATTTTTCTCGACATTTCGTCTACGGCTAGTAGTCACAACGAGAATGCGATTCTGTGACTCACTGCTTTTTGTTGTTGGGAGTTAACAACTTGCCGAAGGGATTTCAGGCTAAAATATTTTTGTTGGGGCATTGCATTCATAGCTCAATAAGTGATGTGATGAAGTTGCCCGTCTCCATTGGGGTGAGAGCAGACGAATAGCTGCAAGCTTTACTGCGCCGTCCTCAAGCGAGCACAGCTCAAAGCTCGCTGCGGGTGTCCCGCACACAGCAAGCAAAATGCTCAATGACTTGGCGTGCGTTCAGTAGACGCTAGGACCTGCGCTAGGACCTAGCTAAAACCTAGTCAAAGTCACGTGCTCTCCTTTAAAATGCACTGCAATATCTCACGTAATCTCGCAGTCTTGGTTTTTAGGGAGGACCTAGCGTTACTGAACGGGAGGCTGTTCTTACATTCGTTGTAAACAGTGAAGAAATAAGTCATCGAGAGAGAATTGTTGTTGTCAGGTGATGCAATAGTTTATTTCAATAGGCTACCGAAGGTAATCGACTAAGTACTTCGGCTTACGCCGCCAGCATCTCGTGAGGATTTACGCTAACCAAAACCAGGTAAATGAACTTCAACACATGAGACATCCGCCGCATTGACCGCCTCGCGAGACAAAATCCTCACATTTGTTTTTCCTGCAGTCGTGTGATACTCCGAGGCTCGTAACTCCTCGTGTGCGCTCTCTTATGATTAACTTTCACCCTGAACTTTATATCAAATAAAATTTGATCGTGTGCTTGATACCGTAGTTTTGCTATCAATGTACGTCTTTCCTTCTGTTAAATTTCACTGAAAGACATGATCACGTGACCCAATTAATTACATTTTGCTAAAAATTCAAAAAATCAAATTCCGCGGCCTTTCTACTTTAAAATTTATACTTTCCTAGACATTTTGTTAAATCCACAGACTAGTCGATACGCATGCGCGCACCCGGGGGGGGGGGCTCGAAGGAGCGAAGGCAGGAACCACCAAAGTTCGGCGAATGCACAATTCATAGCTCTGAACGTATCCGTGAATCTTAGTAAAAGATCCACATTCTCAAAAATTCGAGCTCCCATTTTTAGGCTGGGTGCGCGCATGATAAGGTCCTACCTAATCTTGGCCTATTGCAAGCGGTAGCCATTGAAAATTAATCCGGCCTGACAACAACAAATCTCTCGCTGGCTCACTCTACGGTGTGTTTATTAGGGAACGTAAGTAACAGGTCAATGAGCATCTTTCTCGTTGTATGGCGGTAACCCGCATCAAGTTTTGAGCAGTGCTTCAGGACGACAGTTCAGCTTTCGGATATTTGTCTGCGTTGGCCCCAAAGTTCCACACAGAGAAAGGGAATACCTCGAAAGTAGGCCTACATTGTAATTTGAGCAAGGAGGGGAGAATAAAAAGGAAAAAGCCTCAAGTTGGGTGCTGCACTGCAGAAACTAAGGGCCTGAGCAGGTGATTTCCTGTCAAACCACGCCACTCGTACCTGGAAGCGCCAAAAGAAAATACCAAAGCGTGCACACCACACAATTCACTAGCCTACGCTCAAAACTTGCTGCTTATCGGTTTCGTTCAGCAGTCTAAGCTGCTGTTTGCCACAGACTGAGCTCTAGCACCCAAAGGCTGTGACCCAATCCTCGAAATCGAACGCCGGCTTAGTTTTGAGGTCAGCCGTTTTACTGATCACTAGTTTTGTACGATACACCATGATTTACACAAGAGTTACTGCCATATTCAGCTTCACCGGCTATTTTTCATTGTAGCGCCATCAGAATTTCAAGTTAAAACTCCTTCAAACTCTATTTTGAAAAACGCTGATCCACTGAGAGACCGTCGTTTATTTGGAAAGCCGTTTTATGAAGCGACGAAACCAGCAAATTATTAGAAAGCCAAAATATTAAAGCTATATGCGTACGTTGAACTTCGATATCGGAAAATGGATCACCAGAGACAGTTCGATATCGGAAAATGGATCTCCAGAGACCCAGAATGTAATTTTATTGACCGGCCTTTATCCACTACACGTTCAAGCAATTACGCTACAAGACAGATGAAATACTGCTGGATTTTTTTCTCTTACTGCTAGGGAATTGTGTGCAAGGTGGGCATGTACCGTTAGACTCTCGTAATCAGCATCTGCAGAGAAAACAATAGAGGGGTAATGTTACACAATTCGTATTTTAACACATGAGGTGTGCAGTTTGGCCACGGTAGTCCGAGCTTCTCATTGGTTGATAAAGCCTGAAGCCAGCTCCAAAAAACTGACTTCGCTATGACGATTCTTAAACATCAGTCAATTTTAAGATAAAACTTAAATTTGTCTCAAGGCCGTTTCAAGAAATAGATCTTAAGTTTGACTTAAGTTTTTGACTTGAAAGTTTGGTCTTAGTTTTGACTAATTTTCCGGATGCGGAAGTTTCAAAGTTTGGAAGTTGAGACAAATCTTAGACCTAAATAAAAATGAATTTAAGTCAGTTTCTTGGAACGGGCCCCTGGACTCCGCGCTATAAAACATGCCTAAGTTAAATCCTTACTACGCGAGACCATATTGAGCCCATGCATGATCCATCTTGACCGGACAGTTCGTTAAGCATGTTCCCAAGCGATAAGGAACCGTCAGTCATACTGAAGCCCAAAAATCACAAGGATACGAGACGGGTTTTACAACCGTAAGTGGTCTAAATGAAAAGTTATTTCTACAGAAGTCGGATTTATTGAAAATTCACCACTTCAAGCAAAAGCCTGCATGAATTGAGAAGCATGTTTTGGGGGTGACCATGTGACCTCACGTTCGGGTGTTAAGTTTTCAAACTGTGGACTTCCTGTTCTTCCATTGCAACAAAATAACTATGATCTGAGAAACTTAATATGTATGCAATGATTTCGCCTATGGTCAATTCCAAATGCCCATTCTGTCAAAAATCATACAGGCGACATGGCCATATGCGACTGCCACATACACTGCTCTTTTAGAAAGTAAAAGCACTGAAACTCGTCGCACACTAACTAAAGCTCATGTGTTCCAGTACACAGTAGCAATGAAACTTAAAAATTATAATGAAAAGTTTCCTTCATCCGTCGCATTTCTATGAATGTATAAACTTACCATTGCCGACTGTCCAGGCGCTATGCTTGAGCTCTCAGACTCTGATCTTGATCTTGGAGGGGATTTTGAAGATCTTGAGCTATCGCTTGGACCCTCCCCAGGATCCATTTCTATAGAGGACATCGGTGGACTGTCTTCTCTTTGACTGAGCTCTGCTAGACTATCTGGAGTGCCTGTGGGTGGCGACTCCCTGCGGAACGTGGAATTCGTTTGTATCTCATTCACTTCGATTACTTCGTCACTTGGGGGTTCTTTGGAATCGTAGGACGGGTTGTCATACACGGCGTTGGTCCAGTCGGGATTTGGAATAAACATCGGTGACTCAGGATCTGACTTCCGCGAGTTTTCAGCTGGTTCCTCCCGCCTCACACAACACTATAATGATAATGTAGATTTAATCTTTTACCTACCACGTATCTTACATCCCCAAGCCGACGTACACCACTGCCAGTGGTCCAATTTCTGCCTTGTATTCGACTCGACTCCAAAATTGACAATTGTTTGATATAAGTTTCGAGTAAACTTTTGAAACGTGCGCTCGAATAATATGGCGTGACATGTTGATTTTCGAATCTGGGTTCGAATATTGAACAATAAGCCCAAAAGGGTCTACCGTCAATGGATCTGCCAATGCAGCGCAATCGTAATCGTGTCCTTTCTTTGAACTGGTATTGCTTGCAATAAAACGCAGCTGGCCCTGACTAGGGCCATTTTGCTAGTCGGAGGATGAAAGTAACCAGTTCGTAGCTATCTGTCACTTCTGGAACGTTTCGAATCTGAGTGAGCGGGAAAAGGACGAGACCGATTTTATAACTGTACAAGACTTGACAGTTTTCAATAGGAAGGCGTGGGTTTGTTACCAAGTTAAGTTTATTGTATGTAATGTAATCGGTTGGGAAAAAACTCACGATATTTTTTCTTTTCGCTTCTCAGAGATAATTAGGTAGACAGACAGGTAAATTATTTTATCTTATGCCATGCCTACCAGCCTCAACTGTAAACGTTACGTCAGGGAGATTATTGGCATCGCTCTTCACGTCCACTTTCATGTTTTGAATATGATGTAGGCCTACAGCTGGCCACGGGAGGAGAGACAAATTTACAGAATTGAAACTTTATACTAAATTAATCGACAGACGTGAGTCAAATCCTAGTATGTTCATGAAAAGAGATCAGTGTAGGTTTACTAAAAAGGCTTACTGCAATCAACGCCACTATGACAACGCCAACAAAGAGGACGCTTCCACCAATGATGAGAGCAATTATCCAGTTGGGTAGCTTCGTATCGGTCGTAACCTTGGTCGTCGGTACGAACGGTGTCGTTGATGTTGTCGTTGGTGTTGTTGCTGGCGTGGTCAAAACTGAAAGAAGACACAACACTTCCTTATCGTGTGTAGCACTTCACATTTCCAGTTGACTTGGATATTTGTTTGATCTTGCGACAGGCAAATTGCATCCCGAGCACGTAATTGTTTTGCGAAGATTGTGGCGATGGGGGTAAAAATTGTGGAGTTTGGGGGGATAGGGTCAGACAAAAGTTGTGGCGAGAAAGTGTACCTCCTCGGCACTCACCCATCTAGTCCACTGAAACAAAACAAAGCTTTGTAACTCTCGACAAACCTCAAATATTTCTAGCAAAATTTAAAATTCCTAAAGACTGCTAAACGGCAAGCGTGACCTACGCTTTAGGCGAGTTACACGGTAACTGTGGGGAAAGACCACTCACCATAATATCCTATTTGTGACAAAGAAAGTGGGAATTTTTAGTTGAATCCGCTTTTATAACTCAAATGGGTTGCCAATAGTGACAGAACAAGAGTTGGTTGAAGTCACCAAAACAGGGTTTAGTATCCTTTTAATTGAATTACAGCGCAATGATTCCCAAGAGACAGCATCAACTATAACTGCTTCCAGAATTTCATGGCAGCTTGGAAAAGGTCAGGTATGCCCTGATGCATATAGTTTAGGCGTCTCAATGGTTCAACTGCTGTATGCGAGGAAACGTACTATGTTTCGAAAATCAGTATGAGAGGCAAAATAACAGACGGTCAACTGAATGAAGATTTCGAATTGCGGCCACAGGATTTGTTCCAGACATAGGCTACAAAGTCAAAATCACACCACTGTTGAACTACATGTTCTCTTTTTGTAGCCGTGTTCATATATCCAAAACATAATAGATGTTGAAATATAATTCTTCTTTTCTCCGGTCATACTGGGCTCAACCATGATGGCAGACGCTTTGTGGAACTGGTGTTTATAAATTTCTTCTTAATTCATAAATTTTCAAAGTATCCTTTGGAGTTTTAATTTTAACAAACTGAGTACACTGTGGTCAAGTATGAGACCAATATTGGACTCTAAAGTGGTTCAGTGGTCAATGTCCTAATATAGGGAGGTCAAAAATAAGCTGCAATGCTTTTAGATTTTCATGCCGTTTTATAGTGTATAAATGTATAATTCATTCTCTGCGGCCCATGATGAAAATGATTATATGCGATTATTTAAGCGATATAAGTTAACAAAAATTGTTCCCGAAAACGTGGGTGTTGCGCAGTGGCGGATTCAGAGAGGGGCCAAGGAGGCCATGGCCCCCTCGCCCCTAAAATTCTCCCAGATTCCATCGGGGGTTCGAATGTCTGACGGGCAAAATCTTGGCTAATACTCTGTCCTGCCCCCTAATTAAGAATCCTGGATCCGCCCCTGGACTTTCATGTGAGCAAAAAATGTTGGTGAAATAAGTGCATTATTTCACTAAATGTATAGGTAAGCCCGTGGATCCAAATTCGCGCGAGTACTGTAAATGACATTCGCACTGATACATGTATACGTGGTTCACCATAAACATCGACAAAAATACATTAAATTACATAAACAATACACGACGATCAGACTTATACCAAGGGTTCAAGTTGATACATGTAAATGTCATTGACCACGATTGATAGTAAACCTTTCACAATGTATTGTATTAACCGTTGTCATGCACACTCATACACTGTATTGTTATCAATCANTGCCCTGCCCCCCCAACTCAAAATTCTGGATCCACCCCTGTTGCTTGTGAGAAATAAGACATTCGTTAATCCAAGACCTGATACCTTGGAATGACGTGAACGCTGTGTCTAGAGTGTAGTTCCCGAGCTCGGTTCCGTTATTCGTGGAGGCGTTGAAAGCCAGTTTAACATCAGACGTTGTAACTGACGTACTGCTGGTTTCAATGTTATAGTTGACAATGACGCTCCCAGACCTAAAACACAACATAGCGACAACATGAAGTAGTCATATTTTAGCAAATCAGACGCAAGTGAATCTTCGGGGTCATTTAGTTATGATTCGAACCTGATGAATTTCTGACCTCCATCCTTCTTTTACAGTTGTACATTGGACAACTATCGCATTTACAACACTTGGTGTATTTACTAAAGATCATGGCACATGATACCACTGTGACCCAGCCGTCTTGCCGCTGTTTTACGCAAACATTTTATCAAAATTAATCAACAGAAGTACGGCATAGGGCGTACGTGCCACGTTCAACTTGAGCGTAACTTGCTTCCGTGTTTAAGGTTTCACTACTTCGTTGTTTCTACTATATTACAAAAATGGCACCAACTCACCTGAAATCGGTAATTACAACTCTTATGAAACCTTTCAAGTCTTTGAAGACGCTTGTGAGCTGAAATGTTAACAGAAATTGCATTTAGTTTCAAGAGCGTTCAAGGCACTGGCAAAATTACCTGCGCTAAACATTTCGACAGTAACATGTAACAAACATGCGATCATAAACGACCATGAACTGATAATTTTTGCTCCTCGAAAGTTATTGTTTATCTGATTTCAAAGCACTCCCTGAAAGTTATCGTTATCTTATTGCCTTGTGCTACTGCTGCTTTTATCTTTCTCCATCATATTTCCTTTCTTTATGAAGGCAATGCAGTATACAAACCGATACTATTTACCTCTCCGACAACTGTCCCTTGTACAGATTTGTAGTCTTCGGATGACGGATCAGACAACGTTTCCCGCCACTCGAGATTCGTTATTTTAATCCTTGATTCTACGACAACCACTGTACTTGTGGTTGTTGGTGGCACTGGCGTCGATGAAACTGTTGGCGGTAGTTGTGTAGTTGAAGTTTGCGTTGGCGGTGTTGTTGTTCCATGTTGTGTTACTCCATCTGTAGAGATTGAACGTTCTGATGTTGTCTTCGTGCTTGTCACGTTTTGTGTTGTTGGGGGCAGTGTTACTCGCTCTGTAGACACTGAACTGTCTGTTGTCACCGTCGTCATCGGAGGCTGCGTTATTCCTTCCGTAGATACTGGATGTTCTGTCGTCGTTGTTGGAACTTCTGTAATGGTTTGTGTTGCGGTGGGTTTCGTTACATCTACCGTAGACAAAGGAGGTTCTGTGGTTGGCGGCTCTGTCATGGTGTGTGTTGTTGGTGGCTTCGTTATTCCCTCCGTAGAGACTGGGCGTTCCGTTGTTGACATCGTGGTTTTTGGAGGCTCTGTCATGTTCTGTGTGGATGGAAGTTCCGTAATCCGCTCCGTAGACACTGGACGTTCTTTAGTTGACATCATGGTTGTTGGAGGCTCGGTCATGCTGTGTGTTGTAGGAGACTCCGTTGCACCCTCCGTAGAGGTTGGACGTTCTGTTGTTGGCATAATGGTTGTTGGTGGTTCTGTTATGTTTTGTGTTGTTGGAGGCTTCGTTACTCCCTCCGTAGACACTGGGCGTCCTGTTGTTGACACACTGGTTGTTGGTGGCTCTGTCATGTTGTGTGTTGTTGGTGGCTTCGTAACTCCCTCCGTAGAGACTGGACGTTCCGTTGTTGACATCGTGGTTTTTGGAGGCTCTGTCATGTTCTGTGTGGATGGACGTTCCGTAACCCTCTCCGTAGACACTGGACGTTCTGTAGTTGACATCATGGTTGTTGGAAGCTTGGTCATGCTGTGTGTTGTTGGAGATTCTGTTGCACCTTCTGTAGAGGCTGGACGTTCTGTTGTTGGCATAATGGTTGTTGTCGGTTCTGTTATGTTTTGTGTTGTTGGAGACTTCGTTACTCGCTCCGTAGACAATGGGCGTTCTGCTGTTGACATCGTAGTTGTTGGTGGCTCTGTCACATTGTGTGTTGTTGGAGACTTTGTTACACCCTCCGTAGACACCGGGCGTCCTGTTGTTGGCATAACGGTTGTTGGAGATTCTGTCATGTTGTGTGTTGTTGGAGACTTGGTTACTCCACCCGTAGACATAGGGAGTTCTGTTGTTGAGATCATGGTTGTTGGTGGCTCTGTCGCATTGTGTGTTGTTGGAGACTTCGTTACACTCTCCGTAGACACTGGACGTCCTGTTGTTGGCATAATGGTTGTTGGTGGTTCCGTTATGTTTTGTTTTGTTGAATACTCCGTTACACCTTCCGTAGATACTGGGCGTTCTGTTGTTGGCATAATGGTTGTTAGTGGCTCTGTCATATTGTGTGTTGTTGGTGGCTTCGTTACTCCCTCTGTAGACAATGGCTGTTCTGTTGTTGGAATAATGGTTGTTAGTGGCTCTGTCATGTTGTGTGTTGTTGGAGGCTTTGTTAATCCATCTGTAGACAATGGGCGTTCTGTCGTTGTCATCATGGTTGTTAGAGGTTCTGTCATATTTCTCGTTATTGGAAGCTTTGTTACCACTTCCGTAGAAACGGGAGACTCTGTTGTTGCCATCATGGTTGTTGGAGCCATCACTGAAAAAGATGTCACTCACAGACATTAACTCAACCATATTACTATGAGTGTTTGGTAACAACGGTTGATTCAATGTGCGTCAGCATATTTTGCCTTCAAAATGTCTGCCATAGATGTAACTAGGGAAGTAAGGCGTGTTTAGATATTTCCACGTTTGCTAGGCATGTGCCACGTTTCGCAAGTAATTCTAATTGCGTGCTTTTATTAAAATCCAAAGCAGCATGACTCTCGTTCAATGCCTCCCAGAATACCTTGGAAATCGTTGGCAGACGAATCCAGTGTGTTATTTNTGTGTGGATGGAGGTTCCGTAACCCCCGCCGTAGACACTGGACGTTCTGTAGTTGACATCATGGTTGTTGGAAGCTTGGTCATGCTGTGTGTTGTTGGAGACTCTGTTGCACCTTCTGTAGAGGCTGGACGTTCTGTTGTTGGCATAATGGTTGTTGGCGGTTCTGTTCTGTTTTGTGTTGTTGGAGGCTTCGTTATTCGCTCCGTAGACAATGGGCGTTCTGCTGTTGACATTGTAGTTGTTGGTGGCTCTGTCACATTGTGTGTTGTTGGAGACTTTGTTACATCCTCCGTAGACACCGGGCGTCCTGTTGTTGACATAATGGTTGTTGGAGATTCTGTCATGTTGTGTGTTGTTGGAGACTCGGTTACTCCACCCGTAGACATAGGGAGTTCTGTTGTTGAGATCATGGTTGTTGGTGGCTCTGTCGCATTGTGTGTTGTTGGAGACTTCGTTACACTGTCCGTAAACAATGGACGTCCTGTTGTTGGCATAATGGTTGTTGGTGGTTCCGTAATGTTTTGTTTTGTTGAATACTCCGTTACACCTTGCGTAGATACTGGGCGTTCTGTTGTTGGCATAATGGTTGTTGGTGGCTCTGTCATGTTGTGTGTTGTTGGTGGCTTCGTTACTCCCTCTGTAGACAATGGCCGTTCTGTTGTTGGAATAATGGTTGTTAGTGGCTCTGTCATGTTGTGTGTTGTTGGAGAATTTGTTAACCCATCTGTAGACAATGGGCGTTCTGTTGTTGTCATCATGGTTGTTAGAGGTTCTGTCATATTTATCGTTATTGGTAGCTTTGTTACCACTTCCGTAGAAACGAGAGACTCTGTTGTTGCCATCATGGTTGTTGGAGCCATCACTGAAAAAGATGTCACTCACAGACATTAACTCAACCATATTACTATGAGTGTTTGGTAACAACGGTTGATTCAATGTGCGTCAGCATATTTTGCCTTCAAAATGTCTGCCATAGATGTAACTAGGGAAGTAAGGCGTGTTTAGATATGTCCACGTTTGCTGGGCAGGTACCACGTTTCGCTAATAATTCTAATTGCATGCTTTTATTAAAATCCAAAACAGCATGACTCTCGTTCAATACTTCCCAGAATACCTTGGAAATCGTTGGCAGATGAATCCAGTGTGTTATTTCCCAGTGCCGTGCCATTTTTCGTCGCGTTCAGAAAAGCTTGCTCGAAGGCAGCGCTAGATGAAGTCGCTGTGTCTATCTCGTAGTCGGCTATTACGCTGCCTGGTCTGCAACACAACACATTATGCAATACAAAAGTTCATGCACTGTAAAATCTGCTATCAGCAGGAATATTATTAGATGACACAGGCTTATGAAGGTGGCACAGACTCCGTGCGGACACGACCGAAAAGAAACGACGTCGACGTGTCAAATTTAAGCTTAACCGGACATCTGTTCTTTGGAAGCGGCAGTCAGCCCCACCCCTCTTACGCTTGATTAGTCGCATGTAGCTCGATCGTTAACCTTAAGGATATTATTGACGTAGACGCACTCTTTGGTAATCCATTAAGTCAAATCTGTTTCAGTCGCCATCGCCTCTACTTTTAACCAAGAATGTCAGGGCATTTTAACTAAGTCATGATCAGTAACACCCGAGCCAGTGTACGTCAAGCGTTGATTTGTCCGATACCATAGACATTTAGCTATTACACGCATTACTATACGTTCACTTACCTGAAACGAATATTTTTGATTCCGCGAAATCCTGGGATGCTTTCGTAGATGGGTCTCAGCTGTGAACAAAAGGAAAACTCTCTTAACCCATGTGTTGCATTAATTGCAACAAATATTCTTAAAAATATATTCACAGCTATTGGCGACAGTTTCTTTATATTTTCATACTGTTTCAAGCGTTCCACTAAAAGGCGCCTGGTACAGGCTTAACCGCCAGCTCTGCAAAGGCATCACTTTTGATATAGTCTCTCCGTGGCTAGACTCAATAGCTTTACCTGACAGGCCACTTTTGCTCCGAGCACATAACTGAGCTGCATTCCGTAGACCCAAGACACTCACGGCGAAAAATTCTAGTTATCGCGTTCTTCGCTTTAAAGACTTGGCGATATCTCGCGAAGACTTACATGATCTTGTGTTTTCGTGAGTTCGCTGCGTATACGGAACGTGGCCAAGCAATGAAATACAAGGTCAGAAAAAAATAACATAAGTGGTTTCGGTCTGTTCCAAACTCGTTTTTTGAAACCCGGGCTTCAGTGTTTAAAGAAAAAAGCGCCCGCTCGCATCTCTTTTAACCAACTTCTTTTTTTCAAAATTTCCACAAACGTATCTAAAGTAGTTGTTTGGAAAAAAATTACTTCGCTACTGAGCGACTTCCTTCATGGGATTCTGAAGGTAAGAAGTGTAGTGCTGAGTCGAGGTCAGCCTCTCAGCCTCACCCTGGGGCGACCCGAGTAAAGCCAGCGGCCTCCCTTTGCCTGCCGGGATCGAGGTAAAACCAGTCGCATTACTGGACCTCTGCAGCTTGGAAAAAAGTAGGAATCATCTCAGCTCATATTAGATTATTTTTGAGAATATAAACAACTAGAAAATGATACCACCACCTCAATTCTAAATGAGCACGCATACCTTGATCATACTTAAGTATAACACAAAATGTCAAAACTAATTTGGAGTTCGAGCTCTAGTTCGGAGATTTGTCACCAAACGTAAGGCAAGTGGAAAATCAGCTGAAGTCTTACAAACCTCAGATAGAATCTCGCTGTGCAGTAACAGGCTAACACGATGTATGTCGTAAAATAAAAACGCCAGAATTTCCCCTGGCGGCCATGCTAAAACTAACCCAATGGAGAACTGCAATAAGCACCGTCTGGAACTATAACGAGCTATCAGTTTTCTCAATCTGAGTAGGCTACAAGTGACATATCATACAACGGTAAGTGGCCTAAGTCGAAACTTATTTATGACAGAGGGTTCATTTGAATTTTAACTAATCATAACAGCTGACATTCCAAAGATAACCTCAGTTGTACTCACGTTTAACAAAACATCAGCTTTGAGACTCCCGTACGAATCAGAGGTTATGTTCCTAAGCGATTCGTCCCAATCTAAGCTTGTTATTCTCATGGAGGCAGCAATTACAGTGAGACTTCCAGGCAATTCTGTTAATGGTTGTTCCGTAACAGATTCGGTTGTAGACTTCATCTTTGTAGTCATGTATTCCGTAGTTGTAGGTTTTGTTACTCCCACCGTAGACACTGGACGTACTGTTGTTTTCACCGTGGTAGTTGGAGGTTGTGTCATATTTTGTGTTGTTGGAGGCTGTGTTACTCCGTCTGTAGACACTGGTAGTTCTGTTGTTGCTATCATGGTTGTTGGAGATTCTGTTACGTTTTGCGCAGTTGGAGGCTGAGTTTCACCCTTCGTTGACACTGGACGCTCTGTCGTTGTGGATGTTAGAGGTGCAGTCATGTTTTGCGTTGTGGGAGCCTGTGTAGACTCTGAACGTTCTGTCGTCATCATGATTGTTGGAAATTCTGTCATATTTTGTGGTGCTTTCGTTGCTCCCTCCGTAGACACTGGACGTTCTGTTGTCTTCATGGTTGTTGGAGGTTCTGTCATGTTTCGTGTTGTTGGATATTTCGTTACTTCCTCCGTAGACACTGAACGTTCGGTTGTTGGCACGATGGCTGTTGGTGGTTCTGTCGTATTGTGTGTCGTTGGAGGCTTCGTAACTCCTTCCGTAGACGCTGGGAGCTCTGTTGTTGTCATCATAGTTGTTAGTGGTTCTGTCATATTGCGTGTTGTTGGACGTTTCGTTTCTCCCTGCGTAGACACAGGGAGTTCTGTTGTTGGCATCTTGGTTGTTGGAGGTTCTGTCATGTTTTGTGTTGTTGGAGGCTTCGTTACTCCCTCTGTAGACACTGGATGTTCTGTAGTTGACATCATGGTTGTTGGAGGCTCGGTCATGTTGTTTGTTGTAGGAGACTCCGTTGCACCCTCCGTAGAGGTTGGACGTTCTGTTGTTGGCATAATAGTTGTTGGTGGNTTTCTCCCTCCGTAGACGCAGGGAGTTCTGTTGTTGGCGTGATGGTTGTTGGTGGTTCTGTCATATTTTGTGTTGTTGGAGGCTTCGTCACCCCCTCCGTAGACACTAGGCGTTCTGTTGTTGGCATGATGGTTGTCGGAGACTCTGTCATGTTTTGTGTTGTTGGATGTTTCGTTACTCCCTCCGTTGACACTGGGCGTTCTGTTGTTGGTATCATGGTTGTTGGTAATTCTGTCGCGTTGTATGTTGTTGAAGGCTTCGTTTCCGTCTCCGTAGACACTGGACGTTTTGTTGTTGTCATGATGGTTGTTGGTGATTTCGTCACATTTTGTGTTGTTGGAGGCTTTGTCGCCCTTTCCGTAGACACTTGGAGTTCTGTTGTTGGCATGATGGTTTTTGATGAGTCTGTCATATTGTGTGTCGTTGGAGGCTTCGTTACGCCTTCGGTAGACACTTGGATTGTTGATGGCATCATGGTTGTTCGAGGTTCTGTCATATTTTGTGTTGATGGACGTTTCGTTTCTCCCTCCGTAGACGCAGGGAGTTCTGTTGTTGGCGTGATGGTTGTTGGTGGTTCTGTCATATTTTGTGTTGTTGGAGGCTTCGTCACCCCCTCCGTAGACACTAGGCGTTCTGTTGTTGGCATGATGGTTGTCGGAGACTCTGTCATGTTTTGTGTTGTTGGATGTTTCGTTACTCCCTCCGTTGACACTGGGCGTTCTGTTGTTGGTATCATGGTTGTTGGTAATTCTGTCGCGTTGTATGTTGTTGAAGGCTTCGTTTCCGTCTCCGTAGACACTGGACGTTTTGTTGTTGTCATGATGGTTGTTGGTGATTTCGTCACATTTTGTGTTGTTGGAGGCTTTGTCGCCCTTTCCGTAGACACTTGGAGTTCTGTTGTTGGCATGATGGTTTTTGATGAGTCTGTCATATTGTGTGTCGTTGGAGGCTTCGTTACGCCTTCGGTAGACACTTGGATTGTTGATGGCATCATGGTAGTTCGAGGTTCTGTCATATTTTGTGTTGATGGACGTTTCGTTTCTCCCTCCGTAGACGCAGGGAGTTCTGTTGTTGGCGTGGTGGTTGTTGGTGGTTCTGTCATATTTTGTGTTGTTGGAGGCTTCGTCACCCCCTCCGTAGACACTGGGCGTTCTGTTGTTGGCATGATGGTTGTCGGAGACTCTGTCATGTTTTGTGTTGTTGGATGTTTCGTTACTCCCTCCGTTGACACTGGGCGTTCTGTTGTTGGTATCATGGTTGTTGGTGATTCTGTCGCGTTGTATGTTGTTGAAGGCTTCGTTACCGTCTCCGTAGACACTGGACGTTTTGTTGTTGTCGTCATATATGTTGGAGGCTCTGTCATTTTTGTCGACAATGGGTGCATGCTAGTTGAAAAATCTTTTGTAGATGCAGTTACTTCGGTCGGCAGTTCCGTGATCGAGGCTTGAGAAGTTGTTGGTACTTCCGAAATTGTTGTAGTCACAACTGAAACAGATATTTACTGCTCAGTGTATCCAGTTATATTCTGATACACGTATCCAGTTCACTATAAGGTCCCTGTCAAACTAAATCGTTTCTCACTACGTTCCCAAGAGTTTGACACAACAGGAGCCAAATGAATGCTAGGGACACTTGTTGCAATGTGAGTAAGAATCCTAAGGAAAGCGTCGAATTCAATGCATGTTTTTGGCCAAAGTTGCCACTTTTCAGCTGTCCTCGGCCCGTTTTATCAAGATTTCATCAGAACTTGGTCGTTTTGAGAACGATTTTGGTGAGATAGGGCCTCTAGGATTTTGTCTATTTTTTATAAATTTTAACAAAGGATTGTTCATTTCTCCATCGAAAAATTTGCACTTTCTAATTGAACACTTCATGCGAAACGGTTGTCTAACTATTATTGATAATTTCTGATGTACCTTGGAAGCTGTTGGCAGATGAATCCAGAGTGTTATTACCAAATGTGGTACCATTGTCCGTTGCGTTTAGAAAGGCTCGTTCGAAGGCATCGCTAGATGGCGTTGACGTGTCGATATCGTAGTCGACTATAACACTGCCTCGTCTAGGAAGTAACAAAATAAATCTAGAATTACCAATAAAAATCAAACGTCGCCGTTTCAAATGACACTGTAGTTTTACGTATCCGAATGTAATGTAAACAGCCGTTGTTTAAAGTTTTGAAATTTGATAGGTATTGAATATTTTTTCCGCATTCATTGGCAGTTCTAATTGACGTTGGATTGTTTCTATTGCTACGGTTTTTAAGTCGGAGCGTTTTCCTATAAAATCAACGTCAGTAAACCTGGATTCGCTGCGTACAGAAGGTTGATTTTTCTTTACCCAACATGGGCGGCACAGCACTGAAATAAGTGGAAGCTATAGCCCAAGCCCACCACGGGGCGCCGCCCATGCCCAAAGACAAAAACCTAGTACGTACTTTCCTAAAATGTTTACTTACCTGAAACGAATGTTTTTAATTTCTCGAAAACCAGGAACATTTTGGTAGATGGGTTGCAACTGTAAACAAAACATGAATTTTTATAAAACGTGTATGTTGAATGCAGCTCCGACACTTTTTCGCCTACTTGTTGGTAAGGATTACACGAAAGGAAACCCTTTCAGTTAAAACGCATTTCAAAATAACGATCCTTCGACAAGAAAGCGTTTTGATTTTGATACTTTCTGGTGGTGCACCACCTATTAGGTAATCGAAATGAATAACGCCGACCCTCACTTTTGTAAACGCCAACAATGGTCTTTCATACGTAAATGCAAATACTTACAGAGCTGTAGTCTACGAAATGTTCCAATTGTTGGGATAACTTTCGGTTCGTAAAACATACTTTGTGTTTGTTCTAAACAAGTAAAAGTAACAAGTAGAACAACCGCAAAGTTCTAAAAGACAACTTGGATCAAATGAATGTCTATTACGAGTTTTCTTCTTAATCATGCAAGTCAAGATCCACAACTTTACTTGACTAAATTATCAGTTGTCAAAATTTACAAACTAATCAATTGAAAAATGTTTTATTTGGACTGTTGCCAAAACTTCCACCAGTTACGGTAAATTTTAAGTTATAAGTGATCAGCGTGGATGCGAAACTCGCGCAAATGAAGCAATGCATGGCAATATCTTACGAAGGCTCGTGCGTGCTCTTGCTATACTCGCAAGAAACTTGCCCCACGGTACGCAGATCTGGTTTCTGACAAGTGATTGGTCGGTGACAATAAAAAAGTTCTGGAATTTTCAAGTGTCATTTGCGGGTCAATTCGTCGGGCATTTGTCGATAGGCTAAGTGAACTTTTGAATTAACATGACATAAACCCACATTCGGATGATTTAGACAAATTACCTTTATAAAACTCGAAATGGAACTCAAAATAATGTTTTTGGCATTTTCTACTCTACTTTTGTGCAAACTCAAGATAAATGTCTATTATTCTATATGCTCGAGTACATAATGACTTACGTGGATAATTTATTAGTCCTAGTTTGCAGTTGATAAACCCAACATTAAGGCTAAAAATTCGAGTTAGAACTCGAAATTTCGAGTTTTCACGCGAGTTTGTAGCACGAATGTAAGGGCCTTCATGTGCAAACTTGGACTAGAAACTCATATGCATAAACTATAATGTATTCGAGCACTGTCTGATAACCACTTATCTTGAGTTCGCACTAAAGGAGCAGAGAAATTGCCAAAAATAATTTCGAGTACAAAGATTAGAGACTGGGCTCTGGGCTCAGTAACAACAGGCAGTTCATTGACTGCTTTAGACCAAAATAAAAATTTTTGATGACTTGACACTGCATGTTGTTATGTCCATATAGCTTGGTTTCAAGACATAAAGAGCTTCAGGCCTATAAACGTCCAGAGACGATTTATGAGCTGTTCAACCGACATGACCGGTCATAGTAATAACGTGCGATTGTAACGATATTAAGGCATCAGTTGAAATGATTGAAAGGCTCGTATTTTGATCCCAGGGTGGATTCATGAAAACGTGTTCGACATTACAAAATAACGGATTTTATCGACAACATCGGCATGTTACAGTGCGCTCCAAAATGAGTTCGTGAAAATCCCGAATATGTTGGAAATGACGTAAGTGTAACCTCTTAGCAATCTAGTCGATATCTTTCGAAAAACCTTTTCTTTTAACATGCCGTACTCATGGGCGGAGCACCACAGGGGGCTGGGGGGGGGCTATAGCCCCACATTTTTCAGTGCTACTTCGCCCGTGGTCTATNGGGGGTTTAGCCCCTCACTTTTTCCAGTGCTGCGCCGCCCATGGTACTCTCCAGCACAATTAAAGGGGGTAGAGTTCAGTAACGCTTGGACCAACGTTAGGACATCGCTGAAATCTCGCCAAAATCACGTGGTCTCGGTTAAAATACACGGCATTGTCTCACGTAATATCGCGAAGTCTTGCTTTTTAACGAGACCCTGGAGTTATTGAACTCTACTCTGGAAATGCACGTGAAATAGTTTGTTTACTCGACCAAATGAAATGTTTTTAATCTTGTGGACGAAACCGTGGACTCGCGCATGCAGTCAGGAATTTAGCTGTATATTCGGCTTACACGAAACCGGCTGTGCGCTGAA
The DNA here is from genome assembly GCA_002633005.1 of Phoronis australis. Taxonomy (NCBI): domain Eukaryota; kingdom Metazoa; phylum Phoronida; family Phoronidae; genus Phoronis; species Phoronis australis. The sequence goes on from NMRA01000119.1 coordinate 796,588, forward strand.
GGCAGAAACTAGACTAGAGAGCCGCTAAATTTTTCACTAAGTGCGAAAATTTAGTTTTGCTGACTGGAGAGGATTAGTTCAAACTAAATGAAACGTGGTTTTAGTGGAGTGTATGCAATAACACTCCAAGCATGTCGCTGACGCATGTATAGCTATTCTAAGTAATCATCCTGTCGCCCCACCTACTATTGTAGGTTTTCTAAGAATTTCAGCAAAATAAATATGATTAAAAAGAAATTGGTTGATACACAAGTTTGAAATATTGTGAAAAGGTAAACGTGGATAGTGTGAATTAATTTAGTAATAATGCGTATTATACTTACCTTTGACACAACATCAGCTTTGAGATTTTTGTAGGAATCAGAGCTTTGGTTACCGAGTGACTCGTCCCAGTCCAGGCTTTTTATCTTCATAGATGCAGCAATTACAGTAAACCTTCCAGGAGATTCCGTTGGAGGGCGTTCCGTGACAGACTTGGTAGTAGATTTTATGTTTGAAGTCGTATATTTAGTTGTTGGAGGCTGTGTTTCTCCTTCAGTAGACACTGAAAGTTCTGATGTCGTCATAAATGTTGTTGGAAGTTCTGTCATCTTCATTGTTGTTTGAGGTTCCGTTGCTCCCTTTGTAGACACTGGACGTTCTGTTGTCGTTACCATTGTTGTTGGAGGTTCTGTCATTTTTTGTGTTGTTGGAGGCTCGGTTGCTCCCTCTGTGGACATTGAACGTTCCGTTGTCGGCATCATTGTTGTTTGAGGTTCTGTCATCTTCATGGTTGTTGGAAGCTCCGTTGTTCCCTCTGTAGACACAACATGCTCTGATGTCGTCATCATTGTTGTTGGAGGTTCAGTCATCTTCTGTGTTGTTGGAAGTTTCGTTGCTCCTTCCGTAGACACTGAACGCTCTGATGTAGGTGTAGGCTGTGATGTCGTGGGAGGCTGAGATGATGGCTGTTGGGTGAGTTGTTGTGTTGTACGAGGCTGAGTTGGTTCTTGTGTTGTGGGAGGCTGAGTTGGTTTTTGAGTGGTGGGAGGCTGCGTTAATTGTTGTGTTGTGGGTGTCTGTGTCGGTTGTTCTGTTGTGAGAGGCTGAGTTGGTTGTTGNGAGTTGGTTGTTGTGTTGTGGGAGGCTGTGTTGGTTGTTGTGTTGTTGGAGGCTGTGTTGGTTGTTGTGTTGTGGGAGGCTGAGTTGGTTGTTGTGTTGTGGGCGTCTGAGCTGGTTGTTGTGTTGTGTGAGGTTGTGTTATTTCTTTTGTCGTAGAAGTTTGAGTCTGTTTGTTCGTGTAATTTCCTTGAATTACTGTTTCATGTCTTGTAAGTCTATTCTCTGTCGTTGTCTGCCTTGATGCCACAATTCTTTCTGTTGATGTTGTCTGGTTTCCTGTAATAACCAAAATCATAACTTTACCATCAATATGAGGCTGTTTCCGTAACACTACGGAAACTTTCTTACTAATAGTTAATCTCTGTTATAACAAGATCTATCCTGTTATAATTGGAGAGTGAGCATTTAGTCACGAAATTATCGTAACAATGAATCACTTCTGAGCACGGATGCTCTAACTGGAAATTCCATCAAAACTCAAGGTTTCTGTAGCATCACTCCAGTTGTTGAGATAATGACGCCTGTTATTCCCAACCGGTTAACTTACGTCATCCACTCTGTTCGATTATGCACTGCACAAGTTTCAAACGCGCATACTTTTGCGGCCAGATTTTTGTGTGGAGACTTCAGAACAAGTATTTGATAGAGGTGGCACTGCCATAAAATAGGCTACAGTAAAACACTGCACACCGTCGTGTAGGCTTGATCGAAAGGGTTGTTTTCTCTATACAGTTTCTATATTTCTGTTTGTGATTGAATCTTTTATCGTCGTTGCTTTACTAGCAGTGCAGTTGTAGATGCACTCAGTCCAAACTGTTCTACAATGCTCTTTTGTTTGCAGGAATGCGGCCAGCTCGCGACCAGTAGCGCACACAAAGGCCACACAGAGTGCATCAACAAATGGAGTAAGGTACTTCTGGATAGCTTGATGCAGACCAAGTTTCATGCGATAAAAGCGAGATCACGCAAAACTACGTAATACCACGCGAGTGTTTCACATGTATGCTCAAGACCTTACTAGATTTTTCAAACAAAACGACTGCTGCAAATGTGATTTGGTGTTTATGGTCGGAATGTTGAATCTTGGGATTGAATGCATAAATCATGGGATAGAGTTCGTTGCTTCCAAAGATATTTCGACGCAAGTGCAAGCAAATGTATTGCGTCAATGGATCATTTTCAAATGCAGTTTCTATTATTTTCATTAAAAACGACACACTTTTACATGTCTAACTTTAGTTACTCGACGTTTTGTGTAAGCCTTTTTTAGCTATGGGTTTGCCTTATTAGCTCGGGGTCGTGTTTTCTTTGAGTTCATGAGCATACAGCTTTTATGCCCAGTGGTGTACAAATGAATTTTTCTAATGAAAAGTGAAAGTGAATGCGCGTTGTTTACGTAGTTGGTACCAATAAATGATAGAAAATGAATAACCACCCATCACTCGGTGTGGTTGGTTGTTTGTTTTAATGCCGAGTTAATCACTACGGAAGTACTTTTAGATAAAGAAGTTATGCGGTGTGTCTACAACACACATTGTGATCTTATGACTTAACCAGGAAAACGTAACCTTCCTGCGCTCGTTGGGATGAAACTAAAATACTGGTTCTCTCGTGGAGTATTGTCCCATCCTCAACATTACAATTCAAGTGATTGAAAATTTATCGTGTTTACGAAGTCGTCTTATGTATGAAAATCCAAGAGAATTCATAAATTGAAAAAAAAAACATGTGAATCTACGTGGAAATCTCTTACCGTCTGAGTACGGGACAAGTTAAGATCATGAGTTACTGCGGCTGGTGGTCTATGTCAAAAGTTCGCTTCACGTTCATAGAAATACACGCAAAAAACTGCCACTAGGATGCGCCACAGTGGTCAGAACTGTCCGAAAAATGACAATGCTGTTCTCAGCCTAGGAACATAATTATCGGCTAATTTTCATGATGATTGTTTGATCGGTTTGGCGGACAAAGAGGTGGACGCCAAAGACCAGATTTGAAAGTAGTAAAAATTTCGTTAATAGATAGACCTCTTTGTCATATTTCGAGAACATTCGTCAAGGAACTCCGAAGATACATGGGCAAACACAAAAACTCAACGTTGACACGAGGGGACGCACCGACAGTCGAATACGTCCGGAAAATGCTCGTTCCGTCCCATCCATAATTGGAGAATGTCTGGAATTTTTGATGAGCATATCCATGGGTGTTTTGGGGATACAGCAGGGCTCCAGATGCCTCAATCTTTGGCGAAATACCCGCTCCATTCCCGTACGATATATGTATAAAAGTAACGCGAAATTCCATTCATAAAGCCCAAAAATTTTCTCTCCAATGACTGAAATCACGCTCATGGTTAAAAAAGCACTTTAAACAGTTATGTTTGATTACTTGGGGCGTTGTCGAGTGGAATGTAATTGGTGGTGACAGGCCAGGCGGAAAATTCTCATGTACCAAAAAGAAGGAAGCAGGCATTTTCCGTTCAGGTGAGCGAGGGCCCCGTAAAGTAGGATGACCTGTCGGACAAGCAGGAATGAGGGCCTGATGTACAGTATCCCATGTATATGTGGAAAATATTTGTGTATGTATGTATAGGCGCATTCTTTGTTGTTGGATAAAATGTCTACGTAAAAAACCAGGCAAGGTTGCCAATCCCTCTTTTATCTTCGTCGGTGTACCACTAATATGATGATAACCTTGTTTTATTTATTCGTTTGTCCTATTCATAGAGATAACTGAAACCTCGGTAAAGAAAGGAAATGATGTGATAAGATGAATCAGGCATTATTTGCAGTTAACGCTAGATTGGCCTCAAAAGGTACTGCCCTAGCAGACTTTTCGTATTCAAAATATTCATAGTACCCGAGAACTTGAGTGATTTTTATTAACCTAGGTGGGCATGTTGAATCTTCGACCAGGTCATTTTAAGTCTGTGGCCAGTTCAGTTGGATAAAGTCAGTTTGGCGTGGATTGATCGTATGACTGCATTAAAATTGAGCTCGTGCACCGCATATCAAACGACAAGTATCCAGCAATATACTCAAGCTTGTGGGCCACATGAGTACTCGGTAATACATGTTCGGTTACTTCAGAGAGAGGATAACAGGGAAACGGCTGTGCGCAGTCTGCACTTGAAAGAAAAGGAGTAAAAGTGAACTGTCCACATTATTGCGTGCCTGGAGAATGAACGATTTAATACACCTGAAATTTCAGAATACTCTTCTAAGAAATACGGTGTCTACGCCACCTAATCAAAATACCAGGATCGTCTGTGGGGAACGTCAAGCTACTTGACGTTTTTGTGAGTAATTCCCTGATCAGATGACATTTTACTTGACAACTGACATGATGGAAAGATACCAACCAAGGTCAGGTGTCTTATTGCCCAGCCCGATCCGTGAGATCTCTCCTCGTGTCACGAAATACATTACACTAACGGTTTTATCTGGCACTTGAAGCAACACTCAGTAGGAATGGAATGAAGACAGATAAGAATTTCTAAGAAAAGAACAATACCAATACACGAACCCAATCGTCTAGCCTCTCTCTCTCTGGACCCTCTCCCCGGCCCCTCAGTGAACACAGAAAAACAGCAAGATCAATGAAATGTGGAAAATTTAGTGAGATATGAAGGATAAAGATAAAATCTCAACACAGTTGCTACAGTTTTTTAAACTAGCGTTTAGTTTTCATTTCGTGCAACTTTAAAATTGTTTCGTGAAAATCCTACGAGTTCTAGTTTTGATATCTTCTCGTGCAAAAAGGGTAAACTTTAACCACTAGAGGAATTTGTTAAACCCTCTTCTGGCTAATCTTCAGTTCGTGTATTTGAATACCCTAAAAACACGTACGCATAATTTTATGTGCTTGTAAGCGTGGAGCACGGCAGGGGACACCGTGAACTTAGCAATACATTACATATGCAGATATGCTGTGTTTACCATAAAAAGAAGAGCAAAATTTAACAGCGGGAATGTATGATTTATAGATGTAACAAGTGAGTGATTTCGGTCTAGGTCATAATGGGTGTTAAGAGACACTTACATTTTTTAAAGTCATAAAATACTTTGTTTTATTCTCGATCCACGAGTAATGTCATGTTTGAGAAACTCTTACTGTCATGAAACAAGACATGTTGCCAAGTTCACTGTACATGAAGAGACACTGAGAAAAAGTTTCTAAACCATATGATTGATCTAAATTAATATCTGATCTGTACCTAATTTGCAATATGTGCCGGAGACGTGTTTATTGTGATATAAACAATTGTTCATTCATGTTTTTATACAGACGAAGCAAAAACTCTTGATTCAGGAGTGACATGAAAAACACTGCTAGTGAGAACTGGAAAACAAAAACGATGCTAGAGAGCAGCATGAAAACGATGGTTCGATATTAATCAGATGTATCATCGGGTACAATAGTGGACAAAAATTACTATTGTACCTGATGATGATATTTGATTAATATCGAAACGTCGTTTTCATGCTGCACTCCAGCATCGTTTTTGTTTTCCACTTCTTACTTCTGACTTGGCCACAAAGTAATACTAATAAAAAACAGCTGTCCCAATGCCAAAAGGGAGTACAGTAAGATAATTGTAGAAAAAACTCCTGTACATTACGTCGAATGACCGTATTCAATTCCGGCCAAAAATTGAAACGACATCCTTGAGCACGTGCAATTGATACTTTGTGGGATATTACTACGTCTACGCATTGAGACACGAAATTTGTAAGGTATGAAAACAAATTAACGAAACTGAATAAAAGCACCATTGGCAATGGCTAAGTGTTGATCTGTTGCGAGAGTAGGTAATAGTTGAGAATAAGAGGACGACAAACAGCTGTTGTTGTGGTTTCATTGAAGTATATTGCCAAAGTATTCGATGCTATTGTTTACATTAATCAGCCATACCATAGACTATAGTACATTCTGTTGTCTATAATCTATGGCCATACCAGGTATAGCTCATTGTGTACATGTACTTCAAACCATTAAGCCGTTATAATCCTTGTCCTGAGGTTAAAATATCTCAACTTTCTTCACTTGCATATTTGCTACCTCCAAATTAACGTCATTACGTTGTTGTGTTTTGTTAGAACTGAACTCGGTGATCGCCTGGAGTTCCCCTGTCGGACTAATGCCTAAACTAACCCGCAGTGACAAGTAGACTGAAGCAACAACGACTCGACGGTTTTTCTGAAGCCAATAAATAATTTCTATGACCAAAGAACAAGGTGACTTTGATTTTATTTCACAAAGTAGCCTAACAAACGTTCGTTTTTCAAAATCGCGCAGGTTTGCTCCCATAAAACAGAGTATATCTGGGATTGATGTTGTGGGGACTTGAGACGATATTGGTGATTCCACACACAAGTATTGTTTTCACTTACGATTAGTTCTTTCCTTGAGAGAACAAACAGTACTTCAAGAAGTGGATCCTTTTGTTCGAGGTACACGATCTGTTCCCCACAACCGTCGATAATACGCCTAAAGTGTTAGTCACGCACAGCGATTCGGCACACTTTTTACGGATTTTCAAACTTGCTCAACATTGTTTAGGGTTCATGGGGGTTACCGGACATTATTTTGCTTAAAAAATTAAGCGTTCTAGCAGTTTCTGATAACTGCTAATGAGCTAATGCGAGGTTGAGTATCTTTTTAAGAATTTCTTGTTTGCTGTAAGTTTTTGAAGTATTAAGTCTAAGTACTAACAGTACTGTGACATATAACTACTACAGAGTTCAATGAAGTAGTTATAAAAAATGCGCAGTGTGCTCTCACATCAATACCCTCAAAAGTGCTAGGAATTATTTTTGAGCCGTCTAAAATGTGCTCCTATTGAATATTTAAAGGAATCCGGGTAAACTATTGAATGATCAGATATCAGCTGCTTTGGATAGAGTTCATCCAGTACCGGCTAAAATTGCGCGTCGCTAATGGCAACGGATATCATCTTTCTGTAATGCACTCAATGTATTAGTGTAACAAATAAGTCAACGGTAATTTTTACGACATAATCTGACGACGATGGGCAAGTCGGTGCACTAAAGGGTGATCAAAAACGATTATAATGAACTTGATGGTCTGAAGTTATGCCGAACAAGGGAGAGTTTGGAGGAATAACGATAGTCACTACATTCCTCCAGTGTCCGTCCTTCGTGTGTGCAGACATGGTGCTGTACCATGTTTGGAAATCAGAGCCATGTTTAAAATCTTCAGTCATGTTTGAAAGAGCGGAGGAGAAATGATTGAAACAGTGTTGCATTGGGATACTTATTTTTTATATTTTGCAGTGAAAATAAAATTGTCGTGCCTAGCAGTGAAAATACTGGATAACTGTTTGTTGTTTTTCTTAATCAACAGAAAGCAAATTAGGATACAAAAACATGACGCGGAATTTGTAACATTTTTGCTCAGGGAGAACCCTATACTCAAAGTTCTATTTACAATCTTCTTGTCGCAAAGAGTTCAATTTATCGTTACTATCAATCGCTAGTCTTCTCTGATTTATTGGGAATGTGGCGTTTATCTCAGATATATCCTGCATGCACAACCTATTCAAAGTATACAGTCGATTTTAAGGCCGAACGCATTTTAGGGTTACAGTAATGCTGGGTTACTTATTACCTTGAGTAATAAAACAGCAAGTAACTGCATTTTATTTGATATCACCGATTCCCGACAAGGGCTTCCAGTCATTCGGTAGGATTAATTGAAATCGAGGCTGGTGATGTTCAAACTCCTCGTGCCATATCGACTTTCTGCTCCACTACCATTACGTCGGACTGCGACTGCTAAGAGTTCTAAATCTTGGCGCTGATCTCAAGAACACAAAATTGTCGCCGTTTATATCAGTTGGAAAATTGGCTATGCTAAACCTTTGCACGCGTTTGGTTCTTTTGATGGAAGCAACTTCTTAAATTCCAAACACTAGACTATTATTGAAAATGTGTGCGCTCGTCCGCATGTTAACCATTCTAACACTTCATTATTGTTAAACTGCCATAGAGTAAATTGTTATTGCCATGTCCGCAATTAATATTTCAAATACTAACACCAGTTAAAAGTGATAATTTCGAGTACTAGTAATACTGCCGCCTCTGCCTTCAGGTAGCATTGTGCGAACGGGTAAGGTCACAACACTTGTTCTCGTTACAATACTCTTACCTATCGGCAAGTAAATTACCGGTACACAACCTATCTATTGAACAACTAGTTATCTGATCATCATAATGCCTCTTAATGCTCCGGTAAATTGGCCAACAGATAGCACCAACTAGTTCTTACTACTATATAATAAAAGAAACCTCCCTTTCAGAAGTCCTGAATAGGATTCCAGTGTTGACAGCAATAACTGATTAAATCTGCTAAGTCATATTTGCACTTCAGAGCTGAGCCCCTAGGCCATCGGTAAGGTTCTGGTCAGGTACACACAATGAGATTAGTGTTGGCTATTCACTGAATGCGTTGCCCGACTGCTCATACGGTGTAGTAGTAAAACAAAATTTCCCACCGAATTCTGTAGCGAATGTGAAACCTGCCGAGAATGTATCCGTATGCGTACGACAGGCAATGTCTGAAAACTGAGAATTTGTTTTGTAACCACTGGGCTTATAATAGAAATGTGGTATATTCTTGGGTATTCCAGAGTCCAAAAATTCTAGAACGTATTTTCAGAAACGGAAGCATGAAAGCGAAACATCTGGCCTGGTTTTATGGTATCTCGGGAGGGCATTATTTCCGTACAAGTATCTTCTCGAGTGGGGAAATTTGGCTTTGTCTTATCCGTAGTGGGGTGGGCAAGCGAATATAGTGGTTACGTAGTGAGATAGGTCGAAAAGAAGAAGTGGTGACGACCACTGAGCCATTGTCTCATGTAGTTTTTATCACGTGGTATTGTCTTGAGTATCTTTTACATCAGTTAGTATTGTTGTCTAGAGTACAGTTTTATATCACTTGGTAGTTCAAAAACTTTGCATTCAAAGAGGGTGGCTCGCAGGTCAACCTGAGAGTGAGAGAATTTGTATAATATGCAATACTGGTCAAATTAAAAATAAGCTTCTTTTTATGTGTCATTGTCCTGCATGGGCGGCGCACCATAGGGGGCATGAGGGGGGCTATAGCTCCCAACTTTTTTCTCCCATGTCCTGTCACTGGTAATGTGCGCCGAAGTTTGCTGACGAATATGACATATGATGCTAGATTAGTCAGATAATTTCAACGCCATGTTCCACGTGAGCTAAAAAGTCTGGCGTTTTACATTTCAAGAGCATCATTGTTAGTGTCTCGGGTACCCGTCTTCCCGCTTGCCCATGCATTGGTTTCGCGTAGATTTTGAATGTGCGGTAGCAGAGCCACCTTCAACTCATCCCATGGACGAAAACTCCCGCAGCGAGTATTTATATAGCTGTGTTCGGAGATCGGTTTGGCTACACCCAACCGACACGAGAGTGATCAATGGCTTTATTACGAGAGAGTGCATCCGAAGCATTTGATAAATGCATGAGGCGACTAAAGCCATACAGAAAAACTTTCAATGAACAGGTTGTTAGTACAAACTCCTTGGATGTTTGTTCTCCATTTAGATCCGCTATAGGCCAGTCTAAGAAATCGTCGAGAAGAAAATAACGAATGTGTACGCTCCGGGTAGTCAGGTGCGATTCAAGGATCATGGCCAGAATTAAGGGGATTCCCGTAATGAACAGACATGGCATGGGCGGCGCACCATAGTGGGCTGGGGGGAGGCTATAGCCCCACTTATTTCGGTGCTGCGCCGCCCATGGGCGGTGCACCACAGGTGGGCTGTGGGAGGGGGCTATAGTTTTCACTTTTTTAGTGCTGTGCCGCCCATAAATGGGGTTGCACGGGGGGCGTCCGGACCACCTTCTTCTGAATAGCGAGTGGTTCTGTAACGTAGAGTTCATATAGCTTAGACTTTAGCTGCCGTGATGACGTTGACCACTCGGGTCAAGCCCAGCCGAATACCGAACAGCAACTGGGTGAGGAGGGAGAAGAAACATGAAAAAACGTGGTTTATGAGCCGACGCGTTTCAGGTCACACCCTCCTTTCCAACGGATTTCGGGCGGGAGAAAGAATAAATTAATAAAATAATTAGTACGACTCGCTTTTGTTATGAGGTTATGCACGTAATTCAGTAAAAAATATCGAGAAAACTTGATCCCATCGCAGATCTAAAAACGTCTCTATTGCTTTGAAAATGACTATGTTGTGGTTGCCCCAGTTTTGATACTTGTTTAACATTTGTAAGGCAATATTTTGATGAAAATCCCTTTCCAAGGGGCTTTTTCTTTAGAAAACTATTAGAGCAAAACGTTTGCTCTTTTCAGCTGACCTCGGAAGCGGCATTGAGCCACCGGAGCATCAGAGGATGCTCGATTCTATTTGCACCAACGTAACCTTATGTCTTGAGTAATCGAACAATGAATCAACAGTCAGCATGAACGCTTATTACTGCTTGAAAGTTAACGCGCGCCTCCTATCTCCAAGCGTCGTCTCACAAAGCCATCATGTGGTTAATAATGGGACCGAACGACACACCTTCGACAAGAACAGTGAGCTCACTGTACAACATTATCGTCCAACTCAAGTCCTGGTGGTCGAAGTTTTAGAACGACTGAGTCAGATTGTGCTATTCTTCGTCCTGAACCTGAGTACTGACCCTAGGGTTGCCCCTATAGTGAGATATTCTAATGTTGTTTATGAGACCAAATAAAAACTTTAAAGTTTAACGCTGAAAAAAGAACAATGAATAGAAAAACACGATACCTTGACCTAAACACGACGTTGACATCAAGAGAACTATCCAAACGGCTTGGAGCAAAAAGGGTCGATGCCGACCCATGATATCACTTATGGTGCTCCTATGCTAAATTTCGTGTAGAAAGTACCACGTGAAATGACAGGAAAAGGCCGGCCACACCTGAAGTTTTCATTCAGGTAAAATTGGAACAGTCGAATATTTTGTAGGGGTGCATGGGACATTTTATCACTGGAGACTTGAGATCGGTTTCAAAGAAAAGTGGTGGGCGGTATGCCAAATATGACTGTCTAGTAAAATACCTTTTATTCATTCAAAATCGTTGTCTGGCTTTTCATTGGGGGTTTTGAGACATCCACCAGCGAAGACCGTGGTGGTGGCTTTCCGTGGTTAAAAGCCCATTCACTGCGACCGATCAAAATGTTGTCTTTACTCTGACAACAATGCCAATGGTTATTAGGTCGAAAATATTTCACACGATGTCTCAATAGACGATGCTCTGGGGACATATCGTATGTAACAACACGGTAACCGTAAGTAAGCAGCGTAATTGGTACCTGAGGACTGGTATTACAGTTGTCATAATTTTAAGACTGGTGTCTGCGCTGCCTGGGGCAAGACCCGTGACTCGTAATCAAAACTATGCAGAGATTATGGGCTAATAAACATGATAACAGCTCAGGCACACAAGTGCGCAATTTGCGATATGAAATCGATGTCGAGTAAAATGTAGTAAAACTGTAACAGGAATTTTCTGATTACAAAAGAGAAGTTCGTTGACTAATGTGCTCTGAAGACGCAAGATTCCAAAATGTAATTACAAGAAATTTGTTTTGAGACGAACATATTTAAATACCAACCCGGCTAATTCAGTCAAGTGTTTGTGTTTTTTCCGAAAAACGTAGTTATCCGGAAGAATTCAATAGAAAATGAGGACTGACGTGTCTCGTTGTTTTATGCGAATAAAATGCTTATCGTATTTTAAAGAGGCATGGAACGCAAAAGATCGTCAAAATATCTTTTAAACAATAAGGACGAAAGTACCATCTCGCAACGTCTAGTATAGAGTAATTCACGTCCCAGAAATTTCCAGAAAAAAATCATGATTTTTGAAATATGTGCGAAAGAAAAACTCTGTGGTTACCGCAAAGTTTCAAACCTCCCTCCCACTTATGATAAATGCGCGTATGCACTCACAATCAGTTGCTTGAAGTCGATTGAGGTCAAATGTCACATTTTCCATATAAGGGAAATGTGGTACGTCTATGTCTTGCCGTATCAAATAAGGAGACACGCTTTAGCTTGGGGAGAACAATCGGCGAACTGGCGAACAGTTGACACATCGTTTTTTTTGAAATGTAAAATTAAAAGAAAGTACTTTGATATGAACAGAAATTAATTATCTTTACGAACAGACCCTAAAAATACCTGGTGAGCAGTTTTAATTCTGTTTCAGTGGCAGAGAACCAATTTCAATAATGCATTTCAGTCTGTTTATCGCGTTCCAGGCCTCCTTAACTTCATCTAGATTTTAGAGTCTGAAACAGTTTTATTTGTTTATTTACGTCAGTGATTTTAGTTGTTAAAGCAACAATTATCATTTGCGAACATGCATTTTCTCTCGCGGTGCCAACTGCCACATTTTTTTAATATACAGGTTTAGTCTAAGTAAAGAATTGCCTCCCAAAAATGGTATGGGGGTATGGGATAAAACATCTACAATTTCTGTTGAGGGATTTTTCACCGCAACTTTGTCGACTTTAGTTACATGTTGGTATATAATATATTTTAATGTTTTATTAATGACTACTTCGAAGTCCGTTAGGCGAGTAGAAGTTAGATGACCAAGTTACGTGGAACGTTGTTGATGCGATATTGAAGTTTAGGAGCGCGGGACTGGGGATTGATGCCTCGTACATGCCGTCCGCATTACGAGTTATCCTAGAACGAACTGTCCTTAGGTTTAGAACTAGAGTGGACGCAAATTGCTCTTGGGCAATTTAACACACATTTACTTCCATCTTATCGAGGTAGCGTAACTTGTTCTAGGGTAACTTGCCCCAGCGCAAGACGTATCGTGAACGCAAACCTACAGACCAGGTAGAAGAAATTACCAGCTGTGCTTTAGAGGTGTATAATCATTTTTGCATGATAACTGTCGGGTGGTGTACTGTGTGTGTAATGTGAATGCGTGGCTGTATGGGGTATCTTGCTCTGCGGCACTAATGGAACACAAACAGTGTACTCAATCCCACAATTCACCTCTCCAAACCCGCCCATCAACCACTTCCGTGGGCGGATTTGTGCAAGGCAAAGTACAGCCAAGTTCCTGACGTTATTGACTTTCATGTTTGGAAAGTCACGTGAGTTGGTTAGCTTTTCGTAATTAAAACGACTGTGGAGAGAACATGACGCAACTTTTGTTTGTTATTTTGTTTTCATTTTGAACACAATGAGTAAGGGTAATAGTATCTTATAAGCAGTAGAAGCCGAAGACAAGTGAACAGCTTGCAGGATAAGGTTTCTATCAGTGCTGCGCATTTGCTACGATTAAGTAACATAAACGAAGTATACGCGGAGAGTGAATTAGTAAGGGTGTTGCCGTTCCAGCGGGCGGACAACAACGTAGAATAAAAGCACTAGGCTATTATTGTGAACGTAGGGAACCAATTGGTGCCCTTGATGGTAGGCCCAGCCTACGTAGCTAAGTTACTCGTCGTTCTTGTGACCAATCATGATCCAGAATAAATCGGAACGGTCTAGTCTTTGCTAGCAACTGGTTTGTCTCTTCAGTGACCGCCATTTGTAAGGATTGGCGAGCATACTCGCGCAACACTCACTTTTCACTCGCGAGACTTTGCGAGGACTTGCAAGATCTTGCTTCTCGATCGCGAGAAACTAGACCTGCGGAAGCCTCTCAAGTTACCCGTTTACTCAGTTATTAATCCCTTGTGCTCCATATTTGTCTTTAGGTATAGGGTGTGTAGTGTGGATGCTTAGCTGACCTAAAGCAAGCTGTTCTCATTGGCGGCGCAGCACTGAAATAGGTGGCGGCCATAGCCCTGTGCCCCTATGGTGCGCCGCTCATGGTTCTAAGGCAACTTGTAGTGTGGGTATGGCTTAGTGCTCCGGGACTTAGTTTTAGAAGATCGTAGCCGTGGAGTCGGTTTCAATTACCCTCTCACCGTCGTTACCGGTTTAAAGTCCGCCGAATCTTTCCCGGTTAGCTGCTTTTCTGTTTGCAGCTGCCACGTCGAATATTTGGAAAGGTTTTGAGGAGTCCGGGCGCTTTTTTGATTGGGCACGGTATTAAGACCAGTTGAACCAATTTTTGAAGTCTCTCTATAACTGGGTTTTGATTTACTTTCGATAATATTGTTTTTGTTCCACTAATTCACGTATAGCAGAAACAAGGGAGTACAGGCAGGTCCACTAAGCTACGTTCCCTGTAGAAAAACAAGACACCATTGTAGGCGACTTATGAATGACATGCCGTCATTTTACTAACGGGTAGCTGCTTGCAGAATTCAATATCACTCAATGTAATCTGTAGAAGTTTCACACCGTCAGTGATGATAATTATCACTGAGAATCTGCTCACAATATTGCTCATATTCTGTTTGAAATAACTGAAATCCTTGAAAACGTCAGGTCCATATCGCCGGGGCCGAAATTCTCCTGCATGCTCACCGGTGACCAACATGTGACAACGGGACGCCGCGGAAGTTTCGGTTGGTTTTATTTTGAATTATGGGTACTGTTTGACATCTAAATCCATTTATTTCCACTTTTTGATATTCGTTTTTAGTTGCACAGTTTCAACGTGTTCGTGAGAATCAAGAGTTTTATAGGTGCTTGCTGTCGCCATGTTTTCCAGATTAGGATTTTTATGAGTTGTTCATCTGCTAGTCTCCTGGTAGCGCGTATTCACTCAGTTTATGTGATCATACACCAACATCTTGGCTTTCAAAATTGTCAATACTTATGTTTCTCATTACTTTTCTGATTTACGATCACGTGAATGTATGAATTTATTTTGTTGACAGAGTGACATTTTTCCCGCTTTGCTTTTCTGTAGGTAAAACGAGTCCACGGTTCATGTTTACTGCTTTTAAATCTAACTTTAAATAAGGATTGACTTGAATTGTTTTAAAAAGGTTTGGATTAACTAGCAAAGATGTATGGTAAACGTTTAAATATTTTGGACACTGTGGGCGTGAGGGCGTACTTTTAAGATTATGCAACGTGACGACACTTATCTTAAACACTATTTAATGACAAACAAAACTGTGAGTACAAATGACTTAACAACATTTGCTACTTGAGTGGCTGGTGACTGGGATGGGAGAGTCCCATTAGTTAAATTCCAATTGCATTATTTGAATAAACTTCAGCGTTGATATCAATGTGATTCGACTGAAACTCATGTAAAGACAACAGCGAGAATTGACGATTTTTAATGATATCAGAAATCCAGAACAGATTTTGTTATTTTGTAGCTCTGGTCAAAGCTATTAACTGCAAAACAACTGCACCTTCCAACAATAATACCAAAAAAGATTTTTGTACGTGATACATCGAAACGAACTATGATCTTTGATCCAGATACAAATACCCTCAAAGCCGCATGTCCTTGCTTAATCTTACAACAATCACTGATCAATTTTCCTCAATTTTTCTTACAGAATGCAGGGAAGCGAGGCTTTGGCGATTTTTTGTACCCGGACAAAAGGTCATGGTTCGCTATGATGTATTAAAGACGAAAAATTCGGTTTAATATAAATTTTAGCCGCCTTTTTCGCCAAACTCGGCTCCATCAAGTATAGCTACACTTCAATTTTAAAAAATTTCCTCATGAGTCGCAATAGACATTTTGGCTATTGTTAAATGGAGAGTTAGATTAAATTGTTTTTCGAACTATGTGGATTATATACTGGTTAACAGTGTTCAGAAACGAAATGCTACTGTTAAAATACTTACGCTCAAATCGTTTCGCTATCAGATTAATGCAGAATTACATAATCGGTGTTATCTTAATCTCCCCAGAAATCCCATACGGTAAATGGACAATACTGGTCCCACCCAATCATTTGGCGTATTATTTCTGTTGAAAGACAGAAAATCTGCTCCGAATATAAAAGCATGTTCTGAGCAAGTTGCGTACTTTGAACCCAATGGCAGAATTTTTTTGAATCAGAATCAACTGTGGCGGTAGTCACCAGGTGGCGAGACGGTCTCGCCCTCAAGTTGGCTTACCAGCAACTACCCGCTAACAACTGTCGTGGGCAGTCAGGTACGGTCAAAAGTAGTTCGGCAAAGACACAATTGAATATTTTGCGTGAAAGGGAAGCAGAAGAAATGAAGCCCAGTCAAACTTGGACACTTGGTCTTGCTTTTGATGTCCGCTATTACAAAATGTCATGCGTTTTCGTCTGAAGATTAAAACGTACCTAATGTGATTGCACGTGGAAATAATCAATAAGGTAATACACGCTATTGTTACGTAACGGAAGTAAATGACCGCAGCGCCTGCCGGGTGCAAGTGATACCTGCCCGGTTCAGTAACGCTAGGACCTAGCTAAAAAGCAAGACTTCAGGAGATTACGTGAGATATTGCCATGTATTTTGAATTAGAACACGTGACTTTGACTAGATTTTAGCTAGGTCCTAGCGTAGGTCCTAGCCTTACTGGACGCACGCTTGTTGTTGAATTCTGGCTTCTCGTTTGTTAAGTGCTGGGACATGTTTTTCAAAAAGTTTATTACGGATGATTTAAACCTGTTTAACAGAAAATCTCTGTTTAACTCGAAGACAAAATGAGCAGTCTGTTCGAATACACAGCAGGCACAACGTTTGGAGAAACGCAAATTTAAAGACTAGTTTTTTTTGCAAAGCCTTGACTCTCGCGAAACATTAACGTCGAGAAATCTTCGCTTATGGAACGGAAACAGTGAATTTTGTCCCACAATTCAAAATGCCGACATTACCTACCAATCAGTGACCGCCATTTTGCTAGGATGCGCTAGTAATGATACATTGGTCCCATCGATTGATAGCTATCTCCGATGTCCGCATAAGCAGTTGATTTTTCTTCGGGTCAGTCGTAGCGTTTGGTGATTTTTATGCCAAAACTACCTTGTGCTCTCTACAGTCGTCCGAGTATCGGCTGAAATGGCCATTTTTCAGCAACAAACTTATTGGATCGGCGTCGAATATGGCTTATTATGTGTTGCAAATTCACTGTTCTCAACATTTATGTTTGATAAGGTTACTTTTTTATCCCATACGCGTTGAATCAGTCGAGTGCAATACGGCCATGTGGTGTTGTTTTCCGTATTCACCTCTCGCACTACTTCAACAGAGACCTCTGACATGAATGTTCAAACGGCAATGGACGATATTTCGTAAGTCCGCTCAAAAACAACCGCGACAAAAAACCGTTTGAAATGAAAATTGAAAATTATTGGCGCGTCAAGTAGAAAGTAAGTATCGAATGTAACATTAGCAGGTATTGTTAAAATGTCACGTAGGTGAGGGCAACGAAGCACAAAAAGTTACCACGGGGACGTTCTTTAAGAGTCAAATGGAAATTTGGTGTATGTCACCCAGAAGCATATGAGTTACTGCAGTTGCGTAAATCATGATTACAAATCGACATTCTTACTCAAAGGAACGTCCCAAGCCCGAGGGCAGAGTGTTTTTCTACATTTTGAACTTCGAATTGCGCTGAACAGGTGACAGATCACTTCGACAGTTGTCTGGGAAACCCCCGCCCAGGAACAGCCCTCGAAAATTATCGGTTATCGGATGAATTTACGAGTTAAAGAAGTGGCAGAAATGATGTTTCGTTTGAGTCCTTGTTATCCTCAGTCTGTCAAAAAAATCAGAATTTATGCTCAATCCATCGACTTAGTCTGCTCGTGTTGCAGAAGCCGCAAGCCATAAAATCAATTCTCAATAGATCGAGTTGCATTCTTATACATTTCTCAATATCAACCAAATGGAATTTATGGATGTTCATTGACCAACACATATGGAATGTTCCAGTATTACTTCTTTTTGTTACTTAAGGAGAAGTCGTGCTACTTGATCATTTCTTAACACAGGAAAGATTGTTGTATCGCGCCAAATTTGAAAGGAAGCGAATTGCAACCTTTACAAATATCAGGTTTGCCTGGATATTTCATGATGGGCCTTTGAAACAAGATTGTCTCCAAAAGAGGTCTCAGCGGGTCTATATTTCGAATATAGCTATCAGTCGGTCCGTGGTCTTGCATTTGGGGCGCCCATCGGACATTTGTGGTAGTATTGAATTCGTACGGAGCAAACAAACGTTGGTGCAACTAAAGAACCGTTTTTCTTCAAAACTCCGATTCCAAATTATTAGTATGCCTACTGCTTGGAACGCTACAATAGGCCATATCTCGCGAGAGTACAGCGATATTAAGTTCCACCAGTGTCCAGCCATTCAAATCATTAAGCCATTCGTCAAGAATGGAGCAGGACGCTCACGAAGGCTTAAGGATTTTTAGTAAGTACCATAGTTCAGATGAAAAGATTTCATTTCTTTGATTATGAACTTTCCTGGATGGAAAAAGATTTACATTAGAAGTAACTAACTTTGAATGGCATCAACACTGCGCGCATCTGATATGGCTGCATAAAGATTAATACTCGATTGATAACTACTGTCGTATGTCAAGGTTCCATTGTTGACTTAGACTGACGTCGTGCAGCAGTCAAATTTATCCAAGGGGAACGTTTTTATTTCTGTTCTGTCCTGTCCTGTTGTCGCTATCTTCAAAATACATTTCAAATGACACCAGAAAATGGCTTTCGCTTTTGATTAGCCTGAAACGTTCGCTTAGTTTATAAATACCGTTCAGGAACTGTAACTCCCACGCACCATTATATCACGCTGACTTCCCAAAATTTCCGACAGAGTGTTGTAATTCTGACTTTTCTCTTTTAAAAATAGTGTCACGGACATGAGCTTTCAGTTGGATTGAACTAACCCCTGAAAGTGGAGAGGGATTGTGGGTTCGAGTAGGTGATCTTGGTGATTTGAAATGTGTGGTATACGTCAGAGAAACTTGAACGATATCATAGTCATAATCAGTCATGTACCGTTTCAAGTTTAATTGCGTAGCATTTAATGTTTTATTGGTGACAGAAAACTAAAGGATTTTCCGTTGCGATTAAAGAGTTGGCATCAAGAATTTAGCACAAGGTTCATTTTTTGTCCCAAAGCGTTCTTGTTTCAACCGTTTTTACAACTGATCGTCTGTCACGGTGGCATCTTCGTCAGTAATTAACAGTTCGTTTTTCTTCCAAAAGCACGTGGATTTGAACAAGGCGAACATCTCAGGCCGAAAGTTCTGCGACGCCAAAAGATACACTACAAGGAAACAAGAATGGTTGAACATAATCAGGAAGTCTCCGATGAACTCGTTAAGAATGAACTCTTCGACGACGCTTACCGGACATTGAGAGTAAGCTTCCATAGCATAGCATATGGTTTGTGGTAGTGTACAAAACAAGCATATCGACGAGATGCCGTTGAGGGTGATTACCGTAACTTGCGGGTGTGTTTGATTTTCAATGTCTTGTGAAGCATTGCCGTCTTGAGTGCGGCGGCATATGTCTCGATACGCTTCAGCAGGGTTACAACATTTTTCCCATATCAAGATCACCACACCAGACAAAGTAACGAAAACAAATGGGAAGATGGAGTAAATAACAGCGTGAACCCACGCGATACCATAAAGGATGGGATATGTGTCGTAGTCGTACTGACATTCGTTCTTGTACACAGCGACTGTCCAAAAGTTATGAAGACTGAACCCCGACAGAAGTCCTACAAGACCGAACATGACGCCAAGTGACTTCCTTGGTTTTAGCCACGTCTGTGTCCGCTGGTGATTTGGAAACATCAAGCAGACTATGTTTTCCACCGTTATCACGATGAGCAGAGATGACGACGAAAACTTTGCCGTGCTGTCCAAAAACCGAAAAAAGCGACATTGCGTCACGTTGACACCCGTTAAGTACTGCATGACGCGACTGGCCAGACACGTTACAAGAACAGTACTGTTGAATATTCCAATGCCAATCAAGTACAAATAGGAAGATCTTGCCTTATGACGTTGCCTTCGGACCAGAACAAGGATGCCTAACAGGTTGTTGACTGCACCTATGATTACGAATAACACTCCAAAAATGAGAGTGAAATCTGTCACAAGCTCTCCAAGATACATGTTCTTGCTGTCAAGGACAGTCAGATTTTGTTGCTGGTTCAGGCCCCAAGGACGAGGCAGGTAAGTCAGGTTCTTCATTTTGGCAGCTGTGGTGAAGAACTCTGGAAATGAAATATGGGTCATTACTAGAAGTGCAAATCAACATACGTGTGATAGTGACGTGCTATAAAAGCTTTGAGGAATCCAGTTGGGGTAACAAAATGGCCAAGCTGAATTACGTCGCTAATTCAAGTAAGCGAATTTTTCTGTATTTAGTGTAGTGCTATATTTTATGTCGTATGATTTAAAATTTTAAAAATGTACTTTTTGCAGGGATTGGACCTGGTTATGTATTGGTTTATGCCGCTTCTTATCCATGCTTGTAAATCGTATGCGTTGTTGGAGGACAAAGAGTTTGGCAAGTTACCCGGCGGGACTGTAGCATTCAACGTAACACAGGTCAGATGTGGAAAGTTTCATTGGTAGACTGTTTATGTTATTTATTCTATGACATAGTTTTGACAAAAGTGTAAAGATACACCATGTGGTTTCCTTGCTTCAGATCCGTTGTATTGACAGACATTTTCACAAGTAACCGAGTGTAACAATAAACTTGATTTTTATTACTGTTGCAATGCTTTTGACCTGGTTAGGAATTAGGATACTTGATAAATTCTATTTATAAATAGTATGTTAGGGTAAATGAGAATTCACTCGACGATATTACACATCTTTAGTAACAGTTTGAGTAAATTATGTCTTCTTTGTCTTCTTTTAGTGACATCGTCCTTTGCTTGGTCGACCATCTTGTGGTCTCGAGTGTCATTAGATTGGTTACGTGTAAATTACGTTTATTTGTAAATTGGTTATGTATATGTGGAATTGTCTCTACACTTGCGTTTCACGGTTGTTTAAGCTGTGTACTTTGATTGTGCGTCATTGACGTAATTGTTGTAGGTCTAATTGTAATCTTTTGACTAGACAAAAACTTTTTAGATGGCGAGTTGCAGCCATCATGGTTATTGAGATGTTATTAAAGTGATTAATTATATGTAACTTAATGAAGATCAATGATTGCTGTGCCAGGTGTTGCTTCCTTTCTGGAATCGACACGCTAACATATTCGTTTTTGTCACACAGTTGGGACCGTTCACAATTATGGTCGTGCGCTTTTCCAGAAATCACCCCTCTCTCCACCAAAAACGTACAAGAATGGCAATATTTAAACAAATATATTTGCAGACGCTCTGGTACACGTTGTACCAGACGTGTTCGGGACGCTCAGGTAGGCCCATTGCACTGATCGCCTGGAACCAGTTTAATGATTGATTAATACATAGTTAAAATGGAGCTGAGGAGTTGGAGACCTGACTCAAGGGTCTAGCAGCGAGCCTCAGTGGGACTCGAACCCACGACCTTTAGTATAGGAAGCGGACACATATCCGAATAGGTCACACTGCCTCCTCCATGCGATACGTTTTTGTATCTGTTTAAACAGAAAGAGGCTTTACAGTTCAATGCCAGTATTGGTTTATACAGTGGCGCGGTGTAAAAATAAATTATGGCGACGTTTCTGCTATTGGTTGTTTCGTGGCATTTTTAAAAAGGATGACTTCTGTTATTTGACATCGCCATTTTTATAACGTCAAAAGCGTGCGCTAGCAGTAACTCTCGACACCCTCTCGACCCCCACCCCCACCCCCTCCAAAAAAGCGTTCGGCCTGTACGCTCGTGAAAATGTTTATAGTTGTGAACAGTCCCTAAATGTACATTGAGGGCAGTTTAGTTAATTTGACTATCACGTTGGAACATTCTGTTTCACACAATGATGACTATCAAAGGATTTGATTTTATGCTACGAAGGTCACAGAATGTCGAGTCGTGAAACGAGGCAAATTAACCCTTCTTGTTTTCTGTGGTTAGAATAGAGCTCGTAAGTGTTATTTGTGGCTTACTGAACCACTTCATTTTTATCTTACCCAGTCTTACTTTGAAGTTGGCTGTTTTAGGCTAACCCATGAAGAAACAGGTATAACACTTACATTTTACCTGATTTTTAAGTGCTGTCTTTTCAATATTGCACATGTACCTGTCGATGTACCAATGCAACACCAGCACCAAACCGGACCAAAGACCTTGCTTCGTCGTGTTTACGAGCACTGCATCACTTACAACTCCGGGGCGATTTCAACATGTTACTCAGAACATGATGCCCTGGTTGCACAGAGTGTCTAGAAAACTGAACTATAGAAATTTGGAGCAATGACGTAAAACAGAGGCGTTTGTTAATTGTCCACGCAGTTCCTACGTCACCAAATTCGTTGCAGCTTGAATATCACTGCGCCGACGTCATGAGGGCGCCGATGGCCGACGACAACTGGGCATTGTCGGGAAAATCTAGGACAAACGCATAGCCATCGAAACCTAGCAAGAACTCAGCCTAACGGAACGCTACTCGGGCAGGTCGAAAGACGTTCTGGCAGTTCTTGCCAACAAATGCGCTTCAGCTACTTGTAGTACTCGACTGGCGATATCGTGGCGACAAATATTTTGACCAATGAGAACAGCGATAGGAGTCGCGTATGAGACCTGCAGGATTTGTTCTGGTGTGAGACGTGTCATGTTTTTACAAAGCACGAAGTATTTCTTAATTTAATAACAAAACGACTGTGTTATAAATAACATCAAATAAATTTAATTTCGCGTCTCCATAATGTTAACCAATAGTGCCACAACCAAGCGTTTTTAACTCAAGAAAATAATTTACATCAATCCGCTTGGCGGACGCGCGATCGGTGGATTTCACGATTATAAAATGTCCAGCAAAAATAGAGTCTTAGCCCTAATTAAATTCCAGTTTTCCAGTAATGAAGTTTCCTAGAGCGCACTCGTCCTCTGATGTGTAAAACTGTTTGTTGAGCTCTCTGAACCTGGTCATGTCAATTCTTGTTTCGCTGTTCTGAAATGGAATCAACGTCATATATTTCTCAATGAATTCATCAGGATGATCGAGTAGAATTGCACTGATTAATGTTGTCTTTCTGTCCAATAATCATAAATACCTTCAGACGTTTTCGGCAACTGTTGTTTTGTGCTGTTGCCTTCACATGCGATTGAGAAGTGGCGAGTATTCATCGTACATACTGTGTGCTGCGCCATCTATCAATCGCTGCAGAAGGCAACACTAAACGGCATTCAGCTGTTGCACAAAACGTTTGAAGGTTTGATATTTGTGGCAATTGGATGAAATAAATACAAATTCACCGTTATACCACCTTCAAATGAAAGTAACCACGTGCGTAAAATGTATAGATGTTAGTTAAGGGACATTTCCTGCTTTTAAGCTCCACCAAATATGCAAATTGTAAACCAAGTTTCTCATATAACCGAAATGCATGTAATCTTTTATGCCCTGGTAGAGATAATGTTTCCATTCCGAAACAAGTTATCCATGGCATCGTTAAGTACAAGAGCGTGGTAATGCTAGCAGTTTTCTCAGGGTTGACCATTCTCGCCGAAATTGGGAAGTTTCACGTCAATCGTTGGTGACCGCTTTGTTTTGATGATAGAAGCCGATTACTGTCATGACATGGAACATCTTGAGGCAGAATTTTTAGAATCAATAATCACCAGTTATTTCCATTTCTTATAATGAATATTTTTGGAGAAATTTCATAACGCCATCCCAATTCTTCACAGAATTCAAGGATGGTCGCGTTTTAAGTAATTCACCTGCAAACTAATGGCACGAAATGGCTCACGAGCGTCAAGGGAAATTTCTATGTTTTTGTTTAAGTTAGAGAAGGCTATTACCACATGTCCGTTGAATAAAAATTACCTAACCGTGGTATTATGTTGGTGTTTTGGAAATTTGGCCAATTAATTTATATGTTCCGTGACAAGTAAAATGAAGTAAGAAACGTTAAATAGTTAATAGGCATAATATAAGTAGATTGAAGCCATTGGTAATCCCAAAGCAGCTTATTTTGTGACTTGCACTTTTTGTTGTAGGTATGGAGGAAATGGCGAGTTATTGAATTTAAAACGACATGTGCAGCATAAACACGCCGTCACATCAAAGGGCAAATCTGACGTTTGACCCTTCGTTCGAAAACAGTTCACACGTGAACGCTCGTAAGATGTCTGATCTGCCTCACCGTCGTCTGCCGCCAAATCAGACGGCAGATACCTTCATATGTTCGTGAGAAGCCCACATTACAATGACGTGTTTTCTGGCAAATGAAAGTCGCACGTGATTGGTCACAATATTAGCATTTTGCATATTGTTATGGTAATTGCAAGTTAGACGGCAGATAGGACGCCTTCAATATATTTTAATCGTTTGATTTGTCATCCGATCAGACGTTCTATCTGTCTTCTTATAAGAATTCCACACCTGGACAAGGTAATAAAAGCAGTTTTGCTTTTAGCCCAAACACTGACCCCTTTTTACGTGCGCATGGGAAATATGGAAACTCCCTGGTGTGGAATCTTCGCAGTTGATTCGCTCACGCTCAAACACCTTTTTGTTATCGATTGTTGGGCGATGTTTATGTGAGAATTGTCTGAACATAGGCCTACGTCAGAGTTTAAGTAGAAAATAAATCTGAAACTAAATAAGGCGATCCAAATCCTCCCAAGGATACTATTGTTTCACGAAATGTAGAATATAAATAGGTAAATAAAACAACAAGAATGGATCAACTGAATTTTCGGATATAATAACGTCCTTCGTCAACAGAAATAGAAACAAAGAAAAATCAACACTATATGACAATTGACATTTAAGATGTGGCATAATGAATATGATACATATCTTAAATGTCAATTGTCCTATAGTGTTTGATTTTACTTTATTTCTGTTTCTGTTGACGAAGGACGTTATCATATCCGAAAATTTCAGTTGATCCATTCTTGTTGTTTTATTTATCTACTTATATTTCACAGTTTACGAAATGGTAAGGGATGCTATGGCAACTTACCTCAGAAAATATAAGAAAGGCCCTCCGACATTCTGCTGGAGGAATCCCGAAGTCTGATAACACGTATTCGAATTCTTCAATATCAATATGTCCATCAGCTGAAACAAACTATCATGTAAATCGCTGCTGTTTGGCCTGCACGTATGCACTGGAAAGTAATCTTTGTAAGAGCCCACTGAACCACCACGGTAGCTAATATTGCAATCTCGAACCATTAGAAAGTGACGTAACGGCCCCGTAAGAGGCCTGCAACTTGATTGCTTTTTGTCCGGTGAGTGCAGGTCTCAAAATGAATAGGACTAAACATGCACATATTTCGCTATTTTCGGGATTCTCATAATTTTAAATAACAAATTTAGTGTAGCACTTTTGTAACATTGTGATTGTATTTAGATGTTTTATCATCTAATCTAACATAAAAGTTAGGTTAGACATTTCACGTTCGATAGAAATTAACTTCTCATATACCCGACAGGGGACTCTGGTTTCGTGAAATAACCTGACTTGACATTCATTGAATTGGAGTATGCTGATGGTCATTAAGATATTGTTATTCACAACCTACAATTCCCCAGTATTTGTTCATGGCGTTTTATTATACATTTCAATATCAAGGGCATGGCTAGACATCCTTAACAAACAGGCACTTAACCCCGCGGCCCAATTAAGAATTGTTCTTTTTATCTATATGGGCATTTACATCAATACTGCCTGGTACAAAAAACGTGACTGGACTTTAAAAAAAACAAAAAAAACAACAACAAACACGTGACTCGAGCGAGAATTGTGATTTTGACCACTTACCGCTACGAAATTGATCTCAACGCGTTCCCTACTCAGTGATTACTGGATTTTCAAGGAAATGGCAGTTCGTTATTCCTCGACGCGTAAAATGACATGCCGTGACAAGTCAACTTGTGAAGCTTTTTTTCGAGCGTTTATTCAGAAATAATTTGAGACCAATTTCGTAACGCTAAATGATCTAAATCGACTGCTGATTTTTGTGATAGAAGAGAAGAATTTGTTAGAAGATCCATGAATGAACGCTTGACGTGACATTCACAGCCCTCTTCTGGTACACAGTGAGTTGCAGACGACCGATCAACTACGACACCGTCATCTCTTTTTTATATTACCAGTTTTGAGTTAACATAAGCTTGAACAGCAAAATTTACCTCACCTGTTCGGTCAAATAGATTGAACTTGTACTCAATATACTTTTCCAGCCAGTTGGGTATTTTTTCGTCTTCTTCTTTCACGTCCAATCTTTGCCGGTGATATCTAGTCCACAACGCCAGCTAGAATCAGAGTGAAAAGACAAGCTCTGTAGATGCAAGACACTTGGGAGTCACATCTTCGCTTATATAACGGATGATATTTTTACTTAAGCTTTTCCTCGTAACTCAATATTTTAGCATCACTAACCAATCATTTTAGTCCTGGCATCCATTTTGTTGGCTAGTGTGCACGAATAAGGTACCGAGATTACTCGCCAGATCTGACACGCCTGTCTCCCAAGATTTTGCTTGCTGTTGTGCTTTTACCGTAAGAAACTTGCTGACTGTTCTGGCCTGCTCGATGTGTTAAAAATCGCTTTGTGCCACAGATATAATAAATGCCTATGGCACGAAAAAAAAAAACATCAACGCATACCCACTCGTCTGCTGATACTTTATCATCGAAATTTTCGTCTGCCTTATCTTGAAGCTCCCGCCAAATTTCTCGAAATATGTCCTGCGCATGCTTGTACTTCGGCGTATCCTGCTTCCACCCACTCATCTTACAGACTTTCTAAAATCGGAAACGCACCTTTTTAGCCTTTGGGGAAAATGGGTAAACGATTAGAGCATTCAGATGAACAATTGGTTTTCAGGCTATTGATTGAAGATTTTTTTGGGTGCTCTGTCATCTTGCAGTTTCCATGACACCACTTCACGTTGTTCGCAATGAATGTCATTGATGCTGAGACGTTCCTTGTATTCAACTTGGTCTATGCAATCAAATTAGATATTAGCCAAAACAGCGTTTTGCACCATACCCAGCCTCGTTCCTCGCTGCAAGGAGGAAGTAGAAATGTAGCATGCGGACCAATGTAGCACACAACCCAAGGAATCGAAAGGTTGTATACTTTCATGAGACTGTTTTGTTGAGTACAATAAACGTCTCAATGACTTCGATAGTTGTGAAATTCTATTTAACACTGGGTCACGGTGCATTCCTGTTACTAGTTGCGTCTTCAAACAGCAACATTTCAATTACACAGGAAAATCAGTATCTTCCATTTCAAGACACACTTCCTTTTGCTCACTGACTAAATCGCAACTTAACAACCAAATTAACGAGATTCTTACTCCTACGAAACTCTATAAAGATCCGTGTGAAAGTCATGTCACGTTCGTATGAAACACTTGTCAAATATCCTGAAAAATGATAAGGAGATACCGATGCGGACGCAAAAATGCCACTAGACTGTGCCGCAGCCGTGGTATTCTCAACAGGATAGCATCTGCCAATTTAAGTAGGTAGGGTTGCTTCTTTAAAAGGATACTAAACTCTGTTTGATGATTTTAACAAAACATCGTTCTGTCACATGCTAATGCATCATTGACGTCAATCTTGAGAGGTAAAAGCAGGAATCAACTAAAAAAAATCATACCCCATATTTCACAAAATTTTAAGCGGTGTCGAGGGTTAGAAAGCATTGTTTCGTTTCAGAGAACTGGACCAGAAAATCGTTATTAGTATCTGTTAATAAGCCAAAACCGGGTTTGGTATCCTTTTAAATGGCGCCTCCACAAGAGCCTGTCCCTTTTTGAAGTTGTCCCGTAAAGAGGCGCTGTAGTCATACTTACTTCCCTGGCAATTTCGAAATCTTTCCACTCTAACTGACCATCTTTATTGACGTCTGAAAATAAAACGGTTTCCGATATTATTTTTTTCATTTGGTGCCGGGCGACGATTAACTTAAATCTTATTTTCGTAATGAAATATGCAAGTGTTTAATGATTATTTTTTTATTGATCACGTTTTCTGCACCTGCTGTTGTAAAATAATAAACGTCTTGGCATTACCAGCTTGAAATAATGGGTCCTTATCTATTATGCGAAATAGGTTTAGAAATACAGTTGTTAACGCATCGTCAAATACTACGTGTTCCCACGTTTTTGTTGACATGAATATTCCCACTGTGGAAAGGATGCCGTCTTAGGATATAGACTTTACACGTTTCGGGATGGTAATTAAATTTTCAGTTCTAACACGTTGCCAACATTCGGATGCGACTTAGGAAAAGGGAGATCCGTAATCCTTTGTGATTCCTTCGACTGACTAACCGACATTGAGATAACATGACAAAAGATGGGGAAAAATCACAGCACTTGGTCAAGCATTTCGTGGACTTGGTGCCCCACCGTGATTAAGTCAACCTGATGCTCGATCACGTCGGCCTGCATGGTGGTATACGCGGTCAATTTTGGTACTCCAAATAAGTTCGGAACTTTCACAACATTCCAACATCTTCCCGGAAGCGATGTGGTCACTCTAACCCGGCTGTGGTCATTTTTAGCAACGAGGTCATTAACTGCGACGAGTTGCTTTGAGCTGTTTTGTCACACATTTGTCTCTACCTCGTAGTTGCAGAGAGAACACAATTTGCAAGCGAATTGACATCATCGCTTACAAAACTGGTGTCAGAGACGTTATCACCGCTTCACCACATCTGAGTGGCGACTTAATGATGTGAGCAGTGGCGCCGGGGTGGTCGGTATTAATAAGCGACGAGTTAAAATTATCAAGAGGTTATTATTTTTTAGGACATTATTTTTGGCATTTTCCGTACTCACGATAAGTGTCTGTTCTTATGTGCGCGAGTATATTATGGTTTACGTAGATAAGCGTCTTGTACAAGTTTGTTCTTGATGACTTCGATTCGAGTTACACAAGCCAGTAAAACTACCTTTCGAGTTCAGACTCGGACTTGTAACTTTAATGCATGGGTCGTCGAGTGCAAAATAGGATTAGGCAGCCACGCACGTAAACTATAACGTTTGCATACTCGAGCACAGAATAATAGACACTTGAGTTCGCACAAAAGTAGAATAAAAAAATGTTTAAAAAAGCTTCAATTCTGAGTACAATGAGTAGACCTCGGGCTCAGGTCGACCACTATGTGGACGTGATGGATCACCACGTGCGCCACTACCTCGTTGTTGTGAATTCTTTGTTGTGAATTCTTTCCTTCATTTGCTACCACAAGTTGTCTCCTTTGTGGTCCCTTGGTTACCATACCCTCTTTCCGCAGACTGTGAAACCGGTGACGTCCAGACCTATATTTCACATTTCGTTAACCGATTCGACGCCGATACTTTTGAGACAATTGCAGCCACGACATGAATTCCAGTATTGATATATCTACTATATGCAGACACCTTTGGAAATTAATGGCTATGTTTCACTAATTGCATCCTGTTTAAGGCGACATGCATTCGTGTGTAGCCTTGGGTTCTCAGCGTAGAATGTTATTATTACCACGATCTGTCGATGTGAAGTCAATCAAACTGAATGCGCACAAGGCTTGGATGTGCATTACTGCGAAATGACATCCATTTAATTACAGCAATTTCATGAGTTCTGGACAGGGCTAATTGCTTATGGAATAACCTTTTTACTGCGTAGGTCAGCTACAGAACGTAAGCAAATGGACTACATGGATATATCGATATGAAGCTAGGCATTTATGTACAGGACCAAGTAAATGGACTAAATCGAAATAATACTGTTTTAACTTATTCTTTTTTATTGTATCAACATTTAAATTTTCTAATAAAAATTAACCAAATAAGAGTAGTAAATAAAGTCCCTGTTACTCATGCCAACTTCCGTGAAACCATTTCATCAAAATCGTTTATAACGACGTGACAGCGATTTTTTTTGTGAAAATAGCTTCCTTTTCGGTGTGAATATTGACTTCTAGAAAACCTGAACAACAACTACACGTTTGAACTACATGCCCTTTTACCGTAGAAAAGCAGGGAATTGTGTCTATGACTTTTTTATTTACCCTCAAACAGAGATACAGCCACCTTTACGCCCAAAGTCTTCATTCTTGACGACCAACATCTTCGTTATCAGA
This sequence comes from Phoronis australis, assembly GCA_002633005.1. Lineage (NCBI taxonomy): Eukaryota > Metazoa > Phoronida > Phoronidae > Phoronis > Phoronis australis. The sequence goes on from NMRA01000119.1 coordinate 826,820, forward strand.
AGGAAAAGTTAACAAATCTAAGAATATGCTCCCTCGGCCATAGGACATAAAATAAGTGTTCTTGACAATCTCATTTGAATCGAACCAAAGAGAAACCAAGGCTTAAAGTGCTGGAAGCTCTGAAAATCAAAAGGCTTGAATTGACCGATAAAATTCTGCACGTACTTGAAATTCATTGAAGTCGTTTCCAACAGCTTGTATATTTGATGCATAGATAATGCGTTTCAAATAGTGTTATGAGTGGTAATGAAAACTATATGTAATGTGAGAATATTGAATTTTTGAAAAGAAAAACTTCCCACGCATATGTAGGAAGTCCACAGCGGCAGCCAGCATTTTGGTCTAGGCGAAAACATCTATTGACCTCCAAACGGTCAAATTCATCGTATCAGTACGTATGTCATTTGTTTTGAACTCTGTGTTTCATTATGGAAAATTCTAAACAAACTACTCAGGTACCAAAATCGAACGATCGTTCCAGGTGCAATACTCTGCGAAAAGGCAACAGTCCTCTCGCACGTTCCCTTTTTTATTCACATGACTAACGTTTGCCACGTACCTTTGCACCGCCCTTACTTGACAACAAATTTCAATGCCATGACACCAGGAATTTCCGGTGTATACGCTAAGTTACTGCGCAAACCCGGGTAGAGATCAGTAACGCTAAAATCTAGTCAAAATATCGTGTTCTCATTTAAAATACACGGCAATATTTAACGTTATCTCGCTAAGTCTTGATTTTTAGTGAGGTCTTAGTGTTACTTAACTCTACCCCGGTCTGCTGCAGGAACGCCATTTTTCTTAGGTACCTTTATTTATTCGATATTTCGTAGTTTGTTACTTTCTATTGCTTGTGTAGTCCTACTTAGTTGTTTAACATTGTGGCTTCCAAGTGGCTTGTGTGACTACACCTCAAACTTTTCTTCCTTCATGAAAGTCAGTTCATGGCCACATAGTACTAGACCCTCCAGATACTGAATTCCACAATGTCAGAAATACCCCGTGTGCGATATTTTACGAATCATTGAGGTTACGTTCACAAAGACGTTTCGTAGACGCAATTCACACTCCCGAGTAAAGCTTGTTTTGTCACATGGCTCAGTTGTAATGTATGGCGATATCTCAAAAGGAATTTGCTCTACGCAACGCAGTCCTGGGCTGTGTTCCGTAAACTCAAGAATTTCGTGAAAGAAATGTAGTGATGGGCTTAGGTTTCAATTAAAACCACTATGCTGCTTTATTAATGGCTGACTGGAACTCCCGAGAATACAGTCAGTGTAACCTAAAAATCATATGACGTAACACTACTAAAAGAGGGTGCTACCACAGGAAGATAGTGTGATCAGTTGCTTCGTTTACAGTGCTACAAAAGGTAGCAGGGGCGGATACAGGATTTTGAGTTAGGGTGTAATTAAAAAACAGAGCCTTTAATTTAGTCAAAACAATTGGGGACTTAGTCCTTAAATTAGGGGCGTTTCATGAAAAGATCCCAATTTATTTTCGATAACATTGAGAATTCAACTTTGAGTTCACTATCGATTTGTATCAAAGCCAAAGGTTGACTTAGTAGTGAGTTTAAAATAATATAAGAAAGGACAGTCGGTGTCTTCGTAAGTCCAGAAATACGCAGTACTTAGATTTAGGGAACTCAGTGGCAGCCGGGCACAGTTCCCTGAGGAGATTACCATCAATTTCAACTTCATGTAACTGTGCCGTTGAGGCCGGTGGTATGGAAGTTATTGCTCACTGGATAGCAACGTTTACGTCGCATTATCGTGCGTCACGTAGCTAATGCTCAGCAATGCACGAGACATGCAACAACCAAACTTATCCAGTCCATAAGATCTTTTGTGTGAACTCAAAATAACTGCCTGTTATTATGCGCTCGAGTACATTTATAGTTCACACGGATGATCGTCCAATCCTACTTTGCGGCACTAGATGACCTCACCACTAAAGCTATAATTCTGCGTCTGAACTGAAATCCTGAGTTTTACTGGACTTTAGCTCAAATTTAGGGGTCATAAAGCGCGAACTTGGATTAGACACTCATCTACATATGACATGACATTCTCGAGCAAAAATATAGACTCTTTCCTTGAGTTCGTGTAAAAGTAGTTAATGGAAATGTCAAAACAACTTTGAGTTCGATTTTGAGTATGCGTACAATTAAGGATAGGGAAGGAAAATGTGGGGCCACCTTACTTGGGTGGTGTAGATTCCGCCAGGATTTTGACTGACGGCTTAACTGACCAATCAGAACGCAACATTCTTGACACACCTTCGCCTCCGTTTCCAAGCCGCCATTTTATCCGACAACCGTCACGTTGTCAGTGACTTTTCACAACGAGGCGGAGCTTGCGATAGGTGATGGTCATGGGTAGCTAAGAAATTGCGGTAGCAGGAGTTGAAAATGCTGCTGCGATCTGTAGGGGGAGGGGATAGCTCAGGATATAGGGCTCGGAAAAAACAAAACCAGGCACCGATCAAAAGCATAAAATCGAGAACAACCGAGGGTCATAAATTACAAATGAGAGGGCAATGACTATGCACTTAGCCAACCCCGAATTCGAAACAAATTCTTATACGCTTTTAATATTGCAACTCGCACTGTTAAAGCAAATCAATATCAACACTGCGTCGAGCAACACGGAAAACCTCAACTGACGATTTCCCATAAAAGTGTCTGAATCATGTTCACATTTTTTGAAAACATTAAGTGGCAAAGTAATTTCCTTGGTAACATATCTCATTTCGTTTAACCCAACATTTGACCACATGATTTAAAAAACGATAATTGTTTTCTGGTGAAGCGTATCTTTACCTGATCATTTCCGACTCCGTGGTTCTTATAAAGGAGGGCAAACAAGTAATGAGAACTTTGTGAATATTTTTTTTAAATTAGCAAAAGTCATTAACTGCCAACGATATTATACTGAACCCTGATTCGAACGTTAATAGCTGCGTGCATTCTAAGGCCATCGTACACCACTGACTTATCTACTCAACTGCATTATTGAAATGTAATATAACCTCCTGGATTTCTTGCTGCCTTTAATCTTGCAATACGATAATTGGGAAAACCCAGTTTTGGCCGCAAAAATACGTTTGCTATTCCAACATCATAATGACATATAGAAGCATATTTGTCATTTCATTACACTGGATATTTATTCCGTGTGTAAATTACTATGGTAACATGAACATTTGTGTTTGTTTCAAGTTACAGCATGCAATAAAGTACAAAATTTAGCAGCAATAGTCCTATATATCCACACATAAACTCTCTGTCGACCACTGTAAAATGATTGGGTACATGTACCAAGACTGCCCCCNCACCAAGACTGCCCCCCCCCCCCAAATGTACGCCCATCGGCGCCTACTGATTATAAGCCCATGGGCTTACGTTCGCAGCCAAAATCATAATTTTCAGGCCGGTTTCCCAAACACAACACCATTAAAGAATGTGTTATTCGAACACAAGGCTTTATTCATATTTCAGTCGGTCACCGTTGCATTCAATTGTTTTAGACACCCGTTTTTATCAGCATGATGCCTTTTTTAAGAACGTATATGCAAATAGACACATACTTTCTAAGACCTATTTTATGATGCTTTTTATCTTTATAGCCTCAGTTTACAAAAGTACGACCGGGCCCAACCTGGAGAACCAGAAAAGTGCGCCGAGGGATTCACTATCAAAAATTCCCGGCAGTACAAAATAGTATTTCGTGTTGAATTATTTGAAAGAAAACCATTGTACACCAATTAAACTACTTGTATGGGTACACGGTGTTGTGAAACACTACAAAGCAGCTGTAATCCCGCTTTCCATCACAGAAACCAGCCTCCCGTTCAGTAACGCTAGGACCTCGCTAAACTCGCTGGTTCCCTGGATGCCGCTAGGTGGCCAGTAGCCAGCACGCAGGTATCACTTAATTTTCCTCGGGAATTGTCTTTACCCCGGCGTTTCTGATTGGCTAGCCGAATTCTCAACAATTAAAGCAGCGCTTTACGCAAACAAACTGGCATGAGTGATGGACTGAAGTGTAAATGTGGTCTGTTGTACAGACAAATCGGTGCTTAAAATTTATGTTCAGGAAATGTGAATCCTAGAAATTGTGATTGCGCCTTTTCGGATTGCATCTTTCTACTGTCGATGACGAACTATTTGCTGCGACGCCACTTGCATGAAGGCTAAAAATCGTTCGCAGTCCGCCATTTTTTCACGGTAATGTAAAGCTAACCAATGACTGCTGAGGTTACATCAACCAACTTGAATGCTAAAGCGCATGCCAGTGCGTGATACCTGCGTCCTGGCTGGGCACGCTAGGGAACAGCCAGCTCGCTAAAAAGCAAGACTTCGCGAGATTACGTGAGATATTGCTGTGTATTTTAGATAAGATCACGTGGCTGTGGCTGGATTTTAGCTAGGTCTTAGCGTAGGTCCTAGCGTTACTGAACGCACGCCAGCTTTTTATTTAGATCACTTACCTTTTCGTAATTGGTCTCAAAATTTTCCACTCTAAAAACTGGTGGGGTTTCTGGACTTCGAAATAACTGACAGTTTGTTACTGCTTGAGGTCACACGGCCACACGGCGTTGACTTGTCACGTCGTGTTCCTCAAACAATAACGGACTGTCAGCTCTTTATAAGCCCAGAAATCACTTCTCATAAAAGCAAGTAACAAGTTTGAGACCAATTTTTGTCTAAGTCATACTTTCGCTTTTTGGATTTTGAGCCGAACGTGGGTTGATCCTGGCAGCTGTCGCTTTCGTATTATTCAGCCCGCAAAACGTGTACATAATTGGTCAATGACGAGGTTTCTTTCAAAGGAGTAATAAAACCCGCATGTTCTGCCAAAGAAATCATTGTTGCTTTCGATCACTAACCGTTATCAAATTGGCTTCTTGTTCTTTTCTCATATTAGAAATTATTTCTAGACCTGATAATTCCACAATGTTTCAGATCAGGCTCATTGACTGTTACGCCAGTTTGAACTCTGGGCGTACTCTCAAACAGGAGATGAATGTTACGTGCCGCTCAGAACGGTGGCTTTATCACGACCAGTTTCCCAACGAAAGGCAGAATGGAGAATCTTGACCAAGTACCTTGTCCTGTATTCTACAGCTGCTCACGTTACACACGTGGCCAAAGGTCACGACAGTTCATGAACCAGAAAGTGTATGTCCCTGATGAGTGGTGACTGTCATATTGTGGAAAAAAATTTGTGACTGACGTTGAATCAACTTTTTGTTTAAAAACCCCTTTTGTAATAATTATAAATAACATATAAGAATTAAGAAGAAAGCGTTCAAAAAATCTACAAAGCTGTTGTGGTTGCTCGGCCTAAATGCGGGTAACGAACGTGACCATGGTGATCAGCATCCAAGGCGGTCAAATAAGCCGATTTTTGCTGTTCAGTCCTCTAATTTTCAGCAAACTCTTTGGTCAATACTTGTCACTTAACGTTCATCCAATGAACTCTATATGATAAATCATTTCACCATGTGGTAAATTTGAACGATATACTGAGTCTTGGAGTTGTGGCGGAACACGAGTGAATAAGTGTCCGTATTTGAAGCCAGATGAATCAGGATAATGAAAATTAACCCTTTGTGCCAAAAATGCATAAAGAGCTTTGATAATTCGCTTTTAGTTGTAGTTGTTGATATTAAACATTCTATAATGTCGCAAACCTTTGAGGAAGCATGTGCCAACATAACAGCTTTTAAAGCGGCTATAAACCCATTGACGTTCAGCCCGAGATTTTGGCACTGAACTCACCAACCATCACGAAATAGCTCACTTACGAGTTTCTCGTTAGTCAATGTGACGTCACCGGAAGGGGGGTAAAACCCGTCATATTGTTCTTGTTTTGCCCCGAGTCTTTGCTACACGCGCTAAATCTTACTGGAGTTCTTATGGTGTATTTTACGTTTAAAACGTTAACACAACTTAAGAGGTGGTAGATGGATTGTGGAATAAACTGTGAATGGACGAAGAAAATGTGAACTTGTTATGTTGTGCGAAGGTGTGAAGGGACTGAAATTAGAACTCAACCCGCCTCCCGTTCAGTAACGCTAGGAACTCGCCAAAAAGCAAGACTTCGCGAGATTACGTGAGACATTGCCGTGTATTTTAAATAAGAACACGTGACTTTGACTAGGTTTTAGCTAGGTCCTAGCGTAGGTCCTAGCGTCTACTGAACGCACGCCCAGTCTAGGCCTGAATGCCGCGGGCATACAGGGGCGATAGTGTATCCCCATAAAAAGTAACTCACTTCAAAATACAGCAAATAAAATCAAATAAAACATGCATATGTGCACATGGAGTTATAATTAATACATACCCTGATACTGGGTACAATTTAGTCTACGAATAACTTGAACATATCCATGGAAATCTCGCGGTTCGCTGGAGTTTCTCTCACTTGGCTCCATTTTGAGGAAGTTACGTGACGTCACAGTTAAGTCTCTCGTAATCTCGCGTTATTGTTATGAACTCGCAAAATGACTATTGATCTCAAAGTGCTTCTTAGTCATTATAGTGGTTGACCTAGAAATGACTGTGAGACGTTAGCAGTTGTAGAATATATAGGTCAATGTGCTTGGTCAAGATTCTTCATTCTACCTAGGAACCAGTACCAACGTCGGAAAGGGTGTCTTTTCTGACGAAACAATGCCCTACGAACTTCGAGATTTCAAAACTCTACGAAGGATTCCTTTTTCCAGCTAGACTTCAAAAATCTATACAGAAATGTAATTAATATTATGTTTTAGCTTGACAACGGGAAACCAGGTCCCAAGCTTGTCGCATGAAGATCGGTAGATAGGCGTATCCATTGTTCACTTCAAGTTCGTAAAGATAGGTGATAAACCATACCACGCGCTTACGCTCGTCGCATTGATCTCGCAAGTTAAACAATGCCTTGCGACCTCCATACGACTTTATTTGGCATAGCTTCTCGTCTTGTGTTGTTTCGAGCTAAAATAGTTTACAATTCAGCTTTCCAAGAGTCCTTACGAAATGGTTAGGTTAACGGGATTAAACCCTTACAAAAGGATGATATCTCAAAATCTTATGAAAGGGTGACTTTTTCGTGAAAGTTCCATACAATAGAGTTTTTTTTTCTACACCACTTTCTTCCTTTATGACAACTTCGTACGCTCAATTTTGGAGCCGATGACGTCAGTAAAAATTGAGTGATTTGGAATGATAGTCCTGTTTTCATGAAGTCCCCCTGGGGTCAGTATTCATGCCGTTGGTTAGCATTCGATACAAACAAAAGCAAGACTTTAAGTCATTACAATGGCACACTATTACTATCGCCTATAACAAGAGATCCCAGGAATAGTTTGAAAGTTTCTGTGCCCAAACACCCCTGCAGTATTCACCTAATGATAGCATAAATTCAATATAAAGCGCTGTTTTCTCCGTTTACCCAATTAGACCAATTTCTATTTTATTGTCGGGTCTCCATAAAGAGCAAAGTAAAAATCGGCTTGTTAACTCAACCTGATTGTCTATCACTATACTGCGCACGCGCTGCGCAAGCCTAACGCTAAACCATGGACTCGTGTATTCGAAAACTGACCAATCACATAGCATATTCGAAGCGTAGCACACGATTGGTCAATTTCCGAGTCATGTTTTGAGCAAAATTCAAAATATTTGATTCAAGATTGAAGCTTTTCTAGTCTTGGTAGTCATTAAGTTTGTGTGATATTGTCTATACTTGAGTAACATTTCCTAACATTGAATTTTGAACAAATTGTGCTTTGATAATCGTAACAAGGAACGGTCAAGTAATCTTAGTAGTTTTATTTACATTAGAATGTGCGAAAACGAGTATGCGCTGCACTGGAGGGTGTAGATAGCCCTAAAATATAATTCGGGGTGTTAGAATAAGTATTGAATAAGTAATTAGCACAGTTTCATTTAAGTTGCCCAAAATTTGTGCATATGTACTTTTAAACCATGGGCTCATATTTGTTTACATATATTTTTGACGTCAAGATCTATATTAGATGATGTTTACTACTTTGGCTCTGGGGTCAAAGCACTCTAAAGATTCTAGAAATTTCCGAGAGCAAATCGTAACAGCCAATGATGTGATTAGATCAGATCATGTGTTTTTTATTAGTCAATCGTTAAGTAAGTACATTATTATAGTTTAGGCAGAAGTCTTGAAAATACTCAGATGGGATTAAGTAGTTGAAGCTAGAAGACTTGCTACAATGTACATAAGAAATTGTGCAACAGAGCCATCTCGTGGAATATTCTAAAGAAGATCTTGGCAAGGGCAAGGGTCAACGAACAGGAAGTTAACTAAGAGCTTGTCACTTGCATCGTGGGTAAGTAGTGGATACTGACTATACGTGTTGCGTCACGAGAAACTGTGACCACCAAGAGGAATCGTGGGTAGAAGATATTGCCTACAAGTTTTGCGTCACGAAGGACTGTGACCAGCAAGTACACTGTCGCCGTACAGTGTGTGTTTGTGTTAGTTTGAAGATTCACCAACAGGACTGCCATCCAAGATGTGTCGAGTCCTCCAGCTTGGATAGCAGATAAGACGTTTGTTTATTTATAGTTGATTGATTGAAGTAATCCTTACAGAGGGCGCTAGCGTAGTTACTCTTCTTCATAGTTAGATTACTTAATTAACAACAGGTTTCACTTCTCTTAATTAGTGGTTATCATACAACAAATTGATTACTGGATTTAATCATTCTCTCTTCATCTACACACAATCTCAAAGCATAGCTACCTTTTAAACAAGCCCACAGTCATCATCTGACACGGGGTTTTACCGAAATTACTGTATTTCATACACTCGAGATACGGTTCATCTAATTATCCTTAGAATAGGTCACTCGCGGGATAAAATCTCCATTTTGTAACAACCCGAATAAGGCCTCCAAGTGGAAAATGAGCATGAAATCTTACAAACCTCAAATCCCGTTGTGCTGTATTAGGTTTGTTAGCACCACGGTGCCAAGAGATGTGGGACAAAAATACACCTTGTACTTTTCTCGCAAATTCCTATTTCCAAAACTTTTTTTAACTGATTACAAGGACCTTGCTCGGCTGAGCGATGATTTGCCTTAAAATGTTAAAATTGCTTTATAGATTTTTGTTTTGTTCCTTTCCTTGTAAACTAGGACAAAACTGTACGATGGTTAAGTGCCCTTCTGGTATTGCCGTGCGTACGAGTATATTAGCTATCGCTACTTAGCCTCGAGTTTGTTAACGACAGCGCGGAGTTGTAATTAAGTGGTTCTTTTGTAGCAACAATTGGCGCATTTCCCATGGACGGAAGATTGAAGAACACTTGAATTAAATTATATCTATACACGCACGTTGAATGTTCAACTTACTCATACGCAAGTATGGTATAGAAAAGTGCGATATGGTAATTTAATTTCAGAACTTGTTTGGTGATTCATGTTCATGCATTTTACCATACGTTTGATATTTTTATACGAGATTTGCCAAATAAGCGTTTTTATGTGTTTGCATCTATTTCGCCGATGAAGCAAAAAATCATTGCGCATGCGCAATGTAAATCCGACTAGTCATCTCAAGCTACTTTCCGTACTGTAAGAGTGAGACACTCGCGAGACACAAGTTCAGGAGAGATTGGACTATGGAACGGAACCGTGAATTTTCTCTTATGACTCATAATTACAGCCCTGTCGACCATTTCAATGGTGGCCATTTCCCTAGTCTACATGCAAAATGGCATGTTTACTGGCAAAACATTCACCTTTCACTTACGTAATTTTAGTGATCTTGCTTTTCTCGCAAGTTACTTGCTCTACAGAATTCGCCTCAGGTAGCATTAAAAAATTACATCAAAACGTAACATGTCTTTTCAGGGAGTAGCTGACTGTAAAGTTACAGTCGAATACGGGAGTCGTTGTTACGATCATTTGGAAATTGAAAAACTTTCGCGCCTAAGCACAGTGAATGATATGCATGTCAGATTTCAAACCGGTTAGATAATTAAGAAAACCGTCGCTGCAAACACCCGGCGGCAAATCAATGAGTATCGAGTGCCCAGTGGAGTTAAAAGTCAATTCTATTTCGTGAATCTATTTTCATGCGCATAGCAGCGTGTTTATTTTAACGTGTTCGACAGTCAAGGGTTAGAAGAATGCACGCTTTCATGGAATGGTACATACAGCGTTCGAAATACACGCTGGTCCGGTGGCCCGGGGCCAGTGTATTTGCTCCAGAGCCAGTAGACTTTCACATATAGGCCCTATATGGATTTGGTCTCATATTTCATTAACTGGCCCGGCGGGCCAACACATTCATTTGCTGAAGCATGGGCGGCGCAGCACTGAAAAAGTGGGGGCTGTAGCCCCCCTCCCGAGTCCCCTATGGTGCGTCGCCCATGTGAAGGTCGAACACTGGGTATATATAATAGTTGAAAATTTAACGATCTGTAGCTATGCAGTTACCAAGGACGTTGACTTTGTTACAGTTACTTAAAAGTTTGGCATATGAACCTATAAGCTCAGCAAGCCAGAAACATCAGTTGTTCTTGGCGCATATGTGAGAACATTTTTGTATCAACTGATTGCAATCAGAAAAGCTTCTTCGATGAGCCGCGGGTAGTTAAAAGCCGTGTACCAATAAGCAATCTAGATAAACTGTTATTGGACATATAATACACTGGATTTAATCAAAATAATGGAGATTGGCTGAAGGGTTTGTTCGTTGTAATTTACTCTGCCGAGTAAAAACATTTTCTCCCTGTTTTATGCCAGCACAGTATTAACGGTAATATGATAATAAGTATTATTTGCAGCCTACATCATCGAATGGGCGATGGGGACATTTACACATAGAATAGGATTAATGTATTCACTCGTCTTGAGCAAGCACTTCAAATGTTTCCAAAGTAGGGAAGTCAAAAAGGACGGGCTGAGTTCTATTCTCACTTCAAGGCTGATGTTCATGGCCCAGAATATCGAGAACATTCGTTTTTTCAATTCGCAGAATATGATTAACCAGGGAAAATTGACAACATTTGGATAACTTCAAAACATCGTATCTCAAAAATGGCATGTCGGACTTGAATTGAAATGTTCAGATGCTTATATTGCAGGTGTTGCTGAACAAACACGACAATGACTTCTGCCGATTCGGGCATCCTCAGAGTCTTCACATAATTTCGGAACAACACACGTTCGTATGTTGGCTCACAGCGAAATAACTTATCAACACTCATTGGAATACACACAGCGTGTGTTGTTCCGAACTTATGACAGGGGTGAAGAAGCAAGAACCGACAAAAGCCAATGCTGTGTTCAATAGCACTCGAATTAGAGAAATTGTACTGGTAACTTACACCTACTGTTATTTATGCACTGTTTTTAAAAGAGTGGTTTTTAATCATAAAAGTAACGGTTTCGACAGCACATTTTTCAAAAGTGATCACATTGAAATTTTATGATTGTTTTATAGTTTTCGTCAAGTATAAAACACAAGAAGAATTTGCCCGTGTAAATAATAAAGGTGATGTTTTAACAGCATTAGTAACAGGACTTCAGTGTCTTCTTAAAACAAAGTGTGAAGCCTGGTTTAGTTGACAGCATCGACACATGTCATTCATATTTTGATTCAAAACACCGGTGCTGTCTTCCAGTTCGAGAATTATGATTTAGGAATGTGTAGAGTTAACTCATCAGATGCTGCTTTGTATTTAATGGTTAGCATTGAGTTGCTTTTCATCCAGCTCATTAACACATGTCTTCTTTTCTAATTTTAAAGAGAGGTGTTAACTAATGTCACATTACAGTTCACGCACTTACAATTACAAATTTCTTGATCCACGATGTCATTTTTGAGTTTCAGAGAATATTCCAGCAGATATTTGTTCTTTTCTCAGTTACATCTGTTCTTCCCATGGTCTCTAACAATTTCCTCTTTCATTCTTAAATGCCGGTTAAATCTAATCGAAGCACAGCATAAAAAATTAGTCTAATTCTTAAAAAGATTGCGAGATCAAAAACATGTAAGATGAGACGATGTAATCATTTGCTATGAAATCATTTCATACAAGCCACCCAAGACACTGAAAAACACAACAAGAGTGACTACAGTAAGTGAGAGTGTGGCAAAAATGCTCAATAAAGTAGGTGACAGGTTGCTTCCGCTTAAAAATACCCAGTGTCGGCTTTTTCAACATAAAACATAGCATACCAGGTCAGAGCAAAAATTTCACGTTGATTTCAAGGCAACAGGAACGTGACATATATTCCATTAGGTCTTTTGTTATTTATATTCTAAAGCACCTTAGGAATTCTTTCATATGAATATTTTTGCGTCTTGAATTTTCCAAAAGCTAAGCATTTCTTTACACACACTGGACAGCATTTGTTTTATTTACATTTTACAATGTGGTCCAGCTGCCTGATTTTAATAAGTTGAATTCTACTAAGAATAACTAGATGACATTGTGAACTGTAACTTTTCTGCAAATACTTTTGAAATTGAAAAAGTCCAGTGCATCTAGCTTGAATCTGTAGCAACTTCTTTACTTAATTTTAAAGCTGTTTTTGAAATATTTAATCGTTTTAAGGTTCTTAGGTGTGAGATACATTTTATCTGCTGCAAGCTTAGAAAGTAAAGAGACCTAAGGTTATCATATTGGCTGAAATTTTGTAATTTCATGGGTGTGACGGACGTATGGGACAGACGTACAATTTTGCCGTACGCCTGTCACGCAGTTTCTGAATAATCCTTGAGATCTAAAATTTTGGTATTGAGTAACAAGTTAAAAGAATCTGAAATTATTTTAATTTTGGATGAAAACTTTTAACGAAACTAAACTTTTTAGCACTTTTTTGTGACGGACGTACGGCACCATGATAACCAGGAGTTGGCCTTTGACCCCAAGAGGTCAATGATGTGCCAAAGTTGAAATGTAACACACATTAAAATCGAGCAATTTTTAGGGTCAAGTGAACCCAAATATGGGTCTATTTAGGCAGAAAATTGAAAGTCATATGACAGTCAAATATGGGCCCTAAAATTAAAGAGACTGATCTTTCAGATGAGACCAGAAATGTTAGTGTAGTCACAATTTAAATTTTTGCCTCAAGGTTGCCCTTTTCACGGAATTGCCCATGTATCACTTTTCTAAATTTAGTTCTGACGTAATTTTTGTGCGGAAAGCTGCATAAAGTGTGCGAATCTTTGTCTCAGGATAAATATCGTGTTCTGAGATATTGTACCTACTTGTGTTCTGGCGGGGACGACAGCTTCTCGATAGAATATGTAAGAAAGAGATTTTTAAGAGAAGAGATAGAAAATATTGGGCGACCAAGGAGGACAGGCGCGGCTCCGATCTCCGGGTTTGAGGAAATTCCTTCTCGAACTGTTGCTTTGATGGGCTTGTGAAGTTGTGTTGTTGCGAGATTCAACGGCAAGTTTCAAGCGACGTGTTTTTTCAGCTGCGAACCAGCGTCTTTAATATTTTGCTCATGCCATGATGTCACACTTTATCAAGCAAACCTCTCGTCGTATTGTGTTGAAGATCGTTAACAATTATTACGATTTAATTCTTGAAGTCACCAGAGTCATGGGGTAACTTTTATGAGCAAGTGATTGATAACTACGTCTCTCTGAGGTTAGAAAATCGCTGACAAGAATAAAGACTATCCTTGCACATTTGATGTATGTTTGCATTTGTATTGTTGGCTTTTAGGTGATGACAACTAAATATTTATTGGAAAAATACTGGTTATATTTGTGCGAACGAATTTAAATTCTGAACCATCCGCTGGGCAGCTTATATAAAACGGGGCGAAAGAACACAGCACGTAAAAAGACACCGCTTACTGTGCTGGGCAATGCTATGGTGCAAACAAGTATTTTCGTAATCAGACAAACGATGGCCAGCAACCTGAAATTTAAATGTTGCTAAATGCTGTGACTGTCAGTTTCTATAGCTTGTGAGCTGTAGTTGCAAGCTCGGCACAACCCGGCGGTACTCAACCACCTTTTCGACAGGGGGTGCAGCTGTAAAATCAAACTACCAACCCACTTGAGAGTGGGCTTCAAAAATGGGACACATTCATAGGAATTGCTCTTAAAAAAGCCACCCTTTGATAAGATGTGTTCCAGAAACGCCACCATTTTGAAGGGGCTAATTCCATAAAACCTAAAAGTTTCTAAGGCGTTCTTGAACTGCTTAATTTCCAACCCATTAAGTCTGAAACGGTATCACAAGAAGACTACCATGTTGGCAAGCGTACATCATTTGCCATAAAAGTTTTTAGATTTCATTTAGTAATTAATAATTCTTTATGTAGATTTGTGAAGTTGCAAAAAATAACATTGTGTAAAGTTCCAAATTCCCAAAGTGAATTCTTGAGCAGAGACCTATGTCGAAAAAGATACCCTTTCGCACGGGAATATTATCAGAAAAGGCACTGGTCGAGAAAAAGTCCCCCTACTGAGCGGCAAGTCTCGTATAAATGCTTGGGAAAACCCTCCCCCGAGCGGATAGGTGGTCTCACGAGTTCAATACCTTTGATTTGATTTGATTCGATTTGATTTGCGATATGCTTTGATTCGTGTCGTCGATATAAAGTAGCTTAGCTGGCAGTATACATGTATAGTGAGACCGTAGTCACGGCCTATTTGCGCTACCTGGAAAAAATATTTGGAGTAGGCCAAGTTTGGCGGTAGTTTTGAAGTAGACATTACTGGTAAGTTCATTGAATCTTGGTTGATTGCATTTGTGAACGTGTTAAGAATAAGAAATGTCTACTAGTTCGCCTGTAGATTCATTTTGTTCAAGATAGCAACCCCTATATCAATGTTGCCTTTCAGTGTAGCGACTGAAAATTCTGCTGTGATTCAGGTGAAACAACCCAGATTTTCAAAAAAAAAATCTAGTTAGATACTAACATTTTGGAACCACATTTTGGATTCTGCAAGAAATTTGTTTTCAGAATTTTGTACTCACTGACGTCTAGTGCTAACAGGGAAGTGATGGTTTTTGGCTGAAAACTGTCGAGTTTGCGTTTTGACGCCGTTTTTCGGACCCTCGCCTCCTTTTTCGGTGGAAGTAAATGGGTAAAAAATACACAATACAGTTCCTGTGGTCTTGCGTAGCAGTTTGGATGTGAAGAGACTCACAATTTTTCATTTTGTTGATAACAGTTTTCGGTAGAGTGGAGGATAGACATCAACTCTAGTGACGTGTGTACTGCCAGGTAAACTTCGGTGAGAACTGTACAGCGCCTCGTTAGCTGAACGACGTGACTAGACCGGGATTAACCTAGTACATTCAGGTGTTTTAAAAACGTAGTCTGTCGACGCCAGCCGGTGACTGCATGTGCCACGGAAACAAAACAAGTGCAAGAATTTGGTCTCACTGTTTTAGAATGGTCTTGGCAAGATGATCGTTGACCTTAGACAGCACTATCTGAACTGCTCTGATATGGGACTGTGTATCTTTTCCTCGAAGTAAAGAACCAGTCAACTCACAAATCACATCCCTGTTGTCAAGGAAGGCAGTATTTCAATGCACGGTTTTACTTGAAATGACTATACAAACAGCCCACAATTCACCCAATGCTTATATATAGACAATGAATAGATATGAGATAATGATAAAAGCTACATTTCGTCTTGTTTGGCAAGCTAAAAATGAAAATCGAGTGATAGGATTCTATTTCTGTTTCCAACAAGAAAATCTAAGCCATCGGCGACTCAAGAAAACGCTTTAGAGTTTATAGAGTTTGGCTAAGTCTGAAATAGTGGATTAAAAAATGGCGCATGCGCGCATTATCTCTGATTGAGTTGTTGGATCATTCGGTAGAAATTCAAGATCGTGTGAGTGTGGTTGTATTGTTTTTGAGCCTCAGAGCGCTCCCAATAAAGACTGAGCATTGCCAGCTAAACAGTGCAAAAATGCAGCTTTAACTTTTACAAAAAAAACACGTATATCCCGTTAATGAGTTAATATTAGTCTGTCACCGTGGTCTAATGAGTGTGAAATTGCGTGCCAATACTCTGTCTCTTATTTTGCGTGTTTTATTTGAGCCATCACTTAAATTTACTGGCTGCGAGAATCTTCTTCGCTTCGAAACACCACGTTTGTGAAGTAATAATACTTAATTCTTTTTAATGGCATTTTTCCAAGCCATGTCGTCAAGTAATCCCGTCCCGCCGTTCCGTTTCAAAGGTATCCAAATCAATTTGGACCCCCCCTCTTTCCACCTCCCCCTATAGCCGCTCCCTCCCTCCTCCCTCCTTCCCTTTCTCCCTCCCTCCCTCCCTCCCTTCCTCTCGCGAAATTAATGAACTGAAGTTATTGTAAAACAATGAGACTACGGATAGTCCTCAAATCATCAATCAGGCTTAGTAGGTTTCTTTGTCAGACTGCGAAAAGCTGTGTAACGTTTGATTGTCTCGGTTGAATAAACTGTTGCAACAGCTGATCAGACTGTAAACACTTATAACCCTGTAGGCCTACGGTTAAATGTCTTTCATCGATTACGGCTGATCAAATCATTGCATTAATTAGGTTTACCTGAAGGCAGTGAGGAAGCCGGGCCAGTTATGCTGCGCCATGTTTAACGCTTTGGATCTTTTTTGTTTTTTGTTGTTTTTCAACACGAGGGGTTATCTTTCCTAATTACACATGACAAGTAGGATGAAGTAGAAAACGTAAAATTGCCACCAGATAAGTTGATAATATTTAAAACCTTCAAAAGAAGCCTTGTCTTTTGTAAAAAGCATTCTCCCCTCTATCTTTTGTACAGGGGCTTACATTGTGTAAGTACCGTTATATATGAAGTTAGCTTTGAATTTTATGTCATTTTTGCACAATGAACGTCATTGCTTTTTTTTGATCGGGTGTGGCAAAGAATGGGAATGAAAAGTGGACACCAGAAGCCATGTAGCGAACGAAGCCCGTTGTAATTTACGTATGCTAATGTGTTGCCTCAAAATTAGCGGTAGCAATCACTGTATAAATATTATTCTACTTAAGAATATTAATAAGGGTGGAGTATATTAAAATAAGCTGGTTGACACGCTGGTTTTATGATAATCTAAACTGTTACAAGGTCGACAACTCTCGTTGTGTTGCATAAGCCCGCAGGAAAACACAAGGGAACACGAGTATCTAACACATGTAGTTCGTACCGTACTTATGTGAGAAGCATTCTATTCCAGGATATCGATCCAAATAATGGCAAGGTCACCAAATTAAAACTAATATACACATGTTAATTTGCAAAACATACAAATTGTAGATTTCTGAGTTCCTGAGCTGACATTTGGGTATAGTCTGCCTTGTGCATTGAATGGGCTATTACAAAGTTGTCAAATATCAGGTTAACTTGGACGTATTTCAATGTTAACTTGCGTTCCGTTGGTCCTAATTAGTAACAGCGCAACCAGCATTAGCGAAATGTTGTAGATGGTGTGACTGAGCAAACCAACTCAGGAGAGATTATCACAATTTCAGCGAAATGGACAACTCGATGTTTACCTGAGGTTGTTCATAAAGAAAGATATCTCTCACATCTAAAGTGACTGAGAGCCAAAAGCCTTCTCAGCATAGTGATGGCGTTTGAGGGCTAAGGATCCAACGTGACTGCCTACCAAGAACTCCGTAGAAGCGGGAACTTCGTGGAAACGCTAGAGATATGTCATGAATTACAAGCAGAGGCTCTGCACGTGATCACGCTAGCTTCCGCTGCGAGATTCTTAGAGCTCACTCCTGGGTTGCATGAAACAGTTCCAGATAGGGACTCGACTATGTTCTTTAAATTTCACCGCATTTGTGGACTTGTGAAAACACTGATTGAACATTCTAATGCTCTTTTGTTTTTGTNCAGTGCTGTTCCCTTGGCCCTTATTATTATAATTATGGCCAAGCCAGCTTCAAGCCTTGTTTGATCGACAACAACCTACAACTAACTACGTCACATAAGGGCCAAGGGGACTGTAATTAAATTTAAAGCACTATTTACCGCAATCTCTGAAAACTAGAAATTAAAATTAAAATGACCATGAATCGCAATCTTTGAAAACCGTTGTTTTGCTTCATGTTTTGGTACGAAACCTTTACTTTTTTGCTTTTTGTGCTGATACAGCGAGTTAGCGTTGGAACGTGATGAAGGAATGGTTCAAATGGAGGTCATCGATTGCTTCAACGGAAGGATCCGTCGCTGCTTTGACATTTTCGATTTAAGTCTTGACCTAATTAGAGATGTGTGCTTTCCCCTCAAGACCTCTATGCGGGGGTGAGTTACCCAGAACACGAACCTTGCGAATACTCAAGATGACGCAAAAAGTTGCAGGATATCGCTCTGAATTACAACCGAAGCGCGTGATCACACTACCTTCATTCGTCATATCCATGCGTCAACCGAAGTCAACCCCGATTGTATTCGGCAAAATTTCACCATTTTGGCTACAATATAGGAGGCAAATGAAATTTTAAGTTATTTATGATAAGTAGCCCTAAAGAAATGCTACGCTAATTTCAAGTTATATACAGTTCCTAACAACAAACATTTTTTCTCTAACTGTGGGCATTATAATAATATTAGTCTTTGAATGAAATATGGTATGAAATATGACATAAAAGATAATTACAATAGCTGACTGTTCATTTTGGCGCTCTCTAGAGTAATGAGAGCGCGATCGACTTCCGCTTGATCCCTACGGCTTGGGGTGACAAAAACTAAATTACTACATAGCGGTTCGTTAATGTAAGAACAGAGGAACAACTCCCATTGCCAGTCCCTCCCATTGTTCCGTTTAGTTAAGTTCGCTAATTCATTTTGGCTTTTTGACATCGGCTGGCATCGAAATTCTCCCGCTTTATCAGTCAAAATTACTGATTTCGCAGGGCGCGGACTCTTCTTCGCAGCGGGAAATATTTTTGAACATAATGTCCTTCATCCATGGATATTTCATAAGGTTTTCCTTTTTCTGTGAGCCATCAGCGCACCCCGGCATTGTGATAACTTTTTATACCAGTAGGTTGAGACATGCTGTCTCCATTACATAGGTTCTGTAGGTGGCGCTCAATGGATGTTCACCACCAAAGACCTGATCGCCGTCTGGCGGGAAAGTGATTTTCAATATGGCGAGGCTATTTGAATGATCAGCTATTATTCTAGTCCGAGATTGTATATTATTCCAAGGTAATGTAATTGTTATAGAACGGATCTGAAGTATTTGCACTATACACTGCAACCTCTTTGGAGAAGTGAAACACCAGCACGCTCGCGCGTGCCTGTCGTTATGCAGTGATACTCATTTGGATTCCCTTGTAATTACTGATCAATGACATAGTTATTAGCAACTGCGTTAAAATATAACCCAATTCATATGCTTGAAAACCACCTAGCTTATAAATTAATATCAGCTCTGGGCAAACAATGGTGAATGAGCCATTTTGCAAAGCGGAATCTTAGGATGGGTTTGCCTTTTCTAATGGCGTGTTACATCTTGCAAGCGGTCTTTGGACAACTGCCAATGACTTATCCCGCACTGCGCTTTCTCCAACGCATCTTTCGTGGTGAGAAACGGACTCAGAACTTTTCCAACCATTCTGGTCCCTGATTGATTTGCTGTTCAGCTGACCAAAGAGCTTCTCATTCAAGTTTTTAGCTTTGGTCAAGAGTTGAAGATTGCATGACAGTAATGCGCAGCCACTTGTTTCCAGGACGTTTTCTGTCATGAAGTCGAAAGAGCGCATTTGCAAATTAGGTTCTTGACTTAGACTAGTTCCTACAAAGATTAGACTGTTCCAATCATATCTGGCTCATGTTGTAAAAATGACGTCAAGTAACAAAACAACTAAGATCGCCTGCCCCAGATTGGTCCCAGCTACACAGCAATTGCCTCTTAATTTTTTAATTCACCGTTAATGTTCGGGTGATAACACATTGATTCATAGCCTCAGTTTCCGTTTGTAATGCCCTGGTGCGAGTTCGTACATATAGCAAATGCGCAGCGCAGATGTAAACCTTGTCCTACGTATTGTACACATGCGTGTTTTATGCATTTTCTGTTGAAACGAGGCCACTTCTGTCTGCGCATATGTATGTGGATGTTTAGTCGTGACGTGTTTGGCATTAGTATGACATAATATGAGCCCTCAAATGGGAACTGGAATACACAGTAGCATTACATTATAGATATTTCTGCAAATATTGGATATTTTATCAATTCAGTCCTTGAAACTTTTACAAAGTTGTGTTTCAAATTAATCGGTGTGCGCCAACGACGGTTGCACCCATTTCATGCTCCCGGGAAGTTGAGAAGGATCACGACTGACCAGATCCACAGCATGGTATTAATTTTGGGTTAGTAGTAATTTAAAGCGCTATGTAAAATCTAACCTGATTATTATTGCTTTTCATTTTTGCCTTTCGATTGTTGTGACATAATGACGTCTTAGGCCTACCAAGCAATCTCATAAACTCAATGTAACAGAGAACATACAGAGCTAATTAAGTTAAGATGACGTCATAAACTTCAAGTTAGTATTAGTAAAGCTTCACTTTGGAGTCATCTCTGAACTATATCCGGGCCCGGTCTCGAAATGGAACTCGAAATTAGCATTGGCATTTTCTACTCTACTTTTGGGCGAACTCAAGATAAGTGTCTATTATTCTATGCTCAAGTACACAATAGCTTACGTAGATAATTTATTGTCCTTAGTTCACAGTTTGTAAACCCAATCTTAAAGCAATAAGTTCGAGTTTGAACTCGAAATTTCGAGTCTTTACTCAAGTTTGTAGCACGAATATAAGGGTCTTCAAGGGGAAACTTGAACTAGAAACTCCTATGCATAAACTATAATGTATTCGAGCACAGTCTGATAACCAATTATCTTAAGTTCGCACAAAAGGAGCAGAGAAATTGCCAAAAATAGTTTCGAGTTCGTTTCGAGTACAAAGATTAGAGACCGGGCCCCGATCATGGTGTTATTCTGACAAATAACCATAGCAAAGGTCTGTATTCAAAACATAAATCATTTGGCATTTGAAGATGGCGCTGCACCGTGGCTTTAAGTCTTTTGCAGTCCATGGACCTGACTATTTGAAAATTAAGTTAATTAGAAGCGTTCTTGTTCACTTTGTAATCATACGCTAAAATTAAGTTTATCCTGATGAATTTCGCTTTGTGTGTATAACACAGGCGTCGTGACAATAACGCGTCTTCCGATTGTGTTATCACCTTCAAATGTTTGCGAGTTTGCTTGAGCATGAGAGGTCTTTTGTGTTGTTAGAATGGATGCCGAGATGTAAAAAAGCAGAAAAAAATATGTATCAACTTCCACACTTGTTTGCATGTGGTAAACATCACTATCTAATCATTTCATTAAATTGGACATGTTGTGCATGACACTACCAACGTACTCATCTGGCAAAATTTCAGCAGGAGTTTTCAAACATTCTACCAAGCCATTCGAGGCATAAATAGGTTTAGTTTTATTGCCAGGGTGCGTATTTTAGACAGCAACGATGCAGCAGCAGAAAGATCGAGCTCCAAAACGGAACAAATTTTGAGCAAAACTTTAATTAAAGGGAATTGCATGATTGCACACAATCTGCTCTTTTATTGCCTTGCTCAGCTTTATGGAAGCTCTTTTATTGATTCGTTTGGCTATCCTCGACAATACAACGTTGATGAATTGTCAAGGAGTTTATAAAAATAAAGGACAAATTGAAACTACTCAGGGCTCTTCGGTGCAATTAAAAGTCAAACAGTAAATGCTATGTAGCAAATTACCATTTTTAGCGTGAACGGTCAAGTGATAGATTTTAGAATACCCACCAACTCAACACTTGTTACTTAGATGCACTGCCGTTGCCCCTCACCGTGTATATTCCATATGGTATACAATACATTGAAAACAAATTTGTACTTACCAAAAAACGTGTGAAATTCATGTAGCAGTTTCTTTTTCATGAATTCGCTCAGCTCATATTTTGAAGAGAACACTCCTTTTATCGTATTCTTGCATTTATCCGAAACGTTGCCCATGGTAGCTGTGTAGCAAATAACCGATTTGTCTGTAGCTCACGATTTAATATAAACACAGCTGACAGTCTCTGTTATTATATATATGATATCTGTAACATCGATTGAGCGGTCACCGGATTGACTCTTGCATGAGCTATCCGGGTAATAAGGTATGAAGGTAGGCTTTTTATAAAATTATGACACCTGCGATTATCACCTCGCTCTGTAAATTTCTTAGTAGTGTTTGAAGTATAGCCACATGGATGTGTACGAGTTGAGCAAAGACGCTTCTCCCAAGATGAGTACTCGTTCATTAAATATAGATAATTTCATTTTCAGGATCGAAAGGACTTGTAAGCCTATGGAACACTGACAAAGACGGTGATGGATAAAAAGCTTGTCTAAGGGCAACCATGTTAGAAAACACGTGATTTAAATTGCATTTGCAACACAGATACAGGGTGCAATAAAAATGTACTTACACTTCAAATAACAATCACTGCGTTGTTGACGTTGGAGCAATATTCCTGTTGCTTTTTGCTGAAGAGGCTTTTCAGCTGATCAAACATGATTCAGTCTTTAAAACTAAAATTAATTAATGCCCTTTGTATAAATTTCGGAAAAATATTAAACGTCTTTGAAGTTCTATGATGTTTTGAGTTTCCACTAATTGGCATTTTGCGATAAATTTTCGTTAACTAAAACCGACTCGCTTTGCCATTCCCGTGCACACAGAACACGTGACGACTCATAGACTGGAGTAACCTAGCCAACGGCTAGCTGTGTGAGGAGACTAACGTTAAAAATCAGCTAGGAACCGCTGCGGGGTTAACTTCACGTTGGTCTTGAAATTTCAAACAAACCGGTTATGTCTGCTCGTCTTTTCGTCGCCAAATTTATATCAACACGTAGAGCTAACTATCGGCGGGCTGCAATGACGCAAAGACTGCGCTGCGGAAGAGACTGGAAAAATAGCATTCGTTGCTTTCATACGCGCACCCAGCCTTCAATATGGGGAGGGCTCGAGTTTCTGGCGATGTGGACCTCTTACTAACAAAAAAGCGGGTCGACTAAAAAACAGTACCACGATCGGAGCTGTGAATTGTGCGTTTGCGCCTTTTTAGTTGACTTTTATCTCGTTTTCTCGGATTTTTTTGTTTCTCTGAGGCGGACCTTTTTGCCCACTTCGCCAAATGGGAGGCTCAGTCGAGCCCTCCGAGCACCACCCCCGCCCCCTCCCCTGGGTGCGCGCATGGCTTTATGGTAGTTCCGGGCAGAGACCAGCGCCAGTCCTTCTCATGACGTCAATCAGCTACCACGTTATGCCGTTATGGTAGGAACAGCATCAGCGCTGGTGCACGGTTCCGAGTTTTAGTTCGTAGCAAATGCGTGCCATTAACGCAAACCGACTGATCATTCGTCACGGTTTTAAGTTTATATTATACTGCATACTGGACATTTAGAGCCGTTAAGATTTAATTAGACTCCGAATAATTGATTATGTACAGACGAAATAAAAAGTAGTCATTGGGTGAGACGTTTCCAAATCAGGAAGTCAGTACATTCAGAAACCTGGATATGCTAGTTTACTGAAGTAGATTGCGAGCTGGCGCGGATGCAAAGAGGCTACCGGTATTTTTGTCTGAAATCTAGACTCTACTATTATTATTATTCAAAGACTAGTGTTAATAGACATATGCAAAAAGGTGCCCACGAATCGTGGCATATCAATAATGCAGATTATATTATATACTTATATGATCTTTGTGAAAAACAAAACACTTTAAAGCTGCGTGAAACGAAAACGATAATTTGGAAAAGTGCAACAGCGTCTTTAGGTTTTATCTTGAACTTCTGTATCACACGAAATTTGGTAATGTAATAGATTCTGTTGTTTTGCTTTGAATGTGCATTTCTTTTTGCTAAATTTTACTAAAAAAGCATGGTCGTGTAAGCTTATTAATGGCAGGTTCGTATAAAGTCAACATTAAGAATTTCTGCTGAGTCAAATTCTATAGCCTCAAAAGACTTTCCATGCCTCTGAGGTAACACTTCGTGTGTCCTTACGTATTAGACGAAGCCTATCTTCTCTCAGGCAACCTTTCTACACGTATACAAAGTGTGGTATTTTGTTAACGCTCAAAACAGAATAGTGATTATTTTTCAGTTTTATCACTTGGCGCATTTATGCCGATGAGAGAACTCTTGGCGTGTACACGGTGGTCATCACGCTAATTCCATACTTTTCGCCATTTTCCGTACGACTTATATTGTACGTACATATAATGCAGTGTACAATAGTGTCACAAACGGAAACGGACGAATTTTGTGTGGCGATAGCTTACGTACGAAAGAACACGGGGGGTCACTTGCCACTCGATTGTGGAGACTCCCAAGATTACGCGGAGGACTTTTTGTACAAGTTGTGGCAAATTAGTGGAAATTGTCGAATATGAACTTTGTTTCAATACACAAGAAGATTTTAGTCCAGTAGCCACAAATGGATACGCAGAAGTGTTCGACAATATATGATTTTTTGTTTGTTACATGTTTAGGCTTTGAGCATTTTGCTGGGTTATAATCACGACAACCTTGAGTATTTTTTAAGTACGCAAATTAATGTTGCCATTATGCAAAATTGTTTTTTCCTTATAACTTCCTTACCAAGCATTGTGGGCAGATTATACTAATATTTTCACCCATGCTTCTATGGTCCGTGGATTTAATGGAGATACTTTGGAGGCAGATGCATCGAGAGTTTGCACAGTTAATGCAAATTAAGGCACCCGTGACTGAAAATTCTCCTTGTGCCTATTGCTTGTTTCAGGCGCCACAGGCTAATTGCATTCTTATTTGCACCCACGTTTTTCTTAATAAAATCTTTTTACAAGTTGTTACATGATAAATTTGCGTAAATTATACAATTAATAGCCACCATTATTTAAAATTAAGTGACATAAAATTTTGCTTCTGCTCATGATAACTTCCTACGTGCGCTAACTGTAGATTATTGTAATATTTACACTCATGCAGGTCATTTACACAACCCAAATGCATAATTTATGGAAATTGAGACGACCAAGGTTATTTTGGCTCGTCGTCTTCGTTACATGAACCTGGATGATTTGATAATTTTCGAGAGACTTTTGGGCGAATGCACCATTTGAAGCAAGACCTGATATTGTTTGCGGAAGTGTGTAGCATGCATGAAGAATCGTCTTACTTTTAGCGAAGACATAAATACTGTGCATTCTGATGTTCCTACACATAGCTTTTACCTTCGCCCTTGATTTGCCTTACAACTACAGCATAAAGCTTACCAAACTTTAAAGATTCGCGTAGAACTTTTCCCAAGTCAACAACTGAAGCACAACCCGACATATTCAAGTAACAACATCTCATTTTTATGAGTTTAGCAAACATTTGTTTACGGAAAAGTTGGCATCTAAACTTCCGGTGGCACTTGTCACAAAGGTATACAGATGTGCGTGTTCGTTCATTTTGGTTAGCGTACGTATAATCACTTACACTGCTCACTGTGCCATCGCCGCACGTGTGACTAGGCTGATGTTTATCATCCCCGTCTCTCATAAAACGGTCATACTGGTAATACGGGTTAGAACTTATTTAACATTTTAGTTTCACCAGCATATTTTGGTTTCTAACTTTCGAAATTTGTAACAAAACCCAAGAATAAAGCTCTTCATATGTTTAAAGCAAACAATTCGCACCCTGATAACAGTTCTTGGGATATTTCACAACAGTAAATGGCAAATCAGAGAGCGATCCTAAGACCCATGCAAAACTTTTCCATCTCATCAAAATTTGTGAATATAATAGTCGTCGCCACAGTATAAATGGCACAATTTGAAGTCAAATGTGGGCCGTATAACATATTCACGCTTGGCTATTTGTGGTTCGAAACTTCATGTCTGTTAGTGTTCACGTTAATTGCTTCACGTTCTATTTGATGTATATGAGCAGTACCGTGCCTTAAACATTTCAAGGACGCATTTTCAGAAATGAATCAAGAACAGCTTGTAACTCTATATCTATAGTCACCCCGTTCTTTAAGTAGATGTACAACTGTTCTGAAGTAAAAATGCAACAGCTTATTATTCAAAATGACTTATTCTTATTGAAATGACATACCGAGTAGGCAAGAAATTGAATTTCGGCCCTCAAAAGTGGGGCCACTTATATTAATATACAGGGTCTCCCAGGAAGGCGGCCGGAGAGCGGGGTCACCTATATTAATGTAGGTAAATATTATTACTATACTCAAGATAACTGTTTAAATCCTGTGTCCCATAACCGTTTATTCCCCATATTAAAATACATGTAATCTTGTTAAGACATAGATGTGTAAACTGTAAAGAAAACAAAACCGTGAGAACATTAAAAGATCCACAAAACAGGTAAAACTTAACAAAAATTAAATGTACATAGAGAACTGCAGTATTCGGTAGAAGCCTATTTTAGAAATTTTATTATAATGTATTAAGATATATTAGAATAAAAAAGTTTTAAAAAATCATCAAAGTTTTGTGTAAAATTTGTATTAGAGACATTAAATTATAAGTCATTAAATTGTATATTGTTATAATACTGATATCAGAAAGCAAAAGTGCTTGAAATCTAGTTTTACATCAACTCATGACTTTCACAGAAAAACAGATAGAATAAATGAAATTTTCTGGCATGATCAACGGAAATATAGAATTCAACGCTATGCATGGAAATTACCTTTCTTGAAAATCATAATAACCAATACACGGAACTGAAATTTGATCATAGTGTATGAAGCATTTCCGGTGCACATGTGGCCTTTAGGAAAGCAGATGTGGGGATTTTTACAACGGGTTTGGTCTTTGCTGCTACAGGAGTGGAATTTAGGGTATCGTTGCTGGGATGTAGAGGTGCGATCATGCAGTTGTTTCCACCCCTTGATGGCAAGCCATCTGTGATCATCTGAACACTATCTTTCATGGGAAAACTGGCATGAATAGGGCCATCAAGTCCATTTTCTTCTTTCTCATTGATGTGGAGAAGACGAAGAATTTCTGATCAACCATCCATGGATATTTGTCCAGTTTATCAAAGTTTCTTACGTCGTACTTGCAGCCCACATCACAGCAGTACTTCGTTGGCATGAGAATAACGAGTAGAAATACGAGGCAACAAATGTGCCTGGTGGATGTTTACGGCATTGTGGGTAAACACAGCGAGATTCGAGTGTCGCTTTGTAATCCGGGACGGCCCTATTGCTTTGCAATTAATTACAATACTTTGAATCACGTGCATACTCTGTTATCAATTGTATCTATTTAAACCACGCTTTGTAAGGAAGTATTCAAAACAAGTAATGTAGAGCTTTATGTGCATAAAGTATAAAAATTTATGAAGTAAGTGATTTCATCAAATTCACTGACCACGAAAACGTGGGTGCCAACATCAAAATGATTTGTATGCAGTGCACTATGAGGAAGTTACAAGCAGATACGTAACAGAATTTTTAGATAATGTTAGCCATTAGTTGCATAAATTACGCTAAGTTTTCATGCAACAACTTGCAAAATGATTTTAATAACATAATTGACTATAGAAACACGAGTGCAAATATCATTGTCATTTACTTGTGTTACTTGGTACTTTAGCTATAGCGCAAGAAGATTTTTAAATAATGGCGACCTAAATTTGCATCACGATTTATCCACCTGCAAACTAGTTTCATAAAAATCACTTACCTTGAAAACATTAGGTAAAACACCAACATAGTGTATTCGGGCTTACGGTGCTAGGTAAGGAAGTTATAAGCAAAAGCAGATTTTTCCATAATGGCAACCTTAATTTGCATATTTACAAAAAATGCTCGAGGTTGTCAAGATTACAACCAAGCCAAAATTCTTCAGGGGAGCCACCTCAGCATGAGACAACAAAAACATCTACTAACAAGAATTTCTAGGTCCTCTGTGGGGACAAAATGGGTGGTTACTAGACTACGAAATAAAAATGTGATATTTGCATTAAAGACATATTCTACAGAATACAACACAGACAAACTGTGGCAATCTGAAGTCAAATTGAATGAGTTCGTACTTAGCACAGATGTTACCAGTAGGTGCATTAAAACAGATTGCTCCGGTATACAGTGAATCTAATTGTTTTTATGTGTCAGGTGCTTTCATTCTTTGTTTATTTCATTCATTGCCTTGCATAATTCAAATTTAACATGCATCCGCTGGTGAGCTCTTCTTTGATGTTATGGTTTCAAGGTGGACACTGTTCCTCCGGCGCCGACACACAGGCGTTCTCATTAACAGCGCTCTTTTCTCACGAGCTGTACTCGGGTTACTACGCGCCCAAATTCTGTGTTGCGAACAATTTTTTTCTCACGAACTGCAATGATTTTACTCTCTGACACGGATTGTGCGTATTTTTTGTTTGTATATGTCACGCGTTTCACAAATAAATAATAAGACTTGCGACTGCAGTTCAATCATAACGATACAACCACACTTCACAAACTGCGATCAAAGACTCCTTCAAACCAGTGAACGGACGTGCGTTCAGTAACGCTATCCAAAGTCACTTTTTCTCACATGAACTACTGGACGTAAGTTTAATGTTCATTTGCTCATCTACCATCAAACCAGGATGTCAGCCGAACATCAGGTAAAGTGGGAATATCCTGTGCTAGCCTGGTCGAGGGCTGGAGTTATAAGCAAAACGCACCTTAGCAACATAACTAGGCCACTTGGATTTCTGATCATCGTGTAATGTACCTAACATGTTCAACAATGTGTGGTTAAAGCGCTCACATAACCCATTCCATTGAGCATGGTACGGAGTGGCATGAGATTTATCAGCACCCAGTATCAGACAAAGCTCCTGAATCAGCTTGGATTCGAAGTTACGACCCTGATCCAAATGGATCCTTTGAGGCATACCCTAAGGAATAATCACTTGGTCAAATAAAGCTTTAGCTATTGTCTTAGCCAGTTGGTTAGTGGTGGGAATCGCAATAGCAAATTTGGTAAAATGGTCAGTCATTACTAGAACGCTATTGTACCTTCCTGATGGTTCAATAGAAGATAATCGATACAGACCATTTCCCAAGGTTGGGTGATGGTTATGCTAAGGGAGTTTCTCTACAGGGGATTCCGTCGCAAACAACGTTCACAATTTCTCACATGCTGCTCAATATCAGTGTACATACGAGGTTAGTGAAATCTATTTCGCACCAGGCTAAAAGTACGCTCACGACCTAAATGACCAAACTCGTAATGCAACGCATGTATGACATCACTACGGGCCTCCTCAGGAAGAACTAGTTGTCTGCCCTTGACCCCATTATCAATGTAATTTCTATAGAATGCCATCAGAAATTCACTAATCTTTCACGCTACCTTAACAAACGCTTCTCATCAAGTGATTCATTGCAGATGTCATTGATGTTATTCTGTAGTCTCTACCACAAGCTTAACTACAGTATCTGCTTGCTGGCAACCAAACCAAGACTTGTCCGCACAGACAAAGTAAGCATTACTGATCACTCCAGATTGCTTCTGTAGAACAGGATGAGTTACTACTTTCTCTACGCCAGATAAACAAAAGAGTGAATCGAAAGTTTATCGGATCTAACACAGTAGTACGAAAAACACTAACAATACAGTGGCGCTATTCTAATATTCAGTGGAGTGCGGCGCATTCCATCAGAAGCCTGTATAACCCCTACGATACTCAATGCTAAAGTTGAAGAATGACAGACGTGAGAGCCACCTATGGCCTGTGGCATCCACAGACGCATTCGTAAGTATGTACGACAAAGGATTATTGCAGCCCCGTAGCCAGGGGGGTGCGGGGGTTTGATCGAACCCCCCGCGGAAAAGGTCCAATCCCAACCTATCCGTAAAATATAGGATGTAGGTAGACAACCGTGACAACAACAAAATTGTTGCACGTACTGGTACTGCTAACTACAATGATAACTATAGTTATAATTTTGAATTTGCTTCTTATTCAAAGCATTCACGTAATCAGTCGGGCCGAAACCGCTCAACTTCACCCGAATGGTGTTTGCTAGATGACAGGATCGTGCAGACGATTAAAAGAGGCTTTATGTTATTGGTCGGCATTGAACGTACGTGGTGGCTACACCAGGGTAACAATGGAGTCTAAAAGTAGATGTCTATACGTAGCTAAGCTATATATGGCAGCGAGAGAGCACCCAGAAAGTAGTGCGGTGGGAGTGCCTTAAAAATTGATCAAGAAACAAAACAGCAGTGTGTTATCTGCTATTTTTGTATACTTGCTAGCATAGTACGGTGAAGTGTAGCCAAATTATGAATTGAAAGTGATCGTCAAATATGTTGTTCATCCAGTGTCCACTTTGATAGTAGACTGGTGCATTGGCATTAATGCAATGTACACGATTCAGTAGCTGCTACACGCCGGCGAAAAGTACACTATAGTCTTCCGTCGTCGTTCAGAAACCAGACATTTAACTACCGTGTTTTCTTGCACTGAGAAAACCCCGACGAACATGTTCACGATAGGGAGAAGTAGCTCTAGACCTAATACTGTCAATGAAGAAAGTCTTCTCTTGTCAGCTAGTTTCAGTGGTGCGCAGCCTCGCAAACTTCGTACGAAAAGATTTCCAAGGCCATTCCGAAGGTTCACTACTCTGAAGGTGACTACTGTGAAGGTTCATTACTCCGAAGGTTCGCTACGTTTAAAAGTTCAGTACTTCGAATGTCCACAATTCCGAAACCAGAACTCCGAAGTTCATTACTCTGATTGTCTGCCAATGCGTCGGAACAGACATCGATAAAGTGATATTTTTGTGTCCATTTAATAACCATTTAAAGGGTGTGAAGGACTTGAATAGTTGATTACATTGTTTACAAATGAGCTCAGTTCCAATCACTGCCAATAGTGATTCTTGAATCTAATTAACGACTATTCTCAAGCAGGGGCAACATCTGGGGCACGGGTCAGGTCAATGGCGGTTTTAAAATTAAGAAGACTGAATGGGACTCTCTGACTTCATGAAGACTGGCATGGATATGTTAGCTAACTACATTTAGTTTCGACCCGGCCGTCCACGTGGTTCTGGTGGGTGAGGTCCTAAACTTTTCAGTCGCGCTGTGATGCGATCTTGACATGGACATGGATTTGTTGAATGTATCGTGGTTGATAATTCATCAATCACCCTACTTCATATGCTTTTAAAAATGCAAGTACGTACTTACTTTTCCGCATTCGTAAGACATGCGGGCAATATCATATACGCATGAAATCCAAACAAAGTGTTTCAGTATCCGGGCGTTGTTTTCGGTATAGGTTTACCACTCAGTGCATCTAATAACCGAAGTATCGTTTATTTTTGCTTGAATAAAATAACACCCGAGTCCGAAAATTTATATATTTTCGGAGAAGTGAACCTAAGAAGTAGTGAACTTTCGGAATAGTGGGCTGTTCCCATTTCCAGCCATGTAAACAATTTGAGCAATACGCAAACCCCATAAAAATTTCGTCAAGTCATTCTGCTACTAAATATTTCCGTCTGAGTATGTAATGTCAGTGGTGTCATCAATCATTTAAGCACGCCTGATTTGAAAGCTTGGCAGGAGGTAACGCGATAACTTTCTCTTTCTGGACCACATTGCATCCGAATTTGCGTCCCGTTCTTTGCGAGCAGCAGTCACCGTACATCCTCATTTCTGGTATTCACGAATTCCACTCATCTGGTCTCAGGAACATAGAGCTGAGAGAAGCTGAGAGCGGTCATGCTTCCCTATAGGGATTGTGAGATATGCTGTGTTGCTACAGATTTTTTCATTAATAGATTAAATATGCCATAATTGTTTTACCTTGGTTTCATACTAAGGTATATCTTATGTTTTATTGTTAAATCTCAAGTTTCGCCCTCCAGATTGCCTATTCAGTGGAGACTGACCACAGAAGTTGATAGTGTTGTAATTCAACATTAAAAAGGCTGCATTTATTAAAACATTTTGTTTTCCCCACCCTACCGTCACTTCTCTGACGTAGTTAGTTATGTGAACATTCATCATTTTTGATTTGATAGTTGAAATTGTGTACTTTATTTCATTGCTAGATACAGCAGCGGAAAATGCAACTTACGATTATAGAGACATTAGTTTGTCATTAGAATCAAAGGTGAAATCTCTACTGCCACTTCTTCCGAAAACAAGGGGTTGACTGTGATGACGTAAATATAGGGGGTTATATCGTAATGACGTTTGGATGACGTAGTATGTGAACCCTGACTTATGCCGGTGAACGGTCACATAAAGCAACACTTTCGGCAAAGGAGTCGCTTAATCGACTTACAGAGACACAGTGAACAACTTTCTGTTTTATAGATAATCAGTACCAGACCTTCAAAGGAACACAGTCGGTTTTAGGACCAAAAAACGTGTTTTGGGTTTTTTCGTTGAGTGAGATACATTCGTTGATGCTTTGACCAGACAGAGCTATAAAACAGAAAAATACTGGTTGTTTTTTAATTTTATTAAAGTCGCAGATTCCCTACTCACTTCCAGTTATTCTGTAGAATTAGCTGTAATCGGGTCCGGTTACCTTATAAGTTACATACGTTTAAAATATACGGCTATTTGCCAAGTTGACTTTTAGTTCTAAAAGTGAAGCATCGCACTGTGACCCGGCTCGGTGTTGTTTATAAATCAGGTAAGTTGCCTAAAATTTCCTGCAAACTGGTTATGGCTTGAATTTTTCAAATATAACTGTTTCTTGCTCACTTCCAAACCGGTGTTCCTGTAACACATGCATTCTAAATCTTAGCATTCTGGCCACTCAATAAATCCGTGTGTTAACATGAACATAGATAAACGAGTCAGAAAAAGAACACCCTGCGATGGTATGAGGTTTGTCATAAGTGCAAAAGTCATCTTTCCACAGGTTTTGAATACGTTTAGAAATTTAGAAATTTTTGGGTTAAGTGGAAGATTGTGTACCTCTAAAAATCAAGCATTTTCCTTGATTCCTGAAGTATAGTCCGGATACCTATCGTCGACAGGCTCCAAAGGTCGTCCGCAATCTTCTTTCGCGTGCAGCGCAGCCACGCGGGACTTAGCGTTCCAATTTGGAGTGCTCGTCTACACGTTAGGTACTTACTTCTCGGGAGAAACGCGCATGGAAGAACTGAGAATAAAATTAATGCATTTACCGACTGTTGTTTTGAGACCACTTAAAAACTTGTAGATTTTACTAATGCACTTTTTTGTTTATTTTCAGAAGATATTTTCGAAATTTAATTTTCTTCAGACGGAACAAAAAACAACTCAGAGATTGTTTATGCATTGTATCTATTTGTCCCAGCCACTAACCGACACCCGTTAGGCCAAAGGAAAAACGCAGCAGACAAATGGAACACGCTGGGTGCTTAACAGTTTCGGCTCACGCATTCGTCATCAAAATATTGTCCACTTGTTTTTTATTGCAAAACACAGTACTGAGCTCAACATTTAAGTTGAAATTTTTGGTTAAAGCATTTTGAATTTATTTGAAGAAAATTAAAATACTTGAATTGATAGAGAATGGCCACTCATAAAGTAACACATTGACTTTATTTCACTATATTGCGTTGTTACATACAACATAGCATGACATAATCAAAAATAAAAGAAGAGATTGAGCAATAAAATACAAACACAACTTGGGTATTTATATATTTATTTATGATTGCAAAAGCCTGTTAAAGGTGAGAAAAAATCAAACAATACGATATTGGGTAATTTATTAGAGCAATTGTATCGATGGAGGTTCAATGATCAACTTGCACCGACCAAAGTCTCAAAGGGTTACAGTTATGTTTTAGCTGACAAGGTGCTAACAGAGAATGAAGAAAAACTGAAAAGAAAAAGAAAGACAGCAGAGATAAGTGGTGTTGAGAATAACATGAGCAAAAACTCAAATAAAGAGGACATAAGTAAGGTCTATCTGGAATAAAGAAATTGCGATTTATTTTCCAGAACTTAATTTCTAAATCAATTTTAATCAATCTAAAAATCGATATCATACTAGTAAAGCAGTTTGTGGTTGAAGTAGAATTGCTGCAAACCACTTTCCACTATTTTCTTGGGCTTTTTCTGTGTGTTTTTCTGTTCTTTCAAAAGGCGGCAGCATATGACGACCATAGGATTCATTATAAAATGGCTGCCGAAAAGCAATGCACAGTTGAACAACTCGGCGTAAGTAAAAGAAAACGTTTGAATCAACGAATACTATATATTTGTGAGAGTTAAATCAAATCCTATTCAGACCATAACTTTGAAGCTGAATAATTGGGTGAGTACGACAACAAGCCGGTTTTATGCTTAGGCGGACGACCATTGGGTTCCCGAGTATATTATCCAAGAAAAAAAAACACGGAGAACGTGTCAAACAAGAAAAACTGCAAGTACCAAAGACTCGAACTCACGACCTGGCGCATAGTGCGCGCTTGCGTTACCACTACATCACCACGATTTAACTACTAACCTCATACTAAGAGACCTACTTGTTTATGGTCCACAGCGTTTGCGCGCGAAACCTACTTCTTTTTGTAATGCTTATTACACGTTTTATATTTTATGCCATCGATTCTTAACAAATTTGTCGTATTTAAAATAGTCTTCAAATGCCCAAATGACCATATCCGTTTTTCGTGTTGGCAATAATGACGGGATTGCTTTGGAAATCGTCTTAAGATGAGGTTTGACAAAGTGAGTATTGCGAGTTTCTGAGTGATTCACTAAGGCTTCGATTAAAATTCACATCTTACCAGCAGCTTCTGTTTTTTCATCGTCACTCAGGTTCCATTTTCTTTAAAAAATGAAGTAAATTTTCTTCACTAATGGAGCAGACGACGGAAACGGAGTCGTAGTGCGCAGCGCCACTGCCGGTCGCCTGGGTTATCGCGGGAGAGCCTATACTTAGCCATAGTTCCGTTACGAATGCGCCGTGTTCCGAATTTGACACACCGTATAATTTTAATTACCGGGGGTTAATTAATAAACTCAACATTTCCCTACGCTCTTACTGTTTTATTTTTTTTCGGCAGCCAAGGGGGG